>CM014276.1:8400122-8468481 GCA_004135705.1 Alloteropsis semialata | reverse complement strand
AGAACGCGACGCCCCCGACGACGAACCGCCCCGGTGGACGCGCTCTGCCGGGTCCCGGCTCCTGTCCCGACGAGAGGAGGTCGCGTCCCGACAAGAACCCGCCAGCTCCTCCGACGCGCGGCGGGTGACCGGAGGCGTGCGGTCGCGCCGCCCGTGTTGGCTGTCCCCGGCGGACCGATGGGGCTGGTCCGACCGGGAACTTCTGCTCCTCCCCGCGTCCGGCGGAGGCGACCTCCCTCCCCCGCGGGTCCTCGGTTGCTGCGCCGAGGACGAAGCTGTCACCGCCGCAACTGCTTCTGAGCTTCGCGGGGGGCGTATCCTCATCCTCATCCTCCTCCTCGTCCTCGCTCCTCGAGTCCCCCTCCGCGGGCTCCGACTCGGGGTCCTCATCCTCGGAGACCCGATCTCCCCTCCTCCTCCTCTTGGCTCGCTCGGCGTTTCTCTCCCGCTTGGCCACCTCGAGCTTCTTCCACTTCTCCCGCCGCTCCTTCCTTTTCTTGGCACGCTCGGCGGCGGCCCGGTTCACCGCCCTGTCCTCGGGAAGCGGCGGCTGGGAGAAGGTGATGCCGTCGCCCTTCACCTAAAGGACTCGGGATTAGAAAACAAAAAGTACTCGGGATTGAATTCAAGACAGATGGAGGAATCCTTACGAAGGCCTTGGTGGTGGCATTCAGGAGCATCGGGAGATGGTCCGGCGACGGGTACGCAACGTGAGACCTCCCCACCGCCGCCGTCACCCGACGCCGCACCTCGGACTCCGAGGGCAGGGGATCCATCGTGACTGTCCCCACGAAAGGGGCCTTGTCCGGGGTCATCTGCCACATCTGGAGGGTGCGACGCCTCAACGGGACGATGCCTCTCGAAAGGTACCCGCCGATGACTTCCGCCAAGGACACGTTCGCGTCCCGAAGTCGGCTAAGGGCCTTCCAGGCGCCCTTGAGGAGCTTCTCCTGGAGCCTCTTCTCGGGCCCGTACCCCCAGTTGTCGGGCGCATCCTCGAACGACCTCCCGGTGTACTTCGGAAGAGGATTCTTGGGGTCGTTCTTGAGGTAGAACCACCCGGGGTGCCAGCCCTTGTTCGAGCTCACGAGGGAGCCCGGGATGTAGGCACCCGACCTCCCCTGCTTCATCTTCAACACGGCGCACCCGATCGTCGCGGGGGCGCCGCCTTCGGCAGGGTGCAGCACGAACTTGAAGAAGTACCTGAAGAGGTCCCAGTGGGCCTCCGTCCCCAGGTAGCCCTCGCACAGCGCCACGAACGCCGCCATCTGCTGAACCCCATTGGGGTTGATGTGGTGCAGCTCCAGCCCGTACTCGTTCAGTATCGCGCGGATGAATCTCCCCGCGGAGACGGAGAACCCACGCTCATGAAAGGCGACGAAGGAGACGACGTACCCCGGTGGTGGCCGGGGAGAGTCCTCCACGCCCGGCCTCTTCCACTCTTCGGCCTCCGTCAATGGCGGAAGCAGCCCTTCTGCCACAAGGCCCTCCAGCTGCCGGGATGTCACCCTCGAGCGTTCCCAGGTCGACATCGCAAGGCTAACAGGGGAGGGGAGTGCGGGCAAGGTGGGGAGCTCGGTCTCTCACTCTGCGGGAAAACGCGGCGGCAGCGGCGGAGGATGCGAGGAGGCGGGCGCAACGGCAGCGAAAGAGATGGAACGCGCGACGGAAGGCAAAAGGTTCAAGACGAGGTAAAAACCCTAGGCTGCTGCGGCGCAGGGCTATAAATAGTGAGGGAAGGCGAAGCGGGGCAGCGGCATTAAACGCACGGGCCCACCCTCGGCGCGGCTGCGACATGCGCCCGTCGCTTCACCTGACGGCCTCAAAAGTCGCCTTCCCCCCACGCGGCGTAAGAAGCGGAACGGCGCCCCCCGCGCTCGGCCCACCAACGGTCAGGCGGCGGCCCGGCCCGGTACGAAGCGTCCCCGACAAGCTCCCCGATCCCGATAACCCTCAGGGCAAACTACTCGGGCTCAAAACCTTAACAAGAGCACCTGCTCTTCTCAAGGCTCGGGGGCTACACCCGGCGGGTGCGCTCGCGCGCCCCCACCGGAACGATCACGGCTCAACTCCTATATCGCAATTGAACCTGGGCGCGAATCTCCGACTCCCCCCAGGCTCGGGGGCTACTGACGAGGGTCAAGATCAGGGGTACCCGATCAAGCCCTTAAATCTACGTCATAACAATAATCCACCCTTCAAAAACAAAAGCCGAAGACCCGGATCAAGTGGATCTCCCATGTTCGAGGAGTACCCGATTCGCCCGAGGAGTCTCCGTCGCCGAGGAGTCTCCGATTCGCCCGAGGAGTCTCCGTCGCCGAGGAGTCTCCGATTCGCCCGACTAGTCCTCTCGGCTCCGCCCGGCTTCTGCCCATCCCTGGCCGTACCCACTCGGTACCTGCCATGTCAGAGTGGGATGGGCATCCGTCCTTTGCCACGGCAGCCACAGGAGCGCCCGTCTCATCCGAACAGGAACACTACAGTCCTGGAGAGGTACGCATGCAGGACACCTGGGACCCAAGGACGACACCTGGAGCCCGAGGAGGACACCTGGAGTTCCCGAAGGCGCAGAACAAGTCAACCACGACCCGAAAGCTACTCGGAGACGCACCCGAGAAGCCCCTACACCAACCACCCGGGCATGTACGATCCCGGGTCAAGCGGAGAGCCCACCCCGTCAACACCTACTCCGCGTACGGCTCGGGATGCAGGACAGGGTTAAAGGTCTCGGGACAGTAACTCTTATTGTAATTTCCACTTTTTACCTCCCCTCGCCCTTCTCCCCTTGAGACTATAAAAGGGGATAAAGGGGCGTCAGTGAGAAGAGGACGGACAGCTGATCAACCCACAGCACTCTCACTCGCACCACAACACCACACAGGGACTTGGGACCGTCTCCCTCTCCCGACTAGTTTGTATCCCCTACTACAGACTTGGACTCGAGAACATTGGCTCTCACTGGACGTAGGGTTACTCTCCGGAGGCCCGAACCAGTATAACTTCCTGTGTCTCTTGAGTCACCATCCGGCGCCTTGACACGCGATCGTAGAAATATTACTTGCCGGCGGTAGAGAACCCCGACACACGGGTCGGCGCGAGCTGGATGACTCGGCGGCGGCCTCTGTCACGTTTGCAGTAAGCTCGTGGATGCGGCGGTCTTCGGGTTGTTCCGACCCATTGCTAGATCCACTGTAGTCGAGATCCAACTGAGCAGTGCGATTGGCAATGTCCTCGGGAGTCGGATCCACGAAGGTGGTGAAAACTTCCCGACCGGCAGCATGTGAGATCGGGATCATGGATCCCTGTCAGCTTGAGCTCGTAATCTCCTTGGTGCTCGAACTCGAGATCCCCGAAACGGATCTCCCGTGTAGGCACTAGATGGCTTGGAGCATAGAGATCAGAAGCGGAGGCAGAACTCCCGATGACTTCCAACTTGACGAAACTGGGCATGTAGGGCATTGATGAACTCGACGCGTCGGCGATCCAGACTTCGTTGATGATCGGCATGATCTTTCTTCATGCAAGGGCCCCTACCTGGCGCGCCTCTGTCGAGGTTGTACTCGGCAGATATTTGTCTGGCAAGCACTCCGCTTTGTGCAAAGATTGATCATGGTGAACTAACAGAGAGACTCGGGATTTTATACTGGTTCGGACCCTCAAGATCGAGTAATAACCCTACGTCCTGCTTTGTATTATCTCGGTGAGTACAGATTACAATGATGTAACAAATACTCTCGGGTGGATTGACTAAGATTGGGATACCCTCTACGTGCAGGTCTCCCTACTATTTATATCAAGGGAGACATGCCTTACAAGACAAAACAAACCTAAACCTAGTAGGACTCTAACAATTTTGGCTTCTTTTTCGTGTAAAGTCAAGCTAGGATAAGGTGATTGGCGGCACCGAAACCCAACTTCACCAAGGAATGAAGAATGTGTATTTTGATTTCAAGATGAATGACTCAATCAAGGACTGGGCGGACAAGTGATTCTATGTTGAGAACCAGCCCCCAAAGGCTGACCAAGCATTCTGGCCACTTGCCCCAGCCACAAAGCAATTGGAATGAAGCACTCGGCGAGGATGAGATTTCAGGACTCGCCGGGTTGTTAAAGATGATCTCTGACTTGAAGGAGAAAGGCCTGACCGCCATTGGAGTTGCCAGTTCATTCTTGAGCCGGCGCGTGCAACCATGCCAAAAGCGGGCGCACGCTGGCTACAACTACAATGGCCCTAATGATCTGTCCAGGGTCTCCACCACCGACAAGTCTTCTGATGAGGTGGCTGTGTGCGTCTAGGCATTGTTTATGGACGCACAAGAACTACCACGCCGGGTACCCGAGTACTCAGCCAGTCTTCCTCTAGTAGCGGTAAGTGCAGCATCAACCCGAATACTATTTCTTTAATATCCGCATTCTTTCTGAACATGATCTGATACTTGTCCAAATGCCCAATTGCAGGATCTGCGCACAAGGTTAGTCTCCGCACCTCCTGTAGTGGAAGAGAGCCAAACTGGCCTGCCTGAGCCGCCCCTTTCCTCACCGCCCCAGCAACCCGCTGGTGGTTCCATGAAGGGAAAGAAGCAAGCAGAACCGAGTGCTGACGAGGTGGTGTTGGAGGATGGCTCTTCGTCAGATGAAGATACGCCGCCACAGCCTTGTCCGAAGACTCTTGGTCAGGTAGGGTTAGGCCTGAAGAGGCCTATGTCCGTTGACACGCCGAGCCCCCAGATTCCGAAGAAAAGGCGGGCTGTGCGGAAGAAGCTTGTGTCACCTACTGAGAAGCCTGGCGACACCGGTCTGCCTGAAGCAGACGACCTTGGCACAGAGACTCTGGTGGATGCGGAGATACCAGTAGGAATTCCCCTGCATTCATCCCCACCCAAGGTATGTTAAGTTGTTTTTGAAACCCTTCGTCTTGACCTGTTTCGGGTTCTTTTCCTGATCCGAGTTCTTTTATACAGCAAACACAGGAAGAAGAACCCGCTTAGCAGGAAGAAATGCACGAGCCTCAAGACATCCCATCTGGAGGAATCACCCTTGACCTGGATGAGCCAGAATTTGATATGGATTTCGCCAAGTGAGTAATCTGTCCTATCAATCATTGCAAAAATGCTCATCCACTAAGAGCAGTAGAGTGATCATCTTGTTTCTTGAATCTTGTACAGCCGGCCACCCACTCCTCAGCCTGCCCAGTCGCCATCGATCCCGGAGGTCAATCCGTCCGAGGATGATCAAACCAAGGTGGCAAGGGTATCTCCGCGGCCACAGCCACGAGAGACAAGAGCCAGTGCTTCATCATCTTCCCAAGTACCAGAGCAAGCCGCTCCGGGTACTTCTGTTAGGGCGCTTGGCCCAAATCTGCAGAAAGTACCCGGATGGCTAGTCTACGTGCAGAGGAACTCGATGCCGCCGCAGGTCTTGTCAAAGCAGCTGCCATTGAAGAGATAATCCAGGAGAAGAAGAAAACCTGAGTGCCATCGGCTGAACCGTTCTAGATCTACACTCGAACATCGGGCACGGGACTAGATGATGATAATGCCTTCCTGTTCAACTCTCAAGTTGATCAGGAAGATCTTGAGAAGGCTGCTGAGCCGCAGAAACAACTCTCCAAGCTCACAGAGGTTAATACGAAATAAATCAACACTGTAACATTACTTATCTCCACTGGATGCTTTGTTAACAACTCTGCTGCTTTGTTTTGGCAACAGAGTATCTTGCACCGCTCTCTCAGAAGTTGGAGATGCACCGCAGGGCCAGTACATGCTTTACTCGAGTAGAGAAAATGGAAAAGGACTTGGCCAAGGGTCAGGCCTCCTGGGATGAGGAGAAGATGAAGCTTCACTGGAACTAGATGCCGCTTAAAAGAAGATAAATCTGTACCAGGATCAGCGAGAAGATGTCTTGGAGAAGACCAAGTCATAGTATATTAAAAATAATAAGACTTGTTTTATGCAGAGGATGAGAAAAGGATTGAGTCCCTGAAAGCCGAAGTGATTGATATGAAGAACCTTTTCTATTGGCAACAAGAACGCGCGAACCAAACCGAGCAGCGGGAGCAGGACTGCATGGCAGAGCTCGCTAAGGAGAAGAAAATGCACGCGGACGCCGATGCATAGCTCATTCAAGACATGACCAAGATCTGCAACCAAGAGGATGAGATCCAAGCTCTCCGCGTGGAAGTCAACCGTCGTGGTGCGGAGCTTGGGTCCTTCAAAGAGGCTGCTACTCTGCTAGTCGATGTGTATGCCAAGGTACCTGCTGTTGGGATATAGCCGAAGCCAATGAGCCCAAACAACAGCCAAGACAGAGAACAGAGACAAGCAACAGTAAATTACTTATCAATAGTGTTCTCGGGAATCAGCCGTTTACACGTTGGTGGGACGTCCCCTTTTATAGGGAGGTCAAGAGGCACATTTTACATCCCCTTATACCCCTGAAAATCAAGCATCATCCTCTAGACTATACAACATATATTTTCCAGGGGTATTAGAGTACATTCGCACGTCTCAATGTGAATGTGCGGACCAACAACTCCGTCTTTGACTCGGTTTGGACTTGGTCCACGCTGCCTTCACAGTGCCTCCCACGACCTCTGTCACCTTCACCCCCTCTGAGCTCCTTCGGTTGAACGGCGCCTTCTCCTGCTCAGAGAAGAAATGCGTCGCCATCACCCAAACCTGTCTTAGGCCTGTACAAAAAGTTGAACCAAACTATACGCAAGTAAAACCTGGGAATCGCCTTCGCACCCTCAAAAACGGTCATGGTGGCGAAGGCAATTTAAGGCCTCGCAATATCCTCGCATCACCATTAAGTGTTTGCTTAGCGCCGTGCGCAGCAGGCCGCCAATCAATGCCAATCTCCTAGCGAAGGTAAGAGAAACCGAACTCGAGTGGGTGATGCTCACAGACTGCCTTCGCATGTGAGTACGGTGAACTTCTGTCTGTCATAAGCGAAGGCAATTTCCTTTTGTGGGGATAAGTAGCGAAGGTAATTTCCTTGAACCTGAAACAAGGTAACCGGGTGAAGGCGTTTCCTTGACAGGCCAATCCCCCAACAGTAGCCCCTTGCGGACGAGGGCTTTCTCCAACAGGCCGATGTCCTCAAAAATTCAGGATTGCCTTCGCCCGTTCCAAAGAAACGCCTCCTCCCGTTGGAGTAAGTCTCGAGTCGTTGTCTTCGCTCCTGATTTGGCTTCGCATCCCGTATTTTTTTCTGATTTTTCACTTTATTATTTATTTTTATTTGTATTGTTTTTTGGATTTTTTCAGGCCTTTTCGATTTCCGAGCCACGGTAACGGTCACTTTTTTACTGACCTATAAATAGGACCGAAGGGGTCCCCCCTTTTACCTTTCTTCGCTTTTGCTATCAATCGCTTTCTGCTGCTGAATCTTCTTCGCCTGCTCCGATCATAGCCTGATAACCGCTTTCACGTTCGTGTTGGCTTCTCCTCGTGATACCCACTTGTACAAGTAAGGTTATATCTCTGTATTTTTTGATACTATTGTTATTGCTGGTTTCCTTCGTTTAGGTATTGAGAATTGTTGTTATTTCTGCAGTGGCGCGCACTAAGAAAACGGCTGTACTTATTGACATGGCTGGCGAAGGCAGCCCTGATGCCCAACGAACGAGAGTCTCTCCTTGTCGTGGGATGGATGATAGTGAAGCTGATCACCTTGCACAACAGATAAAAGATGAGACTCCAGCTGTTGAGGAAGCTTCTGGCGATGAACGCGTCGAAGATGATGATGGTGGCGAGGAGGAGGATCTTGATGATGTGGAGGTTGACGTGGAGGATCTAGTAGATCCCGAGAAGAAGGCGAAGACACTTGTCTTCGGTAAGTCCAAGGTTGGCGAACGTGACATCAGGTTCTATGAGGAAAAAGGATATTTCCCCGTGGGGTGGGGCCGTGCTCCCGGTACTGATACTACCCCTGATCCTAGCGAAGACGAAGCTGTGGTTTTCACAGGTTTTTTTATTGCGGGCCTGAAGATGCCCATTGATAATATCATTGCGAAGATGATTGCTCCTTATGGTCTGCAATTACATCATCTGACACCGAATGCAATTAGTCACCTTCTTCGCTTCTTTTGGGCTGTGAAGACACATGACTCGGCGGTTACTGTTGATGGGTTTCTTCCGCTATACGAGGGGCACAATCAGAGCAAATCATCTGAAGTCGAAGGCGAGTTGTTCACTCCAGATTTCGGCTGTGTTACTTTCACTGGTCGCCGCTGAGGGTCTCATTTTGCAAAGTTGAGACTTCCTTCGCTCAGAGGAACAAGTGGACCAAAAACTGGCAACGGTATTGGTTTTATGTGAGGGTACCTTCGGAGGAGATTATTCTAGAGGATGGTACCAAGTCTATCTCTTACCCTCTGCACAGGCAGATTGATTGGCTAAAGTTTGTTTCCTGCCTGGTTTTTAACGCGGAAAGCCCTGGATTCTCCGATTGTTGGAAGGCTTTTCAATTGGCTTCGCAAACATTTTGCAGCCGTGATCTGATTGAAGAAGGTATTGCTGCAGATCTTGCTTGTGGAGTTTATTTCCTATCTGCCGGTTGGGCGCCCTATAAGGTTGAATGGAGAGCTTTTAGGGAACACACCAAGGTTTCTTTCCCTTATTTTGGTGCGAAGCTCCCCGAAGGCATGACCGCAGCGGATTTTGTTGCTACTGTGGAGCAATGAGCCAATGACATTCTTGGAATGTATAACTCCAAGGAGCATCGCAGTTGCGAAGACAAATTTGTTCATGTTAGACTCAACAGAGTTTTTGAGGAACTGAAGATTTCTTACGGTGCTCGAGAGGTCCCCATCTCTACTAAGGAGAAGAAGAAGGAGAAAAAGGAGAAGGATAGGAAAGAGGGAAATCAAAGGCGAAGGAACAGGATGAAGATGACTCTGCTCCTTCGCGTGCTCCTCGCGGAGGAGGGCGAACTGGACGTGGAGGCGGCCGGGGCAAGAAAACAGTCACGAAGGCGACTTCCTCCATCGTTGCGGCCAAGTGTGGCAGCATCAGCTCTTACGAGTCTGCCGAGAAGCGTCGTCGTCAAGATGCGCCGATTGCTACCGTTCCTGTGTCCATCATGGCTCCAGCTACCAGGGCCACCTCTTCGGCTTCGCGCGGTGGTCTTCCACCTCGTCCTCCTCAGGTACCAGCGGCGGCTCCGGCTACATCGCAGTTGACGGCTTCGCCTGTCACTGGCTTTGCGAGCTCAGCCCCCCGAAGTGGAGATGCCATTTTTTTAGGTGAGGTTGCACTCTTTGGCAATTACTTTCAGGGCTCGAGTCTTCCTTTGCTAGCGAGGTACCTAACGGAGAATCCCGTGATTGATATCAATATTACTTGTGAAGGCGCTGCTGAAACATCTGAGGATATTCGGGTTCCAAATCCATTCGACGATGGCATATTAGTATGTTTGAGGACACCCCCATCCGGGGTGCTCCCATTATTGGGGATGTGCCAGAGAAGGTTCATGTCGAAACCAACGTTGAAAAGCCTACAGCCGAAGCCCCTGTGGACACTCCGCCGGTTAGCCCTCTATCGCCTGCATTGGCTTCTGCCCCTCCTGCCAGAGACTCTTTGGAGGTTTTGGCCCATGCTGCCGGGACGGTTGGCGTGGATACCCAGGCTAAGGGGAAAGAGGTTGTCGAAGCTGAAACTTCCGAAGCCGCTGAGAGGGCTGCTGCTTCTCAATCTTATATGGATGTTGATATGGGTGGGAGTATTCCTTCTTTTCCCGAAGGTACTAGTGATGTTTCTTCGTTTTTTCCTTTAGCAACGTTGTTTGCTCTGCTGTTTGATGCTAATGCGATGGAGACTTGTTTATTAGGTGGCGAGGGAGATGGGCCGTCTCGCGTGCACGAAGGTGGGCCTCTTCAAGACTTTGATTGGGAAGGTATCTTATTTGATCGGGGTTATAGCTATTTTTTTTTGCTGTAGCTATTTTTTGTGAAGGTAATAAAGTTGACAATGTTTTTTGTAGAGTATGAACATCTTGTGCGAACCTTGGATCCTGAGAGTATCAGTTCTAACATTTTGGCTGCGGGATTAAAGGTGTTAATTCCATGCCTTCGCTTTCTGTTTTTTACTGACTTGGCTTCAAGTTGCCAAGCTCATAGTATTGATCGAGGTGATTGTTTTCCTTCGCAGGTTGTTGTAGCTATCAATGAACTGCATACTCAAGTTCTGAACCTCAACTTGGTTGCTGCTGAGCGCGCGGAGTTGGAGAAATTGCGAAGAGAAAAGGCTGAGCTTCTCTAGATCCAAGCAACTATTGACAGGATCAAGGAGGATATTGAAAAAGAAAAGAATTTGTTTCGCCAGGACCGGGAGTCCATTATTAGTGAGAACAAATCTTTAAAGGACAAGGTTGCTGCTTTGGAGACTCAAGCTGGCGAAGCCAACCTGCTTAAGGAGAAAGTTTCTGCCTTGGAGGCTAAGATTGTTGACAAGGATGACACCCTAAAGGGCCTTTGCAAGAAAATTGTTGAAGATACTGAGTTGATTTCCATCCTAAAGGGTGAGGTGAATACACTCAACGATGCCAAGGAAAAGCTTTCGGGCGATGTCGATACATATCGGTCCCGCAGCGAAAATTTTGAGCGTGAGGCCTTGTCGCTGCAAACTGCGAATCTTTCGCTTCGCAAGGAAAATGAAAGTGTAGTTGATGTTGCCTAGGAGCGTGGCCTAAAGCTGTATCGCCTATACAAGGAGGCCCTGCGACAATTTGGAGCGGAGCCTGCTCCTTTTCCCAGCAAAGAGTATAGCTTGGACAAGCTTTTCAATTGGATTGATAATGAATTTGCTTCGCTTCCAAATGTCATGGAAGTTGTCAGTGACTTCGCTGTCAACCTGTGTTCAAGCAACCTGCTGAAGATTCTCTCAGACAATGGCTGTGATCACTATAGTGCCTTGGTTCGGAAAGGCTATCCGTATCCGGCTCCTAGAGATCCTGCCGATACTGATTATTTTCCGCAGCAGCTGTTAGTTGCGAAGGCGCTCTTCTTGAGATATTTCTGGGTTGCCAGTGGTCGTCAAGCCACTCAGAACATTGTCCGCGACCGGCTTGCGAAGGTACTTTGTTAATTGCCATCATGGTCTACTTTGTTTCATTTTTGTTTTTAATTTTCTATTATTTTATTTGGTAGCTTCTATATTCTCAGTCAAAGGAGCTGAAGAAGCAGAAGGCCGAAGCCGAAGCAGCCGCGAGGGAAGCCGCTATGAAAGAAGCTGCCGAAGCTGGTGCGGAAACAAGTTCTGCTGCTACCGGTGCTTCTACGGCGAAGTCAGTGCTTCTTCTTCGCAAGGATAGGGTGACCAAGGGGCCCCCAAGGTCGATCCACAGGTCTAAGGACCTTTTGAATTGTAATTAGAGTTTAGGACTTATTGAGTGGGCAGTTGTTTTGAACTTGTACATTTGTTTTGTACATTTGTGTACATTTACTCCGCTGGCCATGCGTGATGGGCCGCTTTGTATTTCTGGCTTCGCATGGAAGGAATTTCAACGACTTTATCCAAACTCAAGCCATCAAGATTTTTTGGAATATTGTCACGAGTTTTATCGTCACACGGAATTCAGTGTTTTTGATTTTTTCACGGCGTTTGTTGCTCACGGCTCAGATCGAGTTGAGCTTGCTGCTAGGAGAAATGCCGAAGCTATTTCCCTGGGCGTTCCAAAGATGGAGCCGTTGGATGTTGGACCCGATGTCAAGGATTTTGCTTGCATTTACAACGCCCCTCGTTTTAGGAGGTCTGGCGAGCAATTTTATGGATATGTGTTTGGAATGTTTTGAGAATGCTTAGTGTAAATGTATGGAGCTCGTGATGTAATTATATCTTCGCATGAATGAATATGAGCTCGATTTGTCTTCGTTTTTTAGAGAAATGCCTCCTCCCCCCGAACCGAGCTTGTGTTTATTCATACGAAGATGAATTTGTTTATGATGTGTGAAAAACTGTTCGCGTGTATAAGTTTGATTTGTTTGAATGAAAAGATCAAACTCGTTTGCCTTCGTTTTTGAGGGAGATGCCTCCTCCCCCCGAAGCGAGCTTGTGTTTTTTGTTCGACGCGCTCAAATGGCGATTCTTGGCGTTTAGATGGGGAATTGTCTCCGGGTTTACTCTTTGGAGTTCATGCTCCATTTAGCGTTTTTAATTTTGAGAGTTGTTTGAGCCGAAGTCCCTTTTACTCTTCTTAGAGTAAGCATTATTATACAAGGTTTGATCTGAGCCGAAGCCCCTTTTACTTGTTGGAGTAAGCATTATATATGGAAAATGATTTGAGCTGAAGCCCATTTTACTCCTTAGAGTAAGCAATTTAGATCTGAACTGGCCTTACCCCTGGTAGGGTCAGTTCAGTTCTACTTGTTTTATCGAATACTGGTGATTTGGTCGAAGCCAATCGCTTTCGATGCAACTTCTTTGGGGAATAGCTCGTTCTTATATTTCGGACGAGTTACAATTAGCACCGCCTCGTTAAAAACCTCACCCCTTGGTAAGCGTTCCCCTGTGAGGAAAAGAGTACGGGCTTTTTTGAAGGAAAAAATGAAAATCTATTCTATCAATTGACTTCGTTTATAGATTACGAAGCCAATTGTTACATGGTGTTCACAGGTAGTACCTTCGCAAGCTGTCTGCATTCCATGAATGCGGCAGCTCATTGCCTTCACCATCACCTAGGTGATATGATCCTGGTCTGTTACTCTTAATGACTAGGAATGGGCCTTCCCATTTGTTTTGCAGCTTCCCCGAAGGCATATTTGGGTTCTTCCTTAGCACCCAGTCGCCTATCTTTATGTCTTTTCTTACCACTTTCTTGTCATGCCATTTTCTGGTTTCTTCCTTGTACTTGGAAATGTTCTTCGCTAATTGCAGCATGTGAGTTTCTGTGAGATCTTTATCTATAGCTTTGCTATCTTTTGGTGCTTCCTGCTGAGTGCTAAGCCCCTTGTGAAGAATCTCCTTGGGACACATTGCTTCTTCGCCATACAATAGCTTGAATGGTGTGAACTGAGTTGCTCTTGAAGTGGATGTGTTGTGAGCCCAGATTACCTTCGGCATTTCCTCTACCCATTTGCCTTTTTTCTTACAATTTGCAAGGCATTTTCTGATGGCAATGAAGAAGATGCCATTTGCTCTTTCAACTGCGCCATTGGACTGGGGGTGGTATACTGCGAATCTTGCCTTCGTCCNTTTGCAAGCATAGCATAACTTAACAAAACTACCCATATGCATAACCCAGGGTGATCAAGGAATATAGGATTTATAAATCTAGTCATTCTAAAGGTTTAACAAATTAGACACATGCATGAATGAATAACATGATTAATAGGTGAATAGGTATCAAGGATAAATCATGTTACACTTGCCTTCCTCAAAGTATTGCTGCTGATCCGATTCTTCAAACTCTTGATCAAAGCCGGCCTCGTACTGCTCGCACTCTAAACACGCATTCCAATCACCACACATACATCCATCACAAGCCAGTACATGCATACAAAAGTATTTCTATTAGAACAGTACACCATACAATGAAAACAGAAGCAAAAAGGATATAAAACTAATCTACGCATTTCTACGATCACATGAACGCGAAAATCACTCTAATCGGAGCTAGGATGAATAAACTACACTAGAAACAAGAAAAAGGACTATCCTGCGATAAACGGAGGACCTATACGCAATTAACCCTAGCTTGCAGGGGGTAGCAGAGAAGTTTCACAACACACATGGATGGATGGCGGGTTGATTTTCAGATCTTCCAGGGACTCTTTAACAAAGTTGCGAAGGGGTATCTAATGTTTTAATCCTGGCCGTTGATTGACAGATGGGCGGCTAGTGGAGCTTCTGCTCCGTTCTGTCGGTCCAACAGGGGAGGAGCGACGCCATCTTCGTCATCCTCGCGAGCAGAGAGGGCGCGCCATGGTTCTCGGCGTTCTGCTCGCTGGCGTTGAAGGGGCCCCAAGCCTACAGTGCTCAGAAACAGGTGATGTTCGGCCCTATAGAGAGAGGACGTCGCCGCGAATCCGTCTTGAGGCTTACTTAGGGCAGAATTGCAGCGAGGACGACGGGTCTTGGAGAGGGGCAGCCGGACCTGTATGTGCTCGTGGAGATGGGGTTGCGGCCTCTGTGTCGCTCTTCTGGGCATCGGGATGAAGTCCGAGTATCCCTGTAGACAAGATGAAGAGATTAGGGGTGGAGAAAAGCTTGGCAATGGCTTGGACAGAGGCAACGATAGTTGCAGCACCTTTACCTTCGCTGTTCGGGCGATGAGAATCAGCGAACACAGACGTTGGTGATGGAATTGGAGTTGCAGAGTGGCAAAGGGGTCAAGGACGAGGTCGGTCTGGTGTTTTATAGGAAGGAAGAGGCTCGATCGATCGGGAATTTGAAGGGAAAGGGGCGGCGACGAGCTTCTGCTTCTCCACCCATCCATGGCATAAATGCCTGAGTGGAGAGGGGTTTCGGTTGGGAGAGGAAGGGGAAGGGGCTGCAGTGCTTGGGTGGAGAAGGGTAAAGGGAGGAGGCGCTGCCTTCTGGTTCTCGCGGGAGGAGGGGGGAAGTCCGATGGTTTCTGGTTCAGCGACGTATAGGGAAGAAAGGGAGGGGGCGACCGTGTCCCGTCCTTCTGCGTGCGTGAGGAGGAAGGGGGCGACGGGATGGGGGGCATGTGGGGCTTCTGCGTGCGTGGGTGGACAGGGAGGGGAAAAGTGGATCTGGTTTGGGCCTGGGTTGGATCTGTTTGGGCCCAAGGGAGGGAAAGGGACGATGGGCCTGTAGGTTGGGTTGGGCCAGGAAAAAGAAAAGGAGAAAGGAATGTCGGGCCGGGTTAGATTTTCCAGCCCGATTAGGATGGGGCAAGGGTTTGGGTTTGAGCCACGGGTAAAAAGAAAAGGGGCCGGGCTTGGACGGGGAGAAAAGGAAAAAGAAACGAGGCGGGCCGGGTTTGATTAACGGTGATTTAGGCCTGGGTTGGATTCGGATCGGACTTTGGGTTCTGGGTTTCCAGACACTGGGAAAGAAAGAAAACAGAAAACAAAATCGGGCCGAGTTAGGGTTAGGTTTTCTGGACTCTAGGGTTAGCACACAAAACACTCAAACAATAAAACGATGCATCGGCATGAAATGCATACAAACAAGTTTCTAAACCTAGTTGATTTTAATTTCCAAAAAAGTTTTTTTTTTATTTTCCTAAGTTTTATGAATGCTCACACAAAACCTAGCAAATTAATTACTAATTTAGAAAGGGAATTTTTAGGGTGTTACAATTCTACCCCCCTTAAAATGAATCTCGTCCTCGAGATTCGGTTGAGCCTTCAAACAGCTGCGGATATTCTGCCTTTTGATCTTCTTCTCTTTCTCAAGTTGCCTCATCCACTGAGTGTCTGCTCCACTGCATCATATACATCCGCATCACCTTACTTCTTGTGACTCTTTCTGCCACTTCTAGTATCTTGACGGGGTACTCTTTATATGTAAGATCCTCTTGTACATCGAGTTCCTCCAAAGGTAACTGTTCTTCTAGAAACTGGGTAACTTTATTTGCATGACTTCTTCTGCTTAGAGTATCTGCCACCAAATTTGCCTTTCTGGATGGTAGTGGATTTCCAGGAATGGTAGATGTGCAGAACAAAAACCCACCCAACTATTTACACACTTAACTTAAACCTATAACTAGATGCTTGTGAGTATAGAACCCACAATCATCACAATCATTACAAAAAGCCAACTCATGCATTAATCATAATGACAATTTATTCAAACATCCAATAGCACAGGTTCACACATGAGAAACTTAAAACAAACTCAAAACGCATCTAAGTCGTTCATTACAACTCATGGGACAAATCTAAAGATCCTTGGTTTTGGTGGCACGGCCTATCTCATAAAAGGAAACAAAGGAGTCAAATTTTGCAATAGATAAGGATAGAAGTATAAGCAAGGATTTTTAATAAATTAATGATAAGGCAAAACAAGGATAGATTAAATAGACAAAATGAGGTATGTATAATCAATAAATAAAATAACCAAGGTTAAATCAAAATGAAATAAAGCAAGGAGTTTAAAGCACAAACTCTAAACGACCATTCTAAACTAGGCTGCGCATCCTACAGTCAGCACTGCTTTGATACCACTCTGTCACACCCGGATTTACGAAGGAAATCCGAATGCTACTATATGTGTACCCAGGAAGTCTTTACACACATATAGCTCAGAAATGAATATCAAAGAAAAGAAAACAGTGCTCGATAACATAAACAGGAATAAAGTCATTACATTACAGGCATTACATTATTATTAACTCATCAAAGTAGCGGAAGAGTAAGCATCTAAATCCACTGAGCCTCCACAGGGACTCTGACTGGGGGACTGCACTGCCTAGAACTCCGGGAACTCTTCGGGGAAGACAAAAGCATCCATAGGCGGCTCATCTGAGTACCCGTCTGGGATTTTGTTGATATGAAGCAAGTGTAAGTAATCCATCTTACTTAGCAAGCATAACATGATTAAATGAGGCTCAAAAGGCTATGCAAGGTTTAAACTGCGGTTAGCATTTTTAGTTGATTACTTTTAGAATTAACCTGAATTACTACAGTTATATGACAACCCCAGTTGAAACCCACATTATGAAACATGTGAAGTATAATTAACGAACAACATCATATTAAACCATTTATCCGAAAAACAAGGAACCGCTCGAAAAGGATCCAGGCCGCTCTTGACCGTGAGCATGGCTGATATATCAGGTCATAACACTCTGCAGAGGTTGTACAACTTTACCCACAAGTCGCGATTCCCCTTTGTCATAGACAAGTGTACCTCCAAAAACAGGTACGGGGTTTCACTACGAGACCTTTCAAAAGACACCCTAGCAGCTAGTGGCAGTGTGAACCTCTTCTGCTCCCACCAAAAGTAAATATCAGCCCATCCGAGACAAGTGAGGGACCCAAAGGCCCTCCTTGCTCCCACCAAAATAAATGTCAGCCCATCCGAGACAGACCGAGGCCACCGCTTCTGGCCCTCTCCTCCGAGTCAAGCCAGATAGCCACTTAGACAAGCTAGAGCCGTACAATTTACTTAGTCAAGACCAGAACCATTTGATTCTTGTGGTTGTACGGTTTTCCTGGGTGGCCGCTTTAAGAATCGGAACCTTAAAGAGAGACGCTTAGAGCAATCCAAACACATGCTCAAGCTCCCTAAACCAAGTTGCTAAAAAGCATATTTTGATAAGGTTCCAAGTATAACATTAGTCAATATTAACATTTAACAATGATCGTTAGCGTTTGCAAGCATAGCATAACTTAACAAAACTACCCATATGCATAACCCAGGGTGATCAAGGAATATAGGATTTATAAATCTAGTCATTCTAAAGGTTTAACAAATTAGACACATGCATGAATGAATAACATGATTAATAGGTGAATAGGTATCAAGGATAAATCATGTTACACTTGCCTTCCTCAAAGTATTGCTGCTGATCCGATTCTTCAAACTCTTGATCAAAGCCGGCCTCGTACTGCTCGCACTCTAAACACGCATTCCAATCACCACACATACATCCATCACAAGCCAGTACATGCATACAAAAGTATTTCTATTAGAACAGTACACCATACCATGGAAAACAGAAGCAAAAAGGATATAAAACTAATCTACGCATTTCTACGATCACATGAACGCGAAAATCACTCTAATCGGAGCTAGGATGAATAAACTACACTAGAAACAAGAAAAAGGACTATCCTGCGATAAACGGAGGACCTATACGCAATTAACCCTAGCTTGCAGGGGGTAGCAGAGAAGTTTCACAACACACATGGATGGATGGCGGGTTGATTTTCAGATCTTCCAGGGACTCTTTAACAAAGTTGCGAAGGGGTATCTAATGTTTTAATCCTGGCCGTTGATTGACAGATGGGCGGCTAGTGGAGCTTCTGCTCCGTTCTGTCGGTCCAACAGGGGAGGAGCGACGCCATCTTCGTCATCCTCGCGAGCAGAGAGGGCGCGCCATGGTTCTCGGCGTTCTGCTCGCTGGCGTTGAAGGGGCCCCAAGCCTACAGTGCTCAGAAACAGGTGATGTTCGGCCCTATAGAGAGAGGACGTCGCCGCGAATCCGTCTTGAGGCTTACTTAGGGCAGAATTGCAGCGAGGACGACGGGTCTTTGTAACACCCTGAAAATTTCTTTTCTAAAATAGTAATTAAATTGCTAAGTTCTTGTGTGTGCATTCACAAATTTAGGTGAATATAAAATCCTTTTCGGAAATTAAAATCAACCCTAGGTTTAGAAACTTGTTTGTGCATTTCATGCCGATGCATTGTTTTCTTGTCTGAGTGTTTTGTGTGCTAGTCCTAGAACCTGACCCTAAAACCCTATCCAAATCCAAACCCGGCCCGGCTTTCTTTCTTCTTTTTCTCCTTGGGCCCAACCTTTTTTCTCCTTGGACCCGGCCCAAGCCGGCCCTCCTTTTTCCCTTCCACGCAGCCAGGAGAAAACGTACCGTTTCCCCCTTTTCTCACGCCCTCCCCTTTCCTAATTGCCATTACGGCATTTACATCCCTTCAGAAACCGACGCCTCTTCAATTCAGGCCGCCAAGCCCTCTCTTCCCCTCTATAAAACCTTGGGCAAGATCTTCCCTAGTCTCCTTTGGCTCCTCCACGCCCCAATTTCCCAAAAACAGAGACATTCGCGTCGAATTTCTGCACCCGCTGTGAAGACCTCGGAACCCGTGGAGAACTCGCCAACTCCTTGCAGGCTCAATCCAAGGCCACGCGACCTTCTCCACGCACGGCCGTTTCCTGTACCGCCCATCTCCGAGGTATGCCAAATTCCCTGCGTCCCTGCCTGTTTTGATCGTCAAGACGGGTTCGCGATGTTGTCCTCTTTCCGTTTTGCCGCTCGGCTCTGAAATTCGTCCACCGTAGCTTCGGGGCCCCTGTTGCCGGCGAACAGAACGGCGGCAACAATGGCCGTCGCCCTCTCCTGTTCGTGAAAAGCATCGGTCCTCCCTGTTGAGTCCGACCAGAGCAAGGAGAAAGCAGCAGAGCCGTCCGATCTCCATCCCACGGCCCAGATTAGATCAAGCTTACCCCTTCGTTTCATAAAAATCCGGCCATCCATCCTTGATCCGACGGCCAGGATTAGATCCCAACATACCCCTTCGCTGTTTTGTTAAAGAGACCCTGGGTTTTTCCAAAATCAACCCGCCATCCTTTTCTCAGTTCAGAAAACTTCTTTGCTACCCCCTGCTGTTTAGGTTTAATTACGTTTAGGTCCTCGGTTTATCGCAGGATAGTCCGTAATCTTGTTTTTAGCGTAGTTTCTTCACCGTAAATCCGATTAGAGTGATTTTCGCGTTGTTGTGATCGTAGAAATGCGTAGATTAGTTTTCTATCCTTTTTGTTTCTGTTTTCATTGTATGGTGTACTGTTCTAATAGATATACTTTTGTATGCATGTACTGGCTTGTGATGGATGTATGTGTGGTGATTGAAATGCGTGTTTAGAGTGCGAGCAGTACGAGGCCGGCTTTGATCAAGACTTTGAAGACCAAGATCAGCAGCAATATTTTGAGGAAGGCAAGTGTAACATGATTTATCCTTGATACCTATTCACTTTATAATCATGTTATTCATCCATGCATGTGTCTAATTTGTTAAACCATAGGATTGACTAGTCTTGTATATCCTATTTACCTTGTTACCTTGGGTTTATGCATATGGGTAGATATGTTAGTTGTCGCTATGCTTGCCAACCGCTAATGTTCGTTATGAAATAATAATCCTGACTAATGGTATACTTGGAACCTTATTAAAATATGCTTTTTAGCAACTTGGTTTAGGGAGCTTGAGCATGTGTTTGCATTGCTCTAAGCGTCTCTTCTTAAGGTTCCGATCTTAAAGCGGCCACCCAGGAAAACCGTACAACCACAGGAACCACATGGCTCTGGTCTTGACTAAGTAAACTGTACGGCTCTAGCTTGTCTAGTGGTTACCGAAAGGCGCAAGTGGGGCTGCCAGGTTTAAGTGTGGACCTCGGTCAGTTCTCGTTGGGGTTGTGTGTGATGGATTTGTGTGATGTTTTGGCTGGAGCCTGGAGGGGTCCATGCGCCTGTCAGGAAACCGTAGCGGCCACTAGCTTGCTAGGGTGTCTTTTGAAAGGTCTCGTAGTGAAACCCTGTACTCATTTCACGTGGTGTGAAGGGAGTGCGTGCCCAAGGCAAGGGGATCACGACCGGTGGTGAAAGTGTACAACCTCTGCAGAGTGTAAAACTGTTATAACAGCCGTGCTCACGGTCAAGAGCGGCCTGGATCCTTTTCGAGCGGTTCCTTGTTTTCTAAAGTAATGGTTAATGATGATGTTGGTTACTTATAATATCTCACATGTTTTTCTAATGTGGGTTACAGCCGGGTTGTCATATAAATCTAGTAATTCAGGTTAATTCTAAAATCAATCAACTAAAAATGCTAACCGCAGTTTAAACCTTGCATAGCCTTTTGAGCCTCATTTAATCATGTTATGCTTGCTAAGTAAGATGGATTACTTACACTTGCTTCATATCAACAAAATCCCGGATGGGTACTCAGAAGAGCCGCCAGTGGATGCTTTCGTCTTCCCCGAGGAGTTCCCGGACTTCTAGGCAGTGCATTCCCCCAGTCAGAGTCCCTGTGGAGATGTTCTGGAGTTAGTCTTCGTCAGGCTTCCGCTACTTTGATAAACTCGTTAATAAATGTAATGCCTGTGATGTAAGACTTGTTTCTGTTTATGTTATCGAGCACTGTTTTCCCTTTCTTTGATATTCATTTCTGAGCTATATGTGTGTAAAGACTTCCTGGGTACACATATAGTAGCATTCGGATTTCCTTCATAAATCCGGGTGTGACAGAGTGGTATCAAAGCAGTGCTGACTGTAGGATGCGCAGCCTAGAGTAGAATGGTCGTTTAGAGTTCATACTCCTTGCTTTATTTCATTTTGATTTAACCTTGGTTATTTTATTTATTGATTATACATACCTCATTTTATTTATTTAATCTATCCTTGTTTTGCCTTGTCAGTAATTTATTAAAAATCCTTGCTTATACTTCTATCCTTATCTATTGCAAAATTTGACTTTCCCCGTTGTTTTCTTTCATGAGATAGGCCCGTATCACCATAGGTAAGGATCTTTAGGTTTGTCCCATGAGTTGTAATAAACGACTTAGATGCGTTTTGAGTTCGATTTAAGTTTCTCATGTGTGAACATGTGCTCTTGGGTGATTTGAATTATTGTGATTATGTTTAATGCATGAGTTGGATTTTTGTAATGATTGTGATGATTGTGGGTTTTATACTCACAAGCATCAAGTTATAGGTTTAAGTTAAATGTGTAAATAGTTGGGTGGGTTTTTGTTCTGCACATCAATCATTTCCATATCCTTGTCCAGAATCAGATTATGGTTATCTTGGATGGTTGAATAACAGTAATATTTATTCTCAACAGATGGCCAGTGGAAGGAGAAGCAACCAGGGAGGAAACCAACCCACTGTTGAGCAACTTCTGGCCCAGCAAAACCAGATCATGCAGCAGCTGGCTCAAACCATGGCAATGATGCAGCAGAATCAGCAGAACCAACCTCCTCATCCACCACATCCCGCTCCACCCAGGGACAAGCGGGGAGAATTCATGAAGGGTCGTCCACCAACATTCTCCAGTGCAAGTAATCCTTTGCAAGCGGTGGACTGGCTCAAGGCAGTGGACCGGCAGCTTGACATTGCTCAATGTAATGATCGTGAGAAGGTTCTTTACGGGTCAGGTCAACTACAAGGAGCAGCCCTGGACTGGTGGGATGCATATCAGTATGCTCACCCTCACCCTAATCAGATCACTTGGCTGGAATTCTGCGAGAGCTTTCGTTCTCACCATGTGCCGGATGGCTTGATGATATTGAAGCGTCAGGAGTTCTTGGCATTGAAGCAGGGATCTATGACTGTCACGGCTTACCGTGACAAATTTATTGAACTATCAAGGTATGCTCCAGAGGAGGTCTCCACTGATGATAAGAAACAGAGGCTCTTTCTGTTGGGATTGAATGATGGGCTACAATACCAACTTATGACACATACTTTTGAGAACTTTCAAAAGTTGGTTGACAAGGCCTTGATGCTTGAGCATAAACGCAAGGAGATGGAAGAAAAGAAGAGGAAGTATATGGGCCAACAGTCTGGAAGCAGCTCGCGTCCTCGCTACAATCCATCAATGGGTAATCAGCCTCGCTTTCAGGGATCTTCTTCTCAGACAGGCCGTCCCCAGTACCAGCAGCGTCCCCAGAACCAGCAGCAGCAGCAGTACAGGCCTCAGAACCCACAGCTGAAAGCTCAAGCTCCACCACTCACACAGGCCAATACAACACCCGTGACTCCAAGGGTGTGTTACAGTTGTGGTGAACCGGGGCATTATGCTAACAATTGCCCTAAGAAGATGGGACAGAATGTCAGCAGACAGCAACAAGGCCCACGCAATGGAGGACAGCAGAACTATGCCCGAGGCAAAGTGAATCATGTGAATGCGGAGGCTGCGCAAGAAGCAACAGATGTGGTGATCGGTACGTTTTCAGTAAACTCCAATCCTGCATCAGTATTATTTGATTCTGGAGCGTCGCATGCTTTTATATCTGCCCAGTTTGTGAAAAAGCACATGATGATTATGCAACCTATGCAAAAAGCAATGATAGTTAGTTCACCTGGTGGAGAACTAAAGGCAACCTTAGTTTGTCCAAAGGTTAGCATAAAAATAAGGGGGGTAGATTTTGTAGCCAACCCTATAATCCTGAATTCTACTGGCATTGATATTATCCTGGGAATGTCCTGGCTAGCAAAGCATGATGGAGTCATTCAGTGTGCTAAAAGAGCAGTGCAACTGACAGCAAGTTCTGGAGAGAAAGTAGAATATCAAGCGACAATGACTGCTTCAGAGGTGTGTCATGCTAATTCAGTGAAGGAGATGGCCATGGAAGACATCAATGTGGTGAAGGAATTTCCAGATGTATTTCCCGCAGAGTTGCCAGGTATGCCACCAGAACGCGAAGTTGAATTTCTTATTGATCTTAAACCTGGCACTGCACCTATAGCTAAGCGACCATATAGAATGGGTGTGAAAGAATTAGAAGAGCTTAAGAAGCAATTAGATGAACTACTTGAGAAGGGTTATATTAGACCTAGCTCTTCACCTTGGGGAGCACCAGTATTGTTTGTTGAGAAGAAAGATGGAACCAAGAGAATGTGCATCGATTACCGAGCACTCAATGACGTAACCATAAAGAATAAGTATCCGCTACCGAGGATCGATGATCTCTTTGATCAATTGAAGGGAGCATGTGTATTCTCTAAGATTGATCTCCGTTCAGGATATCATCAGATGAGAATTCGTGCTTCTGATATTCCCAAGACAGCATTCACCACCCGGTATGGATTGTATGAGTTTACAGTGATGTCATTTGGATTGACCAATGCTCCTGCATACTTCATGTACTTGATGAATAAAGTCTTCATGGATTACTTGGACAAGTTTGTGGTAGTATTCATTGATGATATTCTGATTTTCTCCAAGAATGAAGAAGAGCATGAGGAGCATCTACGGTTGGTATTACAGAGGCTCAGGGAACAACAACTGTATGCCAAGTTCAGTAAATGTGAGTTCTGGCTGAAGGAAGTAGCATTTTTGGGTCATGTCGTATCCAATGGAGGAGTGGCAGTTGATCCAAAGAAGGTTAAAGATGTGTTGAGTTGGAATCCACCAAAAGATGTGAGTGAGATTCGGAGTTTCCTTGGAATGGCCGGATACTATCGACGGTTCATTGAAGGGTTCTCCAAACTAGCTAAACCTATGACGTCCTTGCTAGAGAAGAACGTGAAGTTTGTGTGGTCAGAAAAGTGTCAAGCCAGTTTTGAGGAGCTGAAGAAAAGACTAACCACTGCTCCAATATTGGTATTGCCAGATATAACCAAGAGTTTCTCTATATATTGTGATGCATCTCGTCAAGGTTTGGGATGTGTACTTATGCAAGAAGGAAAAGTGGTAGCATATGCCTCCAGACAGTTAAGGAAGCATGAGCTAAATTATCCGACTCATGACCTTGAACTTGCAGCAGTGGTGCACGCACTAAAGATTTGGAGACACTACTTGATTGGCCATAAGTGTGATATCTACACTGACCACAAGAGTCTGAAGTATGTGTTCACACAGTCAGACCTGAATTTGAGGCAACGCCGATGGTTAGAGTTAATCAAGGACTACGACCTGGAGATTCACTATCATCCCGGAAAGGCAAATTTGGTGGCAGATGCTTTAAGCAGAAGAAGTCATGCAAATAGAGTTATCCAGTTGCCAGAAGAACTCGGAAAGGAATTTGAACGGTTGAATCTGGGAATTGCTGCTAGCACAGTGGAAATGGAAGTTGAACCAACACTAGAAAAAGAGATTAAAGAAGGGCAACAAGAAGATAAGAAGATTCAGGAAATCATATCTTTGATCATTCAGGGAAAAGCACCAGGATTTACCATGGACGAGCAAGGAACTGTGTGGTTCGGTAAAAGAATATGTGTGCCTAACCTAAAACATATAAGAGATGCTATTCTAAGGGAAGCACACGATTCAGCTTACTCCATACACCCGGGAAGTACGAAGATGTATTTGGATATTAAAGAAAGATATTGGTGGTATGGACTTAAGCGAGATGTCGCAACACATGTCGCTCTATGTGATACGTGTCAAAGGGTTAAAGCAGAGCATCAGAGACCTGCCGGTTTACTCCAACCCTTGAAGATACCAGAATGGAAATGGGAAGAAGTTGGAATGGACTTTATAGTCGGTTTACCCCGTACTCAGAGAGGTTTTGATTCTATATGGGTAATTGTGGATCGACTAACAAAGGTGGCTCATTTTGTTCCGGTAAAGACCACCTACTCAGGCGCAAAGCTAGCAGAGCTATACATGGAGCGAATAGTATGCCTGCATGGAGTTCCAAAGAAGATAGTGTCAGATCGAGGATCACAGTTTACATCACAGTTCTGGCATAAACTTCATGAGTCAATGGATACAAAACTGAACTTCAGTTCGGCTTATCATCCACAGACTGATGGGCAAACTGAAAGAACGAACCAAATCTTGGAAGATATGTTGAGGGCTTGTGCTTTACAGTACGGGACAAGTTGGGATAAGAGTTTGCCATACGCAGAATTCTCTTATAACAACAGTTTCCAGAAGAGTCTACAAATGGCACCTTTTGAGGCACTATATGGCAGGAAATGCAGGACACCCTTGTTCTGGAATCAAACGGGAGAAAGCCAAGTGTTTGGACCCGAAATTCTTAAAGAGGCTGAAAGACAGGTGCAGACAATCAGGCAGAATTTGAAGGTAGCACAATCCAGGCAAAAGAGTTATGCGGATGTCAGACGTCGAGACCTTAGTTTTGACATTGGCGACTACGTATATCTCAAGGTGTCACCGATGAGAGGAGTTCGCAGATTCAATGTCAAAGGCAAACTAGCACCAAGGTATATTGGACCATTCAAGGTGTTGGACAGAAAAGGTGAGGTGGCTTATCAATTGGAATTGCCAACTAGACTGTCAGGTGTACATGATGTGTTTCATGTGTCACAACTGAAGAAATGTTTACGAGTGCCAGAAGAACAGTTACCTCTGGATGAACTTGATGTACAAGAGGATCTTACCTATAAAGAGTACCCCGTCAAGATACTGGAAGTGGCAGAAAGAGTCACAAGGAGTAAGGTGATACGGATGTGTAAGGTGCAGTGGAGTCGACACTCTGTGGATGAGGCAACTTGGGAAAGAGAAGAAGATCTAAAGGCAGAATATCCACAGCTGTTTGAAGGCTCAACCGAATCTCGAGGACGAGATTCATTTTAAGGGGGGTAGGTTTGTAACACCCTGAAAATTTCTTTTCTAAAATAGTAATTAAATTGCTAAGTTCTTGTGTGTGCATTCACAAATTTAGGTGAATATAAAATCCTTTTCGGAAATTAAAATCAACCCTAGGTTTAGAAACTTGTTTGTGCATTTCATGCCGATGCATTGTTTTCTTGTCTGAGTGTTTTGTGTGCTAGTCCTAGAACCTGACCCTAAAACCCTATCCAAATCCAAACCCGGCCCGGCTTTCTTTCTTCTTTTTCTCCTTGGGCCCAACCTTTTTTCTCCTTGGACCCGGCCCAAGCCGGCCCTCCTTTTTCCCTTCCACGCAGCCAGGAGAAAACGTACCGTTTCCCCCTTTTCTCACGCCCTCCCCTTTCCTAATTGCCATTACGGCATTTACATCCCTTCAGAAACCGACGCCTCTTCAATTCAGGCCGCCAAGCCCTCTCTTCCCCTCTATAAAACCTTGGGCAAGATCTTCCCTAGTCTCCTTTGGCTCCTCCACGCCCCAATTTCCCAAAAACAGAGACATTCGCGTCGAATTTCTGCACCCGCTGTGAAGACCTCGGAACCCGTGGAGAACTCGCCAACTCCTTGCAGGCTCAATCCAAGGCCACGCGACCTTCTCCACGCACGGCCGTTTCCTGTACCGCCCATCTCCGAGGTATGCCAAATTCCCTGCGTCCCTGCCTGTTTTGATCGTCAAGACGGGTTCGCGATGTTGTCCTCTTTCCGTTTTGCCGCTCGGCTCTGAAATTCGTCCACCGTAGCTTCGGGGCCCCTGTTGCCGGCGAACAGAACGGCGGCAACAATGGCCGTCGCCCTCTCCTGTTCGTGAAAAGCATCGGTCCTCCCTGTTGAGTCCGACCAGAGCAAGGAGAAAGCAGCAGAGCCGTCCGATCTCCATCCCACGGCCCAGATTAGATCAAGCTTACCCCTTCGTTTCATAAAAATCCGGCCATCCATCCTTGATCCGACGGCCAGGATTAGATCCCAACATACCCCTTCGCTGTTTTGTTAAAGAGACCCTGGGTTTTTCCAAAATCAACCCGCCATCCTTTTCTCAGTTCAGAAAACTTCTTTGCTACCCCCTGCTGTTTAGGTTTAATTACGTTTAGGTCCTCGGTTTATCGCAGGATAGTCCGTAATCTTGTTTTTAGCGTAGTTTCTTCACCGTAAATCCGATTAGAGTGATTTTCGCGTTGTTGTGATCGTAGAAATGCGTAGATTAGTTTTCTATCCTTTTTGTTTCTGTTTTCATTGTATGATGTACTGTTCTAATAGATATACTTTTGTATGCATGTACTGGCTTGTGATGGATGTATGTGTGGTGATTGAAATGCGTGTTTAGAGTGCGAGCAGTACGAGGCCGGCTTTGATCAAGACTTTGAAGACCAAGATCAGCAGCAATATTTTGAGGAAGGCAAGTGTAACATGATTTATCCTTGATACCTATTCACTTTATAATCATGTTATTCATCCATGCATGTGTCTAATTTGTTAAACCATAGGATTGACTAGTCTTGTATATCCTATTTACCTTGTTACCTTGGGTTTATGCATATGGGTAGATATGTTAGTTGTCGCTATGCTTGCCAACCGCTAATGTTCGTTATGAAATAATAATCCTGACTAATGGTATACTTGGAACCTTATTAAAATATGCTTTTTAGCAACTTGGTTTAGGGAGCTTGAGCATGTGTTTGCATTGCTCTAAGCGTCTCTTCTTAAGGTTCCGATCTTAAAGCGGCCACCCAGGAAAACCGTACAACCACAGGAACCACATGGCTCTGGTCTTGACTAAGTAAACTGTACGGCTCTAGCTTGTCTAGTGGTTACCGAAAGGCGCAAGTGGGGCTGCCAGGTTTAAGTGTGGACCTCGGTCAGTTCTCGTTGGGGTTTGTGTGTGATGGATTTGTGTGATGTTTTGGCTGGAGCCTGGAGGGGTCCATGCGCCTGTCAGGAAACCGTAGCGGCCACTAGCTTGCTAGGGTGTCTTTTGAAAGGTCTCGTAGTGAAACCCTGTACTCATTTCACGTGGTGTGAAGGGAGTACGTGCCCAAGGCAAGGGGGATCACGACCGGTGGTGAAAGTGTACAACCTCTGCAGAGTGTAAAACTGTTATAACAGCCGTGCTCACGGTCAAGAGCGGCCTGGATCCTTTTCGAGCGGTTCCTTGTTTTCTAAAGTAATGGTTAATGATGATGTTGGTTACTTATAATATCTCACATGTTTTTCTAATGTGGGTTACAGCCGGGTTGTCATATAAATCTAGTAATTCAGGTTAATTCTAAAATCAATCAACTAAAAATGCTAACCGCAGTTTAAACCTTGCATAGCCTTTTGAGCCTCATTTAATCATGTTATGCTTGCTAAGTAAGATGGATTACTTACACTTGCTTCATATCAACAAAATCCCGGATGGGTACTCAGAAGAGCCGCCAGTGGATGCTTTCGTCTTCCCCGAGGAGTTCCCGGACTTCTAGGCAGTGCATTTCCCCCAGTCAGAGTCCCTGTGGAGATGTTCTGGAGTTAGTCTTCGTCAGGCTTCCGCTACTTTGATAAACTCGTTAATAAATGTAATGCCTGTGATGTAAGACTTGTTTCTGTTTATGTTATCGAGCACTGTTTTCCCTTTCTTTGATATTCATTTTCTGAGCTATATGTGTGTAAAGACTTCCTGGGTACACATATAGTAGCATTCGGATTTCCTTCATAAATCCGGGTGTGACAGTCTTGGAGAGGGGCAGCCGGACCTGTATGTGCTCGTGGAGATGGGGTTGCGGCCTCTGTGTCGCTCTTCTGGGCATCGGGATGAAGTCCGAGTATCCCTGTAGACAAGATGAAGAGATTAGGGGTGGAGAAAAGCTTGGCAATGGCTTGGACAGAGGCAACGATAGTTGCAGCACCTTTACCTTCGCTGTTCGGGCGATGAGAATCAGCGAACACAGACGTTGGTGATGGAATTGGAGTTGCAGAGTGGCAAAGGGGTCAAGGACGAGGTCGGTCTGGTGTTTTATAGGAAGGAAGAGGCTCGATCGATCGGGAATTTGAAGGGAAAGGGGCGGCGACGAGCTTCTGCTTCTCCACCCATCCATGGCATAAATGCCTGAGTGGAGAGGGGTTTCGGTTGGGAGAGGAAGGGGAAGGGGCTGCAGTGCTTGGGTGGAGAAGGGTAAAGGGAGGAGGCGCTGCCTTCTGGTTCTCGCGGGAGGAGGGGGGAAGTCCGATGGTTTCTGGTTCAGCGACGTATAGGGAAGAAAGGGAGGGGGCGACCGTGTCCCGTCCTTCTGCGTGCGTGAGGAGGAAGGGGGCGACGGGATGGGGGGCATGTGGGGCTTCTGCGTGCGTGGGTGGACAGGGAGGGGAAAAGTGGATCTGGTTTGGGCCTGGGTTGGATCTGTTTGGGCCCAAGGGAGGGAAAGGGACGATGGGCCTGTAGGTTGGGTTGGGCCAGGAAAAAGAAAAGGAGAAAGGAATGTCGGGCCGGGTTAGATTTTCCAGCCCGATTAGGATGGGGCAAGGGTTTGGGTTTGAGCCACGGGTAAAAAGAAAAGGGGCCGGGCTTGGACGGGGAGAAAAGGAAAAAGAAACGAGGCGGGCCGGGTTTGATTAACGGTGATTTAGGCCTGGGTTGGATTCGGATCGGACTTTGGGTTCTGGGTTTCCGGACACTGGGAAAGAAAGAAAACAGAAAACAAAATCGGGCCGAGTTAGGGTTAGGTTTTCTGGACTCTAGGGTTAGCACACAAAACACTCAAACAATAAAACGATGCATCGGCATGAAATGCATACAAACAAGTTTCTAAACCTAGTTGATTTTAATTTCCAAAAAAGTTTTTTTTTATTTTCCTAAGTTTTATGAATGCTCACACAAAACCTAGCAAATTAATTACTAATTTAGAAAGGGAATTTTTAGGGTGTTACACTGTCGTTCTTAGCCTTCTCAGCAGCTTCTTTTTCAGCAGCAAGTCTTGCTGCAGTTTCTTGTTCAGCATCAGACGACGACATCTTGGACTTTGTTTCTCGGGTCCCACTAGGCGTGCCAAAAATGTGTTGACGCGGAAAATCGGCGGTCGTATTCCCCGCGGTCAGCACACGAAGACCAGGGAGATCAGCTTTGCTCCAGTGCCAGTCTACACTCCAGTTCAGGTTCGCGGCGTGCCAGTCAATTTGACCTGAAATTGACAAGGGAATAAAACAGTTAAATTGCTCTATGATTGTGCCGGCTCTATTTCAGACGATGGAGTAACGTCGAATTTTAGCCAAGACCCAATCAAACACGTATCGGCCGATACCGATCGGACCTCAGAATCGGACCTCATTGATGACGTCAATCGGACCGAGTGATCGGACCTCAATCAGACACCAAATTGGACCTCAGAATCAGACCAATCAGGATCGGACCTTGATTGATATGACAGATCAGCCTTTGAATAATGAAATAAAGCATAAAACAAGGCCAATATATAAAATAATGGATCAGCTATGTCTTGAAACAAGATATTAAATAATCAAAGTGTAAGCCGATACATTGTCCACCTTGTTTAGTTGCCAGTTTGACTCGTCTTATCGGACCATCTAACCAACCAATCGGACTATAGCCTTTTCAGAGAAATCTAGCTCCGACGTAGGGAATCTAGATTTCTCCAACTATGATCAGATCAGATAGCTAGATAATCAGATTCGATTCATCAACCTGTCAATTAAACAAGATGCTCGCACAGGTGTTGATCAGATTAAGCAAAATAAGCAGGTAAAACATTAACAGATACGTTCTGATTCTAAGATATGCTACTGAACAATTAAGCAAGATCCAGCTCCGACGTAGGGAATCTACACCACACTTAACATTCAAATAGCAATAAGGCGTAACCAAAGCTTCCTTTAACTAATCAAGATGAACCTAGCTCCGACGTAGGGAATCTAGACCAAGCATGACAATCAAAGATTAATCTAATCGTATTGTAAAGATCCAGCTCCGACGTAGGGAATCTACACCAATACAATACTCAAAGAACAACTAGATTAAACCACAAAGCAGGATCGGACGTAGAACGATGCTGTAAGATAAATATTGCTTAAATCGGACCAAGACCAGTGCTCAAAGCCGTTGAAGAAGTAGAATTGATTCACATGGCGTAGATCTAAACCAATCTAGCAACTCCAACAAACCGCAAAGACTACCTTTAGTAACCAAGATTACTCTAGCTCCGACGTAGGGAATCTAGACTAATCTTGATACCTAGCTCCGACGTAGGGAATCTAGGCTTAAAGTGTAGTCCGATAAACGATAATCTGTTGAATAATCAATATTGATCTAGCTCCGACGTAGGGAATCTATATCAATCTTGATTATCCAGAGATAAATCGGTTGAACAGTATAAATGAGAAAGGGCGATGCGCCTCAATTCAAAGCCTATACTAGTTCGATAAATTGACTAACTTACTGGTAAGCCAGAGATCAGAACTGATGTAGCCCGTCCACCAATGAGCTTCGTCGGTAACTACTACCAGGGTTTTGGCGTGAAGCCGGGTTGTATTGATTGTGAGAATAATTCTTTACAATGGACGAGGGTTCAAATTTATACCCTGGTCATGGAGAGTCCTGATCGGACCAGACTAACTAAATAAGGTAAACTAAGATTAAGACAAAACGGGACTCTCATACGCCTTCTGAAAAGAAAATAGTCCCTGAATCTGATACGCTTCCTTCTTAGCCGACGCGCCTTTCCTCTTGAACTCGTCATCGGGTCGGACTCCTGCTTCATCGGACCCCTCTTCAGCATCGGCTTCCTTCTCTGTCACCTTCGGCCTTGACCAGTCAACGGGTCCACTTCACAGTCTCAACCTCACCACGTCATCATCTGACCCAGCATGTCAGGTGCGAAAATCCGGTGTCAACACATGCTTCTGAACCCGATAGGATGGAGTCGCCCCCAAACAAACCCTAAACCCTAAATGGTATAACCGAAGCCGAAGCAATTTAGCCTTTTATGGCAGGGGAGCCGAAGCCAAAGCAATTTGGTCTTCTATGGCAGGGGGTACATGGCCGCCCCAAACCCAAACATGCTTCTGAACCCGATAGGAAGGACTCACCCCCAAACAAACCCAGAACCCTAACTGGTATAACCGAAGTCGAAGCAATTTAGCCTTCTATGGCAGGGGAGCCAAAGCCGAAGCAATTTGGACTTCTACGGCAGGGGGTACATAGCCGCCCCAAACCCCAAACATGCTTCTGAACCCGATAGAACGGAGTCGCCCCCCAACAAACCCCGAACCCTAACTGGTATAACCGCCCCAATAATAATTATGTTAATGAAGGATAAATATTGAAATATGTATCGGTCAATGTTGGGAAAACATTTTATGAGAAGTACAAGATATGTACTATTAGCAGGAGATTGAAATATTTTATTAAAATATGTACTATTAGCAGAAGATAGAAAGCCAACAATGTGCATTTTGAGCTGCTATATTTTTTCAAGGAATAAAATTATGTCAACCTATCTTACAAGTACAAGTAAGAACTGAATCAGTTTAATTTGCAATTGTTTTAGCTATCCAAGATCTAAACTACTAAGTGCTTGTCTACAATTGAAAATAATGACTAGGATTCAAGTCCTTGAAATTTATATCAACTTTGACCATCCTAAAATATCCTGCAGCAGTCCCACTCTTACAAAAAAGGTCCTAATTGGGAAAACAATCTTGTACCATGCATATGGTCAAATAGTTGTCAGTCAATATTGAAATAATTAATATCTAAACTAACTATAGGAAATAATGAAGACTGCAAGATTTTATATAACTAATTCACAAATCCTAACTACAACTTCCAGCATTATTTAGATCTCTACAAAAGGCATCAACTTCAGTCAAATTCAAAAGAACTAATTCACAGATGCTCTTGGGGATTCAAGAATAAGTGAATAAAACAAATTTAAACTGAAAACCCACAAAGGAAATGTTGCCATTAATAGAGGCAGTAAACAAGATCTCGACCATTGTGCTCCATTCTTGAAATTAAAACGAGAATCATTTTCTGACAGTACAACATAACACTTGAGCTATGTCAACATTTGTTTAGAACTGTTTCAACATTTTGTTTCATATGACTCAATACTGGTTCAAACTCATTCAACATTACTTATTATATTTTTAAACATTTAAGTAAAACTATGTCAACACTTCGTACAGAATGATTCAATATTTCTAAAGATATGTTTCCAACTTATTTTAAGCTATGTCAACATTTAGCTACAAATGTTACAACAATTTTCTTTATATCACTCAATACTTCTGCTTAATTGTTTTAATATTTGTATTAACCTATCTCATCAATTTTTTACTTTGACATGTGGAAGTTGGTAACAAATTTGAAAACTGGGTAGCTATTGAGGACTAAACTATTTCATTAATATTTGCGATATTTGTATTTGAAAATATGTGATTTTCGTATCTATGATACTCATATTTTGTAGTGTATTTTTATGTAATTGCAACTTCAAATTTGTAGTTTGAAGTTCCCACCCATTCTTTTTCCCCTTTCAACCACGTCACCCGAAAAAAGTTATGCGCGTGATGTTTCAAAACCGACTGACGAATCCTTCGCGTGCCAAAAAAAAGTCCAGCTAGTTAGTTTGCCCGTTATGAATGGAACGGACTAACACGTCTACGCACGCGGGGAAAAGAAAAAGTCCTGCTTGTTTTAGTTAACGCACACTGCGCTGCGGGATACTAGTTATTGGGCCACGCAAGCGATATGGTGGGCTTTATATTTAACTTGGGTTACTGGCTACCGGAAGCTAGATAGGAATTCCGAAATAAAACATCGTTACCATGTGGAGCATCTTTCTGGTGTTATCCTTTTGTGCAAATGTTGGTTGCCAATTTTTGTCCTGGTCAGGGAGAGGACATGTTCTCAAGTTGGATGGGCAGGATGTGCAGCCGCGATGGCATGGGGTCCCTGGCGAAGGTGTCTTCCTCGCAATAGAGCTTCCACCGGAACCGTCGGACCATGTAGTGCATCGTCACCAGCGTCTCGATCCTGGCGAACTCCATCCCAGGGCATATCCTCGGGCCGGCGCCGAACGCCACGAACGAGCATGGTGAAGCCACTGCCGATGACTGGTCCTTGAACCTGGACGGGTCGAACTTGGCCGACTCGTGGAAGATGGCCGGGGACCATGTGGGTCATGCTCGACACCCAGAACACCTGCCATCCCTTGGGGATGAGGTAGCCATCGAAGTCGATGTCCTCGATTGCTCACCTGAAGTTGCCGAAGATGGAAGGCACCATGCGTAGAGTCTCCAGCGCGACGCACCATGTGAACTTCATCTTCGCCAGGTCCTCCCAGGTCAGGGCCTCGCCGTCACGCTTGCTCATCGCGATCTCTTCATGTTCTAGAGACAGACGGGCGTTTAATTTCTAGTCTCAATCGTCAAATCATATAGGGAGGATGTGGAATTGAAATTGGGTTTCTTACCTTGGACCATGGCGGCGAGGGTGTCCGGGTCGGTGGCGAGGTGTCGGACCATGAACGTCATGAGGATGGACGACATGTCATGGCCGGCGACGAGGGCCACCATGGAGGTGTCCACGATCTCCTCCTTGCTTAGCAGCGGCGCGCCGCTGTCGTCGGTCAAGCTGAGCAGGTACGCGATGAGGTCGTTGCTCCGGAAGGCCTCGCCACGCTCTAGTTTGGCCTTAGTCTCCCGCGTGATCCCAGCGATCACCTGTCGAGCCCTGGCGCTGGCCTTCACGCTCCGGCGGAACGCTGTGAACGGAAGGTTCACGGGGATGGACCACATGCCATCGATGACATGCGTGAAGTCACCGGCGAGGGTGTCCTGGACGGGGCTCCGCTCGAGGCCGAAGAGCAGCAGGGAGATGATGTCGAACGTGAGCCTCTTCATCAGCGGCATCACCGTGACGGTGCCTCGGTCGGCCCAGCTCTCGCCGAGGTGGCGCCCTACCTCACCGTCGATCTTGCCGACGTACAGCCTCAACATGTCCGGCTTGAGGAACTCGGCCAGCGCGCCACGGATGCGCCTGTGGTCGGCACCCATGAGCTGCAGGACGCTGTTCTCCCCGAGGATCCTCTACACGGACCAGGGCTGCTGCATTGCCAGCGCGCCGCTGAAGAAGACGAACTTGTTGGCCGCAGGCCCGGTGAGGAGCACGGTCGGCGCGCCGAACAGGGACAGCTTCGGCACCGGGCCGTAGTGGTCGACCCGGGACGGCCTACAATGTGGTGATGAACGTTCTGAATTTTTTTTTTTACGATTTTTCAAAAACAATGCACGGGACCAACCGCCCTCCATATGATACGGCGGCAAGAGCTTGAACCGCCAAATGAACCGGTGGTTAGATTTAACCACCAAATAAAAAGGCGGTTAAATCTAACCGTCGTTTCATTTGGCTGTTCAATAAAACCACCATTTAAACCGGCGGTTCACTCAACCGCCGGCTTTCATTTGGCGGTTGAGCTTACCGCCAAATGAAACGGCGGTTAAGCTTACCGCCAAATGGAATGGTATGCGGAGTACGTAAGGGGGTTAGGTGTCGATGCCTGTCGACTCGGGCGCCCTGCATCCGCAGGAGGCGGTGTCGCGAACGATGGCTGCGAGAACTGATTAGCAGGTACAGGGGCGCCAGCTAACTGCGAACAACCAATCTCGTCCTATGACCCCTGCCCCTTGTCGATACCACCGCTCAATCTCGGAGAGGACCGTCCACTGGGTCGGCGCTGGGTGCTGCTCCTCGACTAGGTCGTCGGGTGTCCCGCCTGAAGCGTACGCTGCATTGTACACAATCATGTTAGTATGCAAGTAAAAATATGTAGTCATATCGTTTGGTCAATTACATACCTAAGCCGTGGACGGCGTGCCCTGCCGACGTGGACCTGCCGCCTGTGGTTATCGCTGGTTGCCCTGTCACATAAAATGTTAGTCGAGAACGTAATTACGCAATGCTAGGATGTTACAAACAAAACGTGGATACTATGGTGTACCTGTGCTGTAGACAGCTGCTGGCCTCGGCGTGTACGTGGGTATCCCCGAGGGAGCGCTCTGAACCGGGACAGGAGTGCTGAGCGCAGGGGGTACCGTCGACGGAACTGCTCCCATAGGAGGGAAGGGTGGCCGCGAGGAGCTGGACGACGCGTTGTACGAACGTCCAGTCGACGCCAAGCTCGAGGACGAGGGGGGTGGCGTGGAATCGCCGAAGCGTCATCGTGCCGGCATGAAATCGCCTGCCTAAACCTCGTGAGGAGGCCCAGAATGCGGTCGTACATCGCCACGTGCTCGGCGGGGGTCATGGAATCCGCCCTCGCTCGGCTCCTCGCAGCTGTAGCGTCGATCTCCGCGAGCACGTCATACAGTTCAATTATGTTAATTAAAATGTGTACCGTACGAATGTGTTATAGTAGTAAGGACGTAGTACTTACTCCAATCACGTAGTTCTGATCGCGTCGTACCGGGTACGTAGTCGTCACCTCCGCCGGGGGGAAAGTGGCCTGGGGCGGAACGCGGGTTCGAGGCCAGTACCACTGCAGGTACGCTGTGAAGGCCTCCTCGGAGTGCAGTCGGTGCTCGTCGACGACGTCGTTCAACGCCTCTGCCCAACCCGCCACGTAGGACTCCACCACGCCCTCCCACAGTGTGCCAGCTGTGTGTCCCTTCGTCATCCACCTATTTAACGATTGACCACGTAAGTTAAGAAATATGCAAAACTTGCAGGACCAAAAAACGACACAGGTACCTGTAGTGGGTCGGCTCGACGGAGTGGACGACCGACAGCGGTGACTCCTGGCACAGGTGGAACTGCCTCATTACCCTGTGCATCGCGTACTCCTCCACATGGACGTCGAAGACCACGGGCTTCCTCGTCATCCAGTAGTCCTGGTCGCGCTGGCACAAGAAGGACAGGCCCTGCGGTGCCCGAGCGTGGATCGCGTCAGACGAGTAGGGGGTCCGACGCACGTCCGCGTCAACGAGCCCGTCGAACTGCCTGACGAAGTCTGCGTACGACTTTCTCGTCTGCTGGCCCACCCAGCTCGGTTGCACAAGTAATACAAATAATATAGCAAGTCCCAACAACAAAAGGATGTTAGAATTAAAAAATGTTCGAACACATACTTTCCAGAGGCACCACAAAGACCCCATGGTGGGGTAGTCGCGCGGGTCCATGTCAGGAGCCATCTAGGCGTACGGGTCGAGGCTCATCGCTGGCCTGCCCATTGGGAACCGCTCGTAGGACCATAGCTGCAGAAGCATGGGACAACCGACTAAGATAGGCTCTCCCTTCTTAACCTTCTGCACGCTCGTGCAGAGGCACCTGTACGTGGCAGCCAACTGTGGCAGACCGCTCCAATTAATCCGGTTTAAAAGCATGGGCCCACTATCACAGCAGTGCTCCACGCCCTTAAACCGAGCTAATCGTGCAATCCGTCGGATACCTTCCCGATTAAACCACCTTGTTCTCTCGACCGAAACGAAATAGCAGCAGTCCCACTCGAAGATGGGCTCAGGCAGTACAACTCATCACAAATTTTACAACACGGGGTTCACATAGATAATTATACAAATACAGTGCATATGTTTTAGTTATTACAAACCAGAGTTATAATACAGCGAAAGTCTAAACGTCGATACACATAACATCACATGGAGCCCACATATGACATTCAATTCCCGCGGCCTGAGTCGGACTCAGACGGCCCCCACTCGACTGTCCAACCATCAGGGAGCACACCAGGCCAAGTCAAAGCAGCAACAGGGTCATAGCCATCCACATAATCTGAAAAAGATAGCCACAACCAAGGCTGAGTACTAATTACTCAGCAAGACTTACCCGACAAGGTTAAATACTAGACATGCAAGGCTTTTTGGCTCTGGGGTTTGTTTTGCCAAAAGCGTCTACAAGTTGATCCCTAATTTCAATATTTTAGCCAAGTTTTAAAGTGAGGCTAACCATTTCTAGATTTGCCAAACTACCCAATAACATTCAGTGTGGAAAAACAATTGATTAGTAAATCATCAACATTTCTCATCTAACAACACTTTCCCCCATTTGGCCCAAGGACATTGATGTATGAAAAGAGATCAAGCAGCTTCATGTAACCACGAAGGACGGACAACTCGAGTTGATTTTAACCATGCATGGAACAACCTAATCGCACGACCCGTGAGAGACACCCAGGACCTCACGGGGCAACCGTTCCCATCTCTCCCTGCCATCTGCCATCGGGGACCACTCCACCCGAGTGCACGCCCCAACGAACCCCAGGTGCCCGAGGCAAACCTGTGCCGCGGCCACTGCTACACTCGCCATCATCCCCCTCGCCCAATGGAGTGGATATGTCCGTCAGACGTCAGTTTGAATCAAGTACTAGTTTTACCAGTTTACCACATTTCCCGGCATACGATTAGTACCTTCAAAAGCTTGACCAACATCGCCACACAATCAATGCCTTAGCCACAAGTCTCTGTGCAAGCGGGGTGTTCAACCAAACATAAATACCGCACAAGCCCCGCTTGCCGAATCTCGCTAACGGATAAAAAGTAAAACCTATATCTCGCGAGTGACAAGGCAATCACTCGACTTCTACCAGTCCTAATTAAGCATGGCAGTCTAAACGACCTACACATACTAGTATTAGGACATAGGCACCTAGGGATCATGCAACTAGTGTTTCATTCAACTCCTCCAAACTTAAATGCGCAAATAAAGGCATAAAGCAGATAGACTTAGAATTAACAGCGGGTTATGCTCCGGGGCTTGCCTTCCTAATCACCGCTGGCCTTGGGCCCTTCCGAACTTTGGTTCGGGTCTTGTGCAACAGCAACGTTCAACTCGGCAGCAGCTGGATCGTCCGTGGGCTCGACCTCGATCTCGTATATCCCGTCAACAAGGGTTTGCTCTACATGAAATGCGGATGCATGAGATGCAGTAATGCACGAAAAACAATCACAGAATAACTGCAACAACTCACTAATACATCACTTTAGTTGCTAATTAAACTTAACTCAATTCTGAAATAACATGTAAAGAAATCTTATTAACTCTATTTAAATGTGTTATAACCACTTATCTTACTACATAAGTTAAACAAAACATCTATAAATAACCACTAGTAATACAATGGAGTTTCAATTGCTAAATCTAACATTCAACATTCCTGGTTGCTGTACATGTTTGCAAAATTATTTTTACCACAAGAAAACTATTTATGAAATAAGCATTTCCTAACTAGTTCTTACCAAATAAAGCCTAGAAAATATATTTTCATAAACACAACTTAAGGTAAATATGTTTCTGTGTTCTTGACAGTTAAACATATTTTTCAGGAATTTTCTAGCATTTTACCTATTTATTTCCTATTTTTCTTAACAGCCAACATTTATCACCACTTAGAAAATCATAACAAATCCTACAAAAATGTTCTGCAGCTGACATTTTTACTGCAACGACTATTCTACCAGAGGCATGTTATGTAAATTTTTCAGATTTTTCTGAGTTGCATAGAATATTTGGTGATTTAACCATTCTTAACTAGCTAGAAAGAACTTAATTCCAAATCTACCAAAATCATGAATAAACTGTGGCCAACATATACTCAACTCAATTCTACTGATCACAACAGATCCATCAAAAGTGGTTTTACATTTTAGCACATTCCTATGATTTATAGAGCAATAAACACCCTCTCAAACACATCTTCATACATACAAAAATACATTGAGAATCACACAGATTAAACATGCATATGTTACACCACTGGAAATATAATTTCTCAAGGATTCCAGAAAGTCTAAGTTTGTGATTTTACGATTTTTCTGTGATTTTTGGTGATTTATTGAATCTCAGCCGAATTCAAAAGGGAAGAACTCGTGAATAGTGAAATCGAGATTTACATCCAGGCCCTCGGGAAACTAAAAGTAATTGCAGATCGGTCCTTTTCTCGTGAATAGGTCCTCGAGAACTTACAACCAGGTCCCTGCAAGTTTTTCACTTCACACATAAGCCCTTGAAATCTTTTGAAAAACCCCCTAAGCTTCTTATTCCTTACCTTTCTACCCTTCTTCTTCAACCTCGGTACAGACTCGCTGCTTGGCTCGGTTCGGCTCTGCCGAACGGTGGGGAAGCGGCGCCGGCCGTCCCCAGGCCCAGGCGCTTGGCCCAGGGGCGTCGCCGGCCCCTCCTTAGCCTGCTGCACCGCTGCAGGAGCCCGGCCGGCGCAAGGCCTGAGCTGCCCGCGCGAGCAGACCTCGACCCGGCGGCGGCGCTTGCGGTTGGGCTCACTGGTGGCCAAAAGAGGATGGGAAAAAGGTCGGGAAGAATCCTAGGAACACGAGGAACACGTCTTGAGGCTTGAATTGGAAGGAGAATGGACGTAGAGCTACGATTTCGGAATGGAGGAACTCGGCCCGAAACAAGCAATGGTGGCCGGATTTTTGCAATTCCACTGAGTATAGGCTATGGCGGAGGTAACCAGGAGGTGGGGGGCGGAGATGGCGAGGTTGAGAAGCCCTGGGAGGAGGGAATCGAGGAATGGCGGGCGAAGGGGGGTGAATTTGGTCGAGGAAGGACGGGCGTCTTTACTGTCCTCGGAAACTCGAGCTCTCTTATCCCTCCGGCGAGGGACAGCTCAGCAGGGCCACCCGGACGGCACAAGCGGCGCAATGGCGTGAGGGCACGCGTGTGGACAGCTGGAGGGCGGTGAATGGCGTCGACGACGCCGAGGCCGAGCTCCTGGCCGTTGTTCTGTCGATCGGCGCCGAACTGAAACTTTCCGATTCAGTTTTGTGGCCGAGCGACGCAGCTGCTCCATTTTGATTTTTCTCTCGATTCCGTGTAGAAACTCAAGGAGCAGCGAATACCAACTTTGTAGAGGATTCATAGGGCTACAATTCCTACAAAGGAACTTATACCATTTGCTCAACGGTTTGGAAGTTGCAAGGCCCTACATCTCAGCCAAAACTTCAAATTCCCGAAATTTCAGAGTTTTGGACAGCTCACGGGTCCAACTTCGTCGGCCTTAAACTCTACTTTTTGTACATAAAAAGTTGATTCGACCAATACGAAAGTTAAAGATGGTACTTCAGGCTACAACTTCTACAAAGGGAGTTATAGTGTTTGATCAATGGTTTGAGAGATAAATTGTGGAGAATCCGGCCAAAAATGCTGTTAACTGTCGAACTGAAAATCCTAAGTCTGAATCGAATGTTTTTGACCCAATTTCGATGACCTTTTTCTCTAAGATTTACATACAAACATCGAGATCGTCCAATACAAAAGTTGTAGCTGGTATATTAGGCTACAACTCTTACAAAGGGTGTCACTACTTTTGGGCCACGGTTTGAAAGTTACGGGGCGACGAATATGGGCGAAAATCACGTTTTCAGACAGTGTAATTCAACTAAGTGTTGAAATTGCTGGTTTTGACCCGATTTTGACCAAGATTATGAGGGATCAAACAAAGTTTTCCTTGATCCACATAATCACCATTGTAAAGAGGGTACTTTGTACTCCAACTTTCATATTGGTGGAATTTCAAGTGTTTAAGGAAAATAAAAAGATATTAGCCGCTCGAGAAGGGTAAAAAGCAATACCCGCGACACATGAAATGACGATCGAACGAGTTCAAAATCGAGTTTTGAATTTTCCTTTGAACTTTCCATACTCATTTGAGTTCATATACATGTAGTTGACATTATTTGCGATATTTTGGCATCAGTTTTGTATTTTGACTATTTTGGTTATTCCGGTTGACTGAGTCAACATATACACATGATTATGCACAAACACACAATTATGCAATGATGCATTTCATAATGAGTTTAATTAATTTAATTAAGGGTTTTTAATTACATTAGTGACACCGGGGTGTCACACAATGGTAGGACTAATATGACTCAAGATTGAAAGGAATCGATGCTCGTGATAGCCTAAGAGGGGGAGAGAGTGAATTAGGCTTTCTAAAAACTTAACCAACCACAAGCCTTCTAATTGCACAAAATAAAATTAAGACAAGATATCTAGATGTGCAACTAAGATTTTCTTCTAGTGTTTGCACCCACCCAAAGAGTTTTGCAACCTAGAACCAATCCTATCAAGATACTACTCTAGAAAGGTAAAGGCATATAAATTGCAAGTATGAAATGCGGAAGCTGAAAGGGTTAGAAGGATGCAAACTTGACACGAAGATTTATCCCGTGGTTCGGCTTACGCCTACTCCACGTTGGAGCTCCACAAAGGATATGCTCCCGGTCGCCAAGTCTTCTTCCCGGTCAAGGCCTTGAGCTCGCCACAAAGGCTCCCCAAGAGGGATGGTGAACAAGTCACCAAGACCTTGCTCTCATCAACCTACTCTTCCGGAGATCTTGACGCCGCCTCCACTACGGAGCTTCTCCACCAAGGAAGGGGTCTCCTCTTCCCCCGCACAAAGCTGTCGTCGCCTCTCCACACCAAGCCGGAGGGTCGAAGACTTGCCGGCGAGTCTCCAAGACTCCAAGGGGCCGGCACACCGAGATTACAAGAAGTGGCTCACACTAGAACCAGCCACAAGGCACAACACCTTGCAATGCACTCACTAGGGCTATCCTAGCTCTCTCACTCACTTAGGATGATCTATGTAGCACAAATGGTGGCTTGGATGTCTTGTAGGTGTAGATGAACTTCTCTAGACTCCAGCATCTCCAAATGGCCGAATATGGTGGGTATTTATAGCCCAGGGGGCTCAACTAGCCGTTACCCAAAATCTGCACAAAAACCGTGAACGCCGTATGTTCCGCCGTGTGCAATTCCCTCATCGGCGGATAATACGCCGTGTGCTTTTTCCAATGGTCGGATGTCTTTTCCAACGGCTCTCTGCACACGCCGTAACCTTCTGAACATGTACGCCGATGACCGGCGGATCATACGCCGTGGCCTTTCTTCCTCCTTCAATTGACATCGCCACTGAGTAACTTGTACGCCGTTACTCCGCCGAGGGTCGGCGTATAGTACACCGTGTAGAATCTTGCAGATCCCGACTTGAGCTTGATCAACCCTTGAACGCCGTATGATCCGCCCTGTATCAGCACAGTGACACCAGATCATACGCCGTGGCCTTTCTTGGGATCCTTTGAGCGCCGTATGCTTCTAACATGTACGCCGTGCGCCGCCGGATCATACGCCGTGTGGAATATTCCTTTTCTGGTTGATTCTTCTCCACACGCCGTATGCTTCTTGATTGTACGCCGTGCATCGGCGTTTCATACGCCGTGTACAAACTCTGCGGGCTGTTCCATTTCAATCAACTCAAGCCCTTTCTATGATTTCACATGTCAATACCATGTCATGAAATACTCCAAAATAAGACATTCTTGGGACGTAATTTCCTATGTAAATCACTTAACAAACATGTTAGTCCCAAAGATTATGTTGTCATTCAATCACCAAAATCACAATATAAATGGCACAAGGGCCATTTTCCTTACAAAGATTTCATTAATTATTAAATGATTTTTAGTCCTTCTTTACATCTTTAGATCTTTGATGAGGCATGGATGGCAACGGCCCATAGCAATGGGTGGAAACAGGACAACAAAGGAGAGTAATGAAGGCCAAGGGCATTTTCGGCCCACGTCGTCTTGACCTCCGAACAAAAATGTCCCATGTTTTCTTGCCTCCAGTGTATTAGTCCCACCTCGTCAATGAATGATCCTCATGCCCAAAATAAATACGGTGGATATCCCTTCATTTTCGAACTTCTCTAAGCAATATTCTTAGCACAAAGTTCCCTCTGCCTGGGCTCCCTCTGCGTGGGTTGAGACTGTTGGCCTGGTGCCAATTGGCCCATATTTTTTCTACTATACCCACAGTTCTAAATAATAAAAAAAATCCATGGAATATTTTGCCTTTAATTAACTCGTTCTTTCACATTTTTTGATTTTATCTATCAATCTAGTTAATCAAATTCATATCAAGTTGAGACGTTCACGTTTCCACATGATGGGTATGTTGGTTCCTAGCCCCACTTTGTCATATCTAAGCTTAGTCAAGTTTTATCAAGATGGCTAGTGTTCGATTGTCAACTAAATTTAGACAAGATTTTTTGGGCACCACTTATCGTAGAGTGAAAAAGTGTGGCAAGATTTTCATAGGTATGGCAAGTTGTGTCTCCAAATTTCTTAGCCATACTTTTTATGGTTTGTCATACTTGCCTAAGGTTAAGTTTGGCAAATTATGGCTATCAACCAAACATCCCACACCTCCGATATTAGGTTTAATAGATTTGTCTCGCGATTTTCCATTCATCCATGTAATTAGTTTTATAATTAGATCACGTTTAGTCCTTCTAATCTTTGGTTTAAAATTGCTACAGTAAATTTCGCAAACTTTCAATTCCGAACTAAACAGGCCCTGAGTCTCTAAATTATGCTTCCTCGTCCCATGGAAACTCTCATGCCCAACAAACAAATAGAATAATTTAGGACATGTTTGATCTCGTAAATAAAAGCAAAGGAATTAGTTTAGTTAATTTAGATACTAAAGTCGGATGTGGAAGGGATATTGATATATGTTACGTATCTATAATAAATATTCAACTTTAGGTACTTGGATTCGGATACCAATCAAATATTGAATCTCCTAACTTGATATCGGACTATTCATCTAGTGTCTAAACCCTCTCGGTCGGACGGACGGACGAAATTATCCCTACCGTTTTCATCCCTAGCTGGGGCTAACCTAGAAAACCTAGACCTGAACTACAAAGGCGGTGGCTATCCCTATCTCGACTCTTACATAGGCCTTGTTTAGTTGCAGCGAACTCGACCAATTCGACCAAAAGTAACGCATTGAAAAAACGTGCCACTCCTCTCACAGGATACGCTTCCCATTATACTTTTTCTATAGGAAATTCGATCAATTCGACTGAACTAAACAAGGTCATTGGGTACCTGCAGTCGGATGGAGGTCGTGGCGAAGCATGTCTACCTCCAGTTATGCCGGGCGGCGGTGACGATAGATCCGGACGTGGAACATTTCAAGCTCCGCAACCAACCGGGCGTGGAGCTACTACATGTCTTTTTTTTTCCAGCTATCTTTCACTTCCCGGCCTTTCTCATCGCTTTCTCAGCAATTGACGTGAATAGTACTGTGACAGTGCGACAAAATGACGTCAAACAGGACAAATATACTTCATATTGGACTATATACTATTTGCCCCTAGCCATATATACACCAAGGACAAAATGTGATTTCGCTGCTCCCCGTCATCTACCTCACGATCGCGACGCTCCACAAAGGGCGGCAGCAAATCTGCGACTTCCCCTTTCGTATTGCCTTGAGTGCACATCTTCCACGGCAAGATTCCTTCATGATCATGTCCTCGGTTCCTCGCACACCCGTTTCATCTCTGACTAGCCTCTGAGCCTTCCCAGCAACTCCTTGGAGAGGGCCAATTAGATGACGACGCCAACATAGTACATGTCGCGTTGCCGTGAGCCATGGCGAGGGCAATGGTGGCCCCCGCTGGCATGACGCAAGCAGCACTGGCAGCGCAGCAAGCCTGTGGGGCAGCGCTCTGGCCAGTAATGCTGGAGGCAACAACCAATTTGGGGCAGAGCAGGGGGATCTAGGTGACTGCGCGGGGAGGATGCTTGTTTGACAGATGAGCAGATCGATGAATAGCAGACTCTTTCTGATTCCGTTACTAATCTGAACCAAACAAAGCAAGTGATCGTTTGATTTGTATCAGATTAGAGCGCAAATTGTTAACGTTTACGTTTACGTTTGCATTCTCCAACTAACCGCCAGTGTCATTTATGGTCTACTTGAAAGATCCAAATCATATAGCCCGAAGAAACTGTTTGTTTTTTTTTAAGAGAAACGTTGCATGTTCTAGTTTAGCTCGTTGTGGCCCAGCATTGCGAGCTACCTCACGTTAGAGAGGAAACTCTTTTTATGCCATAAAAAATATAACACGTTCCTTTTATGCCACTGAAAATTATCACATTCCCTCTGTCACTGGTTATAATTTCTCATCCCTTCATGCCATTATCGATAACTTTCACGGTAAAGTATCGGTAACGATGTTAAAAGCGTGTCCATCTTTTGCTGCCCGGACGATTTTACCCCTGCTCCTAAATCACAGCTGCAGCTACCTCCTGGTCTTTTCTCTAAGGCTGTCCGCTCTCGTCATCCTCTAAATCCATCCTCTAAAAGGAATGTTTGTGTCTGGTCATCAAGATTCCCTCCTCTATATCAACTTCTCCCGCACTCGTCATACTCTATATCCCATACTCTATACTAACTACCAGCTCGTGGGGTCCATATTTTGGTTTTTTTTATTTCCCCCCTCAACTCTCTTATCCAATCCCACCTTTCACTCTTCCCCCGATCCCATCTCTCTTCCTCCGCGCCCCTCTCTCTCTCCCCACGCGAGGATGAGCGCCGCCCTCTCCCACTCTCCTCGCCGCGCAGGCGCCGCCCTCTCCCCTTGCGCTCTCCGCCTTCCCCATCGCCGCGCCCCTCAGTCCCTCCCCCTCCTCTCGCCGGTGTGGCAGACCGCCCCAATTAATCCGGCTTAAGAGCATGGGATCACTATCACAGCAGTGCTCCACGCCCTTAAACCGAGTTAATCGTGCAATCCGTCGGATACCTTCCCGATTAAACCACCTTTTTCTCTCGACCGAAACGAAATGCAGCAGTCCCACTCGAAGGTGGGCTCAGGCAGTACAACTCATCACAACTTTTACCCACAAGATTCACATAGATAATTATACAAATACAGTGTATACGTTTTATCTTATTACAAACCAGAGTATACTACAGCGGAAGGTCTACACATCGAAACAAAAGACATTGCGCGGAGCCCTCGCACAACATCAATCACCGCGGCCTGAGTCAGACTCAGGCGGCACCCGCTCCACGGTCCAACCATCAGGCAAAGTGCACGGCCAAGTCAAAGCAGCCACGGGATCATAGCCATCACAATCTGCAATAAAATTTAGCCACAAGCAAGGCTGAGTACTAATTACTCAGCAAGACTTACCCGGCAAGGATAAAATTCTAGACATGCAAGGCTTTTTGGCTCTGGGGTTTGTTTTGCCAAAAGCATCTACAACTTGAGCCTATTTTCAATATTTTAGCCAAGTTTTAAGTGTGGACAACCGTTACTAAGTTTGCCAAGCTATCCAATAGCAATAAAGGTTGACATACAATTGATTGTGTGAACAACTGTTACTAAGTTTGCCAAGCTATCCAATAGCAATAAAGGTTGACATACAATTGATTAACATGATATTAACCTTTCTCATCTACCAACAATTCTACCCCTTTTTGGCCCAAGAACATTGATGTGCAACGAGAGATCAAGCAGCTTCATGTAACCGCGAAGGACGGACAACTCGAGTTGATTTTAACCATGCATGGGACAACCTAATCGCACGACCCGTGAGAGACACCCAGGACCTCATGGGGCAACCGTTCCCATCTCTCCCTGCCGTCTGCCATCAGAGCCCACTCCACCCGAGTGCACGCCCCAACGGACCCTAGGTGCCCCAGGCAAACCTGTGCCGCGGCCACTGCTACACTCACCATCAACCCCTCGCTCAATGGAGTGAAAGTGTCCGTCAGACGTCAGTTTGCATCAAGTACTAGGTTTACCAGTTTACCACATTTCCCGGCATACGATTAGTACCTTCAAAAGCTTGACCAACAAGGCCTCACAAGCAATGCCTTAGCCAAAACTCCCAGTGCAAACGGGACATTCAACCAATCCTGAACATCGCACAAGCCCCGCTTGCCGATCATCATTAACTGATATAAAGTAAACTCCTATATCTCGCGAGTGACAAGGCAATCACTCGACTTCTACCGGTCCTAATTAAGCATAGCATTCTATTCGACCTACACTCACGAGTAGTAGGACATAGGTACCTAGGGATCATGCATCTAAGGTTTCAAGCAACTCCTTAAACTTAAATGCACAAATTAAGGCATAAAGCAAGGGAGTTAGTTGTAACAGTGGGTTATGCTCCGGGGCTTGCCTTCTTGATCAACGTCGGCCTTGGGCCCTTCCAAACTTTGGTCCGGGTCTTGCGCAGTTGTCAAGTTCAGCTCCGCCGCAGCTTGATCACCCTCGTGCTCGACCTCAATCTCGTAGACACCGTCGACGATGGGGTGATCTACACGAGATGCAAAAATATGCATGAATGCATAAGCAGGTAATTACATGAGAAGCACTCAAATTGCAACATCAACTAAGCAACACATCTATAATTGACTACTAGTAGAACAATGGAGTTTCTAAGGCCGAATTTTAAAGTTAACTGGTCTCGGTGGGAGAACCGATTTGACCGGTTAGCCATACCGGTCTAACCGGTTTGGACTAGTCCTACCCACTACTAGCTAGACAAAACCTAAATCACAACTACCAAACCACACGTATTCAGGAGTTAATTCTTTTGGTGAGGGTTCCTAATCCTTAAGGTAGTCCTAACAAAATTTTCCTAGTGCCCTTGAGCAGGCACACATATATATTACTCTCTCTATTACATTAATTTAACCAATTTCCATCCTCTCAAGATCCTGAATACCTTCTAGCCATTAGATAAACAACTCAGCCCCTATCAACAACATAACATTTGAGATGGTTGGCGTTTCTAGCTCAACCTAGGCTTTATGAAACCAACGAACAACTTTCTAGCACACACGTGTGCATGAAGCAATGCATTACTCCAAACAATCATTTGGTACACAATTCTTAGCATCCTATAGATAGTTCCCTAACCTTTTTCACCCTTACCCCGGGGTCCTTTTGGCTTCTTTAACCCCCGAGCACGGCTCGAGCTCGGCTCAGGGGAAAGCCGGCGGCGGTGGTTCGGCCTTGCAAGGGGCGGGGAAGAAGGGAAACGGGCCGGGGATGGTTCGGGCGGGGTGAGAGCAAGGTGAGGGGGTCGAGGGCGCGGTGAATCGTGGAATGAGCGAGCGAGGAGGATGAATTCGGCCGGAGGATGTCGAGCTCGTGAAGAGGAGGTACGGGGTGGTTGGCCTACCCTCCGGGCTCTGGACGTGGCGTGATACTGAGGCATACACCACGCACGAAGCACAGGAGAAGTGGACACGCGTCCCCAAGCGGCACGGACGCCCGTACCACCACCGGAGCTGCCCATGCCGGCGCGGTGGTTGGGCACCGACTGTTGCGGTGGTGGGGTAAAACACCCACCGCAACAGTCCGTGGTGCCGAAAACACTGTGCCGACGAAGGGTAGTTCAAAATCTCGCGGGCCACTGACTGTTGCGGTGGTGGCACGTGTTAGGCACCGCAACAGTCCGTCATCGGTTTCACCGCAATAGTCTTTCAATCCAGGGGCTAAATTTACTGTTCCTCACAACCATCGACTATTGCGGTCATGGTCTTGGAATAGGACCGCAACATCTGGTGGTTCGGGTATTAATTATAGGTAAAACAACCATGAACAGTTGCGGTGGTGCACAACTGAGGATCCACCGCAATAGTCTGTCAATCCAGAGAGAGTTTTAGAATTATGCCTGGTGACCGACTGTTGCGGTGGTCATTCCCTTGGCACCGCAACTTCCTGAAATATCAGTATTTGCTCCTTTCACTTTGAATTCGATTTTAATTTGGAACTTTTGATTCAAATCTTGCTAAACTAAGCATGGTTCCTTATGATAGTTAACATGTTCACACATAAACATATATACACAACAAGGCACTGAATTTATGGGATGATGCATGCCACTAATGATTTAACTAAGGTTCGTTATGGTTCTTAATTACAATAGTGACACCAGGGGTGTCACAGCCGGCCCCAGCGAGCCCAGCGGCGGGGGCTTGTAGGTGGTGATGGTGGGTGCGGAGGAGGGCGGCGGCGGCGGCCATGGGGCGGTGGTCGGTGGCGGCCATGGGGCAGGTGAGGGAGGCCCGGCGGAGCTCCCTGCGCCTTTCCCTCCCAGGCCCGGCGGAGCTCCAGGTGCAGCTCGCCGACCCCCATGGCCCCATGCTCGGCACGGCAATGGCAGGCCGTGTTGACACGGTTCTTATGGTGGTGGTGAGAGGAGAGGACGAAAGGGGTGCGACGTAGTGGAGGGGGAGGCAGGCAGGCAGGCAGCGCGAGACAAGATCTCCCACTCCTTGCCACGGAGGAGTAGCGACGCGGCGGGGAGGGGGGGCAGCGGCGGAGGAGCAGAGGCGGCGGCGCACGGCGAGGCGGATGAGGAGCAGCACCGACGGTGACGAAGGAGGAGTAGCACGAGCGACGGACTCCCTCTCCGGCGGCGCACGCAGAGGCCGACGGTGGCCTTCCTCTCCCTCTCCGGTGGCGGCCGGCCTCTCTGGGCCCCGTGGAGGGCTACCTAGTGGAGAGGCCCGACGAGATGGGCAGCGCCACCATGGTACCTGTGTCGCAGTCGCCCCCTTCCAAGCCAGCTCCTCCCTCCGCGGCAGCGCGGAGACCTCCGTCGGCAGGCGCGAGGGCGGGTGGTTGGGGATTGCGTACCCCAGGAGTCCGCTGAATTTAGCGGAACGGGGGTGCTTCGCTAGCTTAGCGTTCCCTTTACACGGCGCCGGTGCTGCTCCTTTTACTAAAAGCGTACTGGAGGACCAGGTACCGAGTGGCTCCCAGTACCCGATGCGGACAGCCTAAATCCGATCCCTCATGTCTTTTCTTTTCTGTAACCTTTCCACCCCGCGTCCAGGGCCGGCCCTGTAGTGTGGGCACCCGGGGCAGTCGCCCAGGGCCCCCAAATTGCAGGGGCCCCGGCCGGTCCAGGTCCAAGGCCTCTACGGTGCTACCCTGCTACATCAAGACCGTCCAACGTGAGAAAAAAAGACAAATAACCAGCCATCACGGACCTTCGACCATTCGTCTCTCCTCGCATCTCGCCAATTAACGTGACTATGTGTTGCCCGTTCCCCTCCCCTCCTCTCCTCCAAGCACGGCTGCCGCTGATGGGCTCCTCCAGCCATCCACCTCGTAGGGTTAGCTTGCTCTCTGGTAGAGGTAGTATTTATTGTTCAAAAGGAATCAAGGATGCAGATTCTTGTGTGTTACTCATGATAACTCAGTGCATCCTTTCGCAAAAAAAAAAAGGAAAAGATAACTCAGTGCATCGAGAATTAGCTGTTGGACGAGATCGAATCTGATCATGTTCAGGAATGTCAAATAGCAAAAAATGATAGAATAGGTGTTATATCCTTTTTAGTAATTTGTATGATATATATCGATATGTTACTGCTTTCACAAAATAAATTCATGTAATGCCTCAAAGTTTTGTTTGTAATCATTATATAAATGGTTGGTGTTAACGTGGACAGGGGCCTCTCATTTCAATTTCACCCCGGGCCCCGAAAAACACAGGGCCGGCCCTGCCCGCGTCCTTGCCCGGTGGCTTGCAGGCCACGCGGGAGGGCGTGTGTTGTCCCGTGCCGCCATGCGCGCGCGGCTCGCGGCACACGTCCCCGCAGGCGCGGGCACGGGTGGGGTTGGCCGGCAGCCGGCCTCGCGTGGTCGCTCAAGCCCCCACGGGCCAGCGCCCTGCGGCCACGGCGCCACGCACCCCTGCATCGACGTTGCTTGCCCTCGATACAGATGTTTTAATGAGACAAACAAGTGCGAGGCCAGAGAAAACTCAGACAAATTACCTGTCCTAGCTCAAATAAGATTATCTTTATTTTATTTAATTATATGGACTGTGGAATTACTGGGATTAGCTTTGCTTCTACGGACTGTATACTCTTTGGAACTATCTGATCCACTAATAATTGCATAACATAGGTGATGCACGCTTAGTAACAGTTTATACAAGAATTCTCAATATATGTTTTTATATGTGGGATGAGAGGCCACAAAATTGTTTTATTCTACAAGGGGTAGTATTGTCTTTTCAACCTCTATTTAACTGCAATCTGAATATCATTTAACAACAATGGCATAGAAGGAATGAAAAATTATAACCAATGGCATAGAGGGGATAGCCTAATTTTCAATGACATAGAGGGGATATGATACATTTTCAGTGGCATAGAAGGAATTTGATCCGCGTTAAATCAGTTGCTACCTTTAATTTTTCTTCAACGGGATTCAAAGAAACAGTACCTCTACAACCAATGAAATTAATGAAAAACAATCAAAGCAATTCGGTGGGTTCCAGTGTAACTAGTAATTATATATATTATTTAGTTGGACTGTTTTTCCTGAACATAAAAAGAGCACCTGGGAAATTGGGCACCGTATATAGAATCAAATCAAATGAAATCGGTCGATTCTAACCGTAAATAAACATTTATAGCAGGCGCAGGTTGCTGGTTAGCCGGTGTGGCTTAAATGAAGTAATTGAGGCATACCAGCATGCGCAGGTTGCTGGTACTGTGCCTTCTTGATACTACTAGAGGGTGTTCAATTCCCAAAAAAATTTTTCACCAAAATTTTTTCTAAGGGAATCTTATATGCATGGAGTAGTAAACGTGTGTTAATGATAAAACCCATTCCATAACCCCAGGTAACTTTTCGAGACGAATCTAATGAGCCTAATTAGGCCATGATTTGCAACAGTAATGCTACAGTAACCATCCACTAATTATGGATTAATTACCATCATTAGATTTGTCTCGCGATTTCTAGACGAGATCTATAATTAATTTTATTATTAGTCTAGATTTAGTACTCCTAAATAGTAAGATTCTCTTGCAAAAATTTTCACCAAAATTTTTTCACCCAATTGAACACCCCCTGCTACTACGCCTGCCGCTGTCTGGGGAAGGTAAACACGGAGGGACAGGCACGGCCAGCGACTGCGAGCAAGCTGCCCCTGCCAGAGATGGAAGCTGCCCCGGCAGGGAAAACTGCGCTCATTGGCCCGTTTGGTTTTCCAGTATTAGAAACTGTTCACAATTTTGACCACTAATTAAAGATATTAAATAAAAGTATTTTACAAAACTAACCTCAGACCCCTGCACTAGGAACCCTGAAGAATCTAATGAGGCCTTTGACCGCATGATTAGAGGATGTTTAGAGGATGGTTACTGTAGCATCAATGTAGCCAATCATCGATTAATTAGGCTCATTAGATTCGTCTCGAAAAGTTACGCTCATCCGTGAAGAGGTTTTGCAAATAGACTTCATTTAGTACTCCATGCAAGAAAGATTCCCTTCGTTCTAGATACTAGACTAGAAAACCAAACATGGCCATTAACTCAGAAAGATATGATGTTGCTGCTGATGCTGGTGCTGGTGCTGGAGAATCATAACTCGGAAAGATGTTCCAGGGACCTCTTTCTTCTCCACCGGAGATCCACCGTTTCATCAGCATGATGCGGGTGGATGAATAGGAGACTGATGCGATCGATTTAAGGCCATCAATAAACAGTTCAGCTTTTGATTTGCGCCGTGTGGTGTCTTGTTAGAGAAATCAAAGTCTCCGGCCCTGTTTAGTTCCCATCTCAAACTTCACTATTCATCAAACTTCACTATTCATCAAAGAAAATCTTACATGCATAGAGTATTAAACGTGGGTTAATGACAAAACCCATTCCATAACCCCAGTAACTTTGCGAGACGAATCTAATGAGCCTAATTTGGCCATGATTAGACAACGTCGTGCTACAGTAAACAATCTCTAATGACGGATTAATTAAGCTTAATAGATTCGTCTCGCGATTTCCCGTCTATCCGTGTATTTAGTTTTATAATTAGATCATATTTAGTCCTCTTAACCTTCGATTTAGAATTGCTACAATAAATTTCGTAAACTTTTTTCCCGAACTAAACAGGCCCTCCGTTGTTCACTTCTCTTGTTGTTTAATTTAAGTGTGTTCAAAATGAAGCAATTTCCTTTGCTGAGCATGTGTTCTCTGCGATCAAACAACGCATCGGCTAGTTGCCGTGCAACCACCTTGTGATTCTCGTGCACTTGTCATGGCTCTGTAAACTAGTGCAGGGTGCTTCTGCGTTCTATAATGGCTTGGAAGTTTACTGCACACGCCTGAAAACTTTTTAGAGGGAGACTAGATGTTCAAATACACTGTTATCTACCCGGTGTTTTGCTAGAGGAGGCGTAGAGATGCAAGTCTTAGAAAGAACTTTCTTTTGGACTCTTTTGTGATCTTTCTTTGATTTCAAACTGTGCTTGTAAAGCTGGTATCCCTAGCATCAAACTCTCAATACTGCTTTATATAAAGCTGGGCTTTATGCCTTCTGTCTAAAAAAAATTATTAACTGACAAACAAACATGCAATACAGTGGCTACATCGTAGGAAAGTTGATGAATTCAAAATTTCCAATTTAAAGACTTCGATTAGCAATATTTTTAAAAATATTACTTAAATGAACTGAAAAACATCGTCATCACTGGTTTCTATCAAAAGTACTCTAAATAATATATCATATATTTCTATTTTAATCAATAAATCATATATTTCTAGATATTATTTGTAGCCATATTGATAAAAAGGGTGAATTGGTGAACATTCACATCAAAGTGGCGAACTATTAAAAATGCAAACGCCTGCCTCTATCCTTACCTTTTCAGCACCGTAATGTCTGATGACACTGTGATTGATATTACAGTTAAAAAAGAATCAAAATGTGTCTCCGGCTACCACATGCAGCCTGATTACAGTATTTATCAGCCCTGGGATGATATGCTAAATATCTCGATTTACAGCTTCATCTATCGATCATTAACTGCATGCTAGCTTAATCTATCGATCAGATTGGCCTAGCTGGGCACCAATGCAACGTCAACAGCCAATCACCTTTTTTCTGCTTTCAGATTATATACTGAATTTCATTTCTCCTTCACTATTGGCAATTGCAAAATTAATTTTGCTAGTTAAAAGATCCGAGTTATGATGCAGCATGAGATAGCGTATGATTTTATGATGCTCCTCCAGTCTGCAGAATCTTGCAGGTCGGCGATCCACCTGTGTCCATCTCAGCAAGAAGAGCCCTATTTAGTTCACTCCAAAATACAAAAAGTTTTCACCTAGAGAACCATGTCAGTTTATTTCTTCTCTTTATATACACGATTCAATACATAAACACTATACCTAACAGGTGCATCTAAACACCCTCCAGATCTCGTGCACATCTCGTCTCTCGCCGTCTGGGCTAGCTGCTTTAAAATTTCCGTGGACTCTGCTATGCTAGCGCAAGCAACTAGCTAGGCCACTCTCAGCTACGTGCTAGGAGCTACTCCTCCTACTCCATGCATGCCTGCTGGGTTGCAGGACCTGATTTAACTCAGCAGGAGAAACTGTTTGTCAATCACGGTGGGAGGTGAGTATATGTACGAGTACTACTGAGACAACGTCTTCCAGAGTTCCAGTCCTAGCTTGCATCTCTGCCTTGCTTGCATCTACTATCGCTTATCAAGAGCACCTCCTCTCTCTCTTGCAATCTCCTCGCAGGTGACGGTGATGGCAAAGGACAAGCTGGAGAAGTTCAGAGTGCAGGTTGTGCGAGCCGGATGCATGCGCGCCCGATGCATGCAACGGCTAGCACGTACAGCTAGAGCTGCGCCGCGCTCGAGCATTTCGTATTCGTGCCATCCGCGAGCTGCAGCTGGCAAAGGCGGAGTTCGGCCGTGCGCGAACGTTACGTGAAGGCGTCGCAATCATGAGCCAAAGTGAAGCTGCCGACTCCCACATCGTTCGGTACGTTCCCGACTCATTGGCCAGCGACACGTACGTCCCGGACTCATTCGAGGACGCCGACGAAGGAGCTAGGATTGCTGCGAGCATAGCTGCTGAAAAGGAAAAGGATAAGAAGGCATGCGCAGTCGCTAGTGCTGAGATATTTAAGATTGTTTTCCCTAATTTTCCTGAGTTGCATAATTGACGATGAAAATGCATAAATGGTGTACTCTTGATTTTTTTTATATGTAATCGTTTACATGCAGTTCAGTACACCATTATGTAAGCCTCTAAGCTTTTGCTAAGCTATGTATTAATGAAATTCAGCGCATCTTGATAAATTTCCTTGTCTACTTGTAGCCTCACAGGAAGTGCACCAATTCTCTCTAATGTCCCCTTCTTCATATGCGGAACTGCGTAATGTTGTCTTCCTTTTTCACCCATAATCTCTCTCACTACGTGAAAACCTCGAATAGGTAACATAGGATTGATAACGGACCTATGTGGCCCGTCACCATAAATCTTATAGGTAACGGACTTTATTGATGTCTGTTACCAATTAGACCTCCAGACCGCAGTCCAACCTCGATAACAATAATGTCCGTTACCAATAACAACACGTTAGTAACGGTCGTCAACACAGCCCGTTACCAATGTCAACCAGTAACGACATTAACGACCCGAAAAAATTATCAAAATCGATTAAGTTCGCTCGCGTCCGTTCACGGCCTCCCGGCCACCCTTATCCTCTCGCTCCCATCCCCGCCCGTCTCCCTCCTGCTCGCCCTCTCCCTCGCACCCGAAACCCTAGCCGCCGCCGCCGATAACTCCCCTTCCCTCCACTCCTCCACCAAATCCGGCCATGTCAGGCGTGCATCTGGTTGCGCCCTCCTCTTCGTTGCTCGACCCGGCGGTGAGCGTGAGCTGCGGGGAGTCGGCCCAGCCCCGCCTCTGCGGGTCACGGTCTCCGACACCCACGGCGGGCCTTCAGCTTGCCGCCGGCTGCTCGGGCCCCCACCCGAGGTCTAGCAGCGGAGAGCGACCCCCGGGGGCGCGCGTCGGCCCAGGATCCGGCGAGCGCCACTCGCGGGGGCATGCGGCAGGGAGCAGCACGCGGGGGCGCGCAGCGGCCTCGAATCCGGCGAGCACCACTCGCGCGCGATGCGTGGCCGGCCGGCAGCCATGCCACCCTCCGCGGGATCCAACACCATGGTAAGCTCCCTCGGCTCTCAACGATACCCTCGAGCAGTAATCGCATCCAGTCCCGTCAGATCCAAAGCGTTCTTCTTCCTTGTGTTGCAGGCGCTCTACCTCACTGCAGCCGCACGGTCTCCGGGTCCCCCGCCGCGTGCCTCCCCAGAGGTGGCTACCTGTACTCATGTTCATGGTATTTATTTTTGGAATTAGGGCCATTTGTGCTGTGAGTCTCGGCTGCTTGATTTGCGTAGCACTGCAAGATGCTCTATTTGGATTTGGGAGGTCGTGGAGTTACAGTCTACTGCATTCTGCTGCTTTGCTGAAAACATCCTATCGGGATTTCATAATAATTTTCTCTGCACTGCTTGGTTGCTGATGAAAGATGTGCTTGGTTCTAGAATAATTTGTAGGTCAACTGTGGTTAGAGTTGTTTTGGCATTAACATTGGATGTCAGTTTAAACACTTGATTTGGGTCTAGACTCTAGAGACACTGATACTCCCTCAGAATTATACATGTTACTTTTTAGCAGATCGATTTTAGTCTTGGTTTTTTTCCCTAGAAAATCATTTTGGTTTCCAATCGACTCGGATAGATATGTAAGCTATAAAGAACTTTAACTCCCTGAGTTATTAGCGATGATAGTTCATGGTTATGAAATGATGTAGCCAATAGTATGGCTACAAAATCCTTAGCTAACAGTATGGCTTGCGCCTCAGGTACAGCTTTTAATCTCCTTTAAGAAAAAATTATCCTCACTTGTTGACTGGTTTAATATTTCGTTCCTAGAGGCTCAATGTTTTGTCGGAAACATACTATGCAATTATGAATCATACAATTTGTTGTATGCAGGATTACCATAGGTTTCATGTACCAGTGTCAGGAACTGTGGAGAAATTTGTGGAAATTCCTGGGTGCCTGTACACAGTATAGAGTACTTATATTTGCATGGTTTCATGTGTTGGAAGAGATCTGCCTGTGTTCTGTTCACTTTTTACCATTTCTCAGCATCTGACTGATGTAGGATCTTTTCATTTGATAGGTCAATCCCATCGCCGTTAATAGCAAGTCTTGCAATGTACTCACGGAAAATAAAAGAGTTATCTCAATAATATCAACTTCCGAGTTTGGAAAGGTTTGCATTTCTGTTCTTTTCCTTGTACATTACCAGGCATCGATCTGCCACTACAGCTACTATCAGAATGTTGGATTAATTTTACTCATTCAGTTATCAGCTGTGAAAAAAATAGCAGAAAAGGATGTTCATTGGCCGTATTACGTTATAGTTTGCGATATGTCTGTAGAATTGTTATCAGGATCTTTCTGCACATTTATGTTTGTAGCATCAAGAAAGTATATTGCTTGATTCACTTGTTCACCATAGCATTGAGATGACCTCAGAACAACTGTTTGTGACTCATCATGCAATGCTTATTTCGATGCCATGTTCACCATAATTCATGCTACATGGCAATAATTCATGCTGCTACATGGCACTAATTCATGCTGTGTTATGTTTTCAGGTTCAGTTTGGTTTTCTTTAGAGATGAAGGCATTGAGTGATGATTGTGAACGCTTCATAAGCTTCCCACCTGGACACCTGTACTCCAGCAAAACAGGTTGGCTTTTGCAGCTGATAGTCCCGTGCCATCCATAATACCAGAATACAGTTTTAACCCTGAAGGAAAAAATCAATCTAAGCTACTATTTCCTTTTGTTTTGCCTTGCCTTTTGTTCTGATGTGTCCTGATGTAGTCACTGATGGTTCAGTGCCTTGCTTTCTGCATTAAAACTTTCGATAGGTGACATGTTCAAAGTCATGCTGGTTGGTTCTATTTTTTTCTGCTTACTAATATATTTTATCATTTGAAGTTTTGTTTCCACTAAGAACAAGCTAGATCATGGTTGCAGATCTGAACAATGATTAAATACCTCTTTGCCTTGCCTTTTGTTCTGATGTGTCCTGATGTAGTCACTTTGTCTTTGTCATATATGTACGGATTTTGGTAGACAGATTTTTGTGAATTAGCGTTTGATGCAAGATTTTGGTTGCAGGATGTATTTGATTGCTAGATTGAGCCACTGTTAGCTGCCAATGCAATAGCAACAGTATTGGGCAATTGTGCACTGAAGGTTTTCGATGGAAACGAGTTAAGTTGCAGTGATTTTGTTATATTCATCCTTTGTACTACACTCAATTTTCCAAGCACCTAATATGGTTCAGACCTAATTAGAAGAGAACTCACTTTGTTGTGCTGCTCTAAAGCTTCTTTCATATAGTTTCAAGTCTCCACTACTAACATTTGAGCTAGGCACATTTCTGTGATCTGATCTGAATTTTGGTAGTACCATAATGTGACTGTAAAGCCAGTCCTCGTTTTGGTCTAATTCAAGTACACTGCTAACATTTTTTCCTTTGTTTTCATTGTCACAACAGATATTCAGACTATGGTGAAGGACACAGTAAGAGATTATATGCTTTAGATAGTTAGACATTATTGCTCATTGTGAACTTGAATCTGCCTGTGTATCCATGTTGTGTATGGACACCTTTGAATTGAGTATACTGTGCATGTAAAATAAAGAAAAATACTATTTGCAATTTCTTTTTTTGTTTTTTAATTCCACATCGGTAACGGGCATAGACTGATGCCCGTTACCAATAACAGTCATTGGTATACCAATGACTATGTTATTGGTAACGGGCATAGACTGATGCCCGCCCGTTACCAATAATAGGTTATTGGTAACGGGCACTCTATGCTCGTTACCAATAATAGGTTACTGATGCCCGTTACCAATGACTCGTTATTGGTAACGGGCAAATGCCCGTTACCTTTAACAGATTATAGTAACCCAAAAAGGGTAACAGGTGCTATGTCCGTTACCAATGTCGATCTATGCCCGTTACCTATCTGCTGTTCTCACGTAGTGTCTCATGCATGCTTCTAGCGTAAGGAACACACGGCTTGACCTGTCCACCGGGTATTCTAGATAAGCTTTAATCACATTAGATTCAATTTCTTGGATGTTTGACGGTGGTGATTTTTCGAACAATGCCTGCAACGCTGCAAAAAAGCCACTACAAGAAATGGTGTGATCCATGACGCTTTCCCGATGACGATTTAAAAAAGTGCCATGATGGCGCACCTCTATGAGAATTCTCTAGTTGTCATCATGGATTTGAAGTTCTAGATATTCGGCCCAAAACTTAATGACGACCCATAACACGATGACATTTCAAGAAATCCAATAAATAAAAATCATTTTGTTGTTGTTTACTAGTATCCATCATTTCTATATTAATTCTATATTAATTCTCTTGTTGCAAGCAAAGGACCAGGTCCAGTCAGCAGGGTCAGTCACCGTGTCTAGAATTTTTTTAAAAAAACATCGCCGAGAGGAAGAATCAAACCCGCGACCAAGTCTTCATGCTCCACACCAGCTAACCACTATGCCACTCCTTCGTTGGTGACAAGATAAAGGGTTTTACTCTATCTATTAGTTGTAGAAGCCTGTACCAGTTATTGCACCCAAACTAAAAATCAAAAAATTTAGCAGCGCCCAGGGGTTCGAACCCGAGACCTGCGGGATATAGAGTTGGATGCCTTACCACCACGCTACATGTAGGTTTGTGACTGCTTTGAGGAACGATTATATTTGTATAAATCTTTCGCAAAATACATGTATATGGTTCAATACTTACCAATTTAGCAGCCGCCCATCCTGTCGCAAAACAGAGATGGCGCATCGCCGTCGCCCGCCGCTGCAACATGCCTCGCCGCCGACCGCCGCCGCATCTAGCATCCCCGCCGCCCGCCGCAGCATCCTGCGTCACACCTAAAGACGGATCCATCTTGAGCTGCCTTCTACAGCTCTATTGCCACTGCGGCTGGACATCCTCCATCGCGCCTCCACCCCGCCTCCATTGGCACGGCAGCTCGACATCCTCGGCGGCGCACCTCAGCAAGCCGCCCTATTCTGATTCGCCTTGTACCTCGTGACTTTCCCCTCTTCTTCCTCACCTCTGCATCGGCAAGCACCTCAGCACCTCAGCACCGGCAAGCAGCTAGGTATGTGTCGATCTGTTTGTTTTTTTTGCTTTGTTGAATGTAGAATAGAATTTGAACTTGTGCACACTTATTCATTTGATTTTTTCTGCAATGCTTGATTAGATGGAGCCAAGTTGGATTCGTGGCAGATTATTGTCTCCTGAATACATAAATGGTGTCAATGAATTTATGAGCTTTGTTAAAGGAAAATTCAGTGACAATGTTAAAGTTTTATGCCCATGCAAGAGATGCCTTAATCAGAAGTACTTAGGTCAGGCTCTTGTGAATAAGCACATACTAATGAATGGCATAAACAGTTGTTATACTAGATGGATTCATCATGGAGAGGATTTGAATGTGGACGTTATTGAGCATGTTCCTACTGCAGATGTGCATGACATTGAGCATGTTCCAGCCGCTGATGTGCATGATAGTGATGATTGTTTCATAGATGGGATAGGTGTGACAGAGGACGACAACAACGGTGTTGATCCTTTGGAAGCGATTTTAGGAGACCTATTGCCGGCGCAAGAAATGGCCGACTAGTGAAATTTGTGGATTGCGTACTAAGACCCGGATGGTTCGCGAGAGGACACAAGGAATTATACTGGTTCGGGCACGAACGCCCTACGTCCAGTTTGATGTTGCTCGTGTTACTCGCGTTGCTCGTAGTAGGGGTTACAAGCGATCGAGAGAGGGAGGGGCTCCCAAGTCTCTATGAGCGTGTGTCGGGTGGATTGTGCGGGTTGTGATCGATCGTTCCTTGCCCCCGGGAGGGGGAGGGGGCTCCTTTCCCTTTTATAGTCTAAGGGAAAGGACCAGGTCAGATACATAATCAGATAAAAAGGAAGAATGTCCCGAGAGGGAGAAAGGAAAAAGCCCAAGGGGTCGGGCAAGCCTTCGCTTCTTTCGCTCGGCGCCATGTCCTGTCTTGGGGATCGCGGGGAGTACTCATGATGAGCATCCTATAGTCGTCAGTGATATTTGACATTTCGACACCGTTCGTCAGAGCTCCATTACTCGCGCTAGGGGAAATGATGATAGAGCTAGGGCGGAGTGTAAGATAGGGCCGTCGGCGTTCTGGCTCTTGCTTAGGGTCGAACGCGTGTAATCGACCATGCAGGTGAATTTCCTTGAGCTCGGTATCATCCAAAAGACGATGAAAGCGACCCATCATGCGTCTGTTCAATAATCCATTGTTTTTGTCAGCCGCTCTGTAAATGAGATTGAAATCGCTGCAACCCATCCAGTCCCCAGAGCATGAGCTTCTTATGTCCCGAAGTTCCTGTAGGAATGCTATTTTTTCCAGTTCCAGGTGAGGACCATATACGGATGTGATCCACCAGGACTGCCCTCCAGCGATGAGAGCTACCTTGGCAGATAGGGAATGCACACGGCAAGTTTGGTTCGAAACTATCCACGCATCCGTCCTCCATGAGAAAATGATCCCCCCCTGACGCCCCATGGGAAGGGAGGAAAAAATAGTCGAAACCTGGTCCTAGCATTTCATTGATCAGTTCATCATTACAAACGGAGAGCTTTGTCTCCTGAAGCGACACCAGAGACACACGCTCCTGGTTAACAAGATCACGCACAACATTACGGTGGGTTCTGTTATTTAACCCACGGACATTCCAGACTAGAATGTTTTCATTACTCATGGCACACACATTTTGCGACAGAAAGTTGATCAGCACGGCGATCAGTACTCACGATCGTCCTCTAGCACCGCGATGGACGGCGCGCTTAGCGGAAACAACAACTTGAGAGCCCTCAATTGTGAAGTAGAGAGCGGCCGAGAAAAGAGTTCCAGGAACTCTTGGAAAGCCGTGGCATATGGAGGGCGGCTATCCGTAGTAATGCCCAGACTTCTCATGAGCACGTTTTGGGCCTGAATTTCAGGCTTAGACGCACGGGCCCGACTTTTAGTGGCCAGCCGAGTGCTACGACAAACAACTGGCTTGTTTGGTGGAGAAGGTCGCCTTCTTCTTTTGGGTGGTGAGGCGTCCAGTGCAGAAGTTTGCAAGGGGTTGATCACTGCCGCAGTGAGTGTTTGAGCAGCAGCGCGAGCAGGCGAGTCCGCCCCCAACAGTTCAAGCGACAGGGACGGCAGGGAGCCGCGTGTAGTGGTAACATTTGTGAGCTCACAAGGGGCAGCCACTGGGCCAGGCGGGAAAATGTCTTCAAATCGAACACGTTCCAAAGTTGGGCTTTCTACGCTTGTGGACCCAACTAGGAGATGAGCGCCCGGTGATTGGAGTATATCCGGTACATCAACCATCACACGTCCAGAATGCTCAACCTGAGAGTTGGCTCGCTCCACAAGGCTCTGTTGGGGGAGGGTGCCGTAACTTCCGACGCACGCGGTCCAGACAGCCATTGCATGCATTCCACCAACATGGGGTCCATCATCGACTCATCAGTGGTGCACCTTGGAACACCCATGCTGGGCTCCGTCCAAGGTACTGCGGAGCACGCCTGTGCTTCACCTCCTGTCACCACCGTTGGGACAGGTCCCCCGGGTGTGGACGTCTTCAACCTCCCAAACTTGCATGGGAGCGACAGGGACCATCCAGTGGGAAGCGCCGCGCCCAAAATGAACGGTGCTCCCCAACCTGGACCTAGAGCAAGCCCACCACCAGCTCCAGAGTCACCATCAGAGCCAAATCTGAATTTCTTCGGCCAAGGATTGGATCGACAACGCTGCGAGAAACCTAGATAGTCACATCAGAACTATCATGGTTGTCCGGCGGTGTGCAATCATCTGAGGAGTCATCATGCCAGTCTTGAACCTCTCGAACGAAAACATCAACTAAATACCACAACCCATCCTGTTTGGTATGCATGAGCTCGTGCGATTTCAAGAACAGGCCGCGCTCAACATGGGGCTCTTCTGGCTCAGGGATGAAGAGCATCTTCTGAACTGGAATGAGGTCAGGGTGAATACACCAACCCGCAACAAAGTAGGACTTTTGATCATTGCCAACAATGTGGGCAGGCGCTTCAGCAAGTTGTGCACAGGAAGTACCGAGTATTATCTGCGCTGTGTTGACGTTTCTTGCATGTCCAGGGATGCCAGTAAGCTTGATCAGCACTCGGAAACGAAGAGAGGCGAAGCTTCCCATGGATTGCCTGTGCCACCTCTTCCAGGAAAGATGAAAAGGAGCAGCAGGATGGTGTGGTGCATGTAGGATTCGATGAGCATCCACAGCTTCAGGAATTGTCGGATAGTATCCTTTTTAACTGATGTCATGGCCTTTGTGACCAGGGTACCTACAGATTGAAACCATATGTTAGTGAAATTCGTAGTAAGAAATACATTGATCTAATTTACGTATTGTACCTCAAGGTCTGTTGGGGCTCTTCCTCTTTGCTGGCTCTACGTAGACGAAGGGAAATATGCCTAGTTTACCATCAAATGTGCAATTTCCGTCTGCATCAAATCTAGGACGAGTAACCACAGTAAGGAACATCACCTTCTCCATAAAATTTTTGCTTTTAACTGCCCTTTGGGGCCTTTCCTCATCATTGGCCAGATAATATTTTTGGTTCCTTCTTGTCCTATAGAACCATTTCTCATCAATGTATACGATGTGATACATTGGATTGAAAGTATGTGCACCAAATAAGCACTACCAGAGAACCCTCCATCCATCCACCCTAATAGGTCACGGTTGTAAAGGGCCCGGTACCAATGCTTGCATTGGTACCGGGTCCAACGGCTAATAATTTTGCGCGCACATAGGTACCGGTTGGTGGCACCAACCGATACCTATGAGCCCACATTGGTACCGGTTGGTGTCACCAACCAGTACCAATGAGCCTCGGGGCCTTTGGTACCGGTTGGTGTCACCAACCGGTACCAATGTGACCCCTTTGGTGCCGGGTTGTGCCACCAACCGGTACCAAAGGAGCTCTGCGTATAAAGAGGCCTTCTTCCTCCCCCAGCCCGAGCCATGGCTCATTTCTTCATCCTCCATTGAGCTCGGGTTGGGGGAGATCATGCCAAAAATTTCCATAACTTTTGGAGATTTTGCAAACCAAGTCCGCTAGAAGGTTAGCAACTTCTCTCTCTTTTGACGGTTAGTATGGTCTATTTCATGCTCTATGTTTTGAGTAATTTGTGTTTTGTGGAATGGATTGAAATAAGAGATTTTAGATTTAATCTTCATTTTTATTATGAATTTGTAATAGAGAATCACTATATAGTTAGTTGTTGCATGTGTAGAGATGATGCACAAATTTTTAGACATTGTTTAGATTTTTGGATTATTTGTAGAAACTTTAAATGATTTTCATATTTATGCTTATTATGATTTTTAGATATTATAAATGATATTCATACTTAGGGTTATTAGGATTTTTAGAGATTATAAATGATATTTATATTTAGGCTTATTACGAACTTTAGAATTACATCTTTTTAGAGGCTTCAAATAACGTTGATATTTAGGATTATTAGGATTTTTTGAGATTATAAATGATATTCTTATTTAGTTAGATTTTAAATTCAATTTTACTTCTCATGGTTGTCAATATCTTGAACTAAAACAATTCAACTCTAGGCATGCCTATGATGATATCAAATTTTACCTAGTTTTCTAGCCGGGTAACATATGATGACCTTGAGCTTGAGCTTGTATTGTATAGTTATGCTTCTCATGGTTGTCATTAAACCATGAGACACATCCATGCCCAAGCAACGGATCGGTTGTGATGGTTGGGCTGGGTGTGTCTCATGGTTCCATGCCTACCATGAACCAATTTTTTTTACCACCTATAATGTTTCTTATGCTCCAAGTTCAAGGTCAAATGAAAGAACATATCTGAGGCAAATCACTCCTTTAATTTTTTTTTGCACGTTGATGATTTTGGAATGTGGTTGTCGGCCATCGTGCCCTTGGTTACTGTAGCACCATCCTGCTAGCTCTGAGCGAGAGCCTGTTACGGCCATGTCCACCATTGCTACAGTGACCACTCAAATCAACTCTTCTGCACTCTCTTCCCGGCGAAGCAACCGGCTCCATCGGATACTCTCCGCCTCACCGGCCTACAAGGGCTACAAATAGCCGCCCCTGAGGGCCCTGACCTGCTCCAAGCAACAAAACCATCTCTTTAGAATTACATCTTTTTAGAGACTTCAAATGATGTTCATATTTCAAATGATATTTACATATTTTTCGTTGTATTTTGTGAATGATATTTACATACATGAAATAATATTTACATATTTGAAATGATATTTACATAGATGAATCGGCAATGGATGTATAACGCAGATAGACGCTCATCTGACTTCATTAATGGCGTTCATCAATTCCTCGACGCGGCAGAGGCTAACTCGACCTCGGGTTTTATATGCTGTCCATGCAAGGTCTGTGAGAATGAGAAGGATTATCACATCTCGAAGAAGGTGGTTCACACACACTTGCTTAGGAGTGGTTTCATGCCTAACTATATCTGTTGGACCAAACACGGCGAAGCGGAGATATTCTTTGAAGAAGGTGATGAAGAAGGTGAGGACAACATCCCGGACTTTGCACAATACGGTGCTTTTGCAGATGATATAGCAATGGGCGAGGGTGAAGCAGTTGCAGAAGATGAGGATGATGACGCCTTAGATGGCATGATCCGTGATGAAGAGAAAGACTGCGAAAGTGCAAAAGAGCGGGAGAAGATGAAGCGTTTGTTGGAGGACCACAAAATATTGCTGTACCCAGATTGCAAAGAGGACCAGAAAAAGTTGGGTACCACACTGGAACTGTTGCAATGGAAGGCAACTAATGGCTTGTCTGACAAAGGTTTTGCAGAGATATTGAAAATGATAAAGAAGATGCTTCCAGAAGGCAACACATTGCCCAAAACAACATACGAAGCAAGAAAAATCATTTGCCCTCTAGGACTGGAAGTACAAACGATACACGCATGTCCCATGATTGTATCCTTTATCGGGGCAAGGCGTACGAATCTTTGGATGCCTGTCCGGTTTGCAATTGTTCGTGGTATAAAATCAGGCGAGATGACCCTGGTGATGTTGAGGGAGAGCCCCCCAAGAAGAGAGTCCCTGCCAAGGTGATGTGGTATTTTCCTATAATACAACGTCTGAAGCGTTTGTTCAGAAACAAAGAGCATGCTAAATTGATGCGGTGACACAAAGAGGATCGGAGGGAAGACAATATGTTGAGACACCCCGCTGATGGGTCCCAATGGAGAAAAATCGACAGAGCGTTCTCAGACTTCGCTGTCGATTTTTAGTTGTGTAATTATATTAAAATTTAACTATCTTTATCTGTAACAATATGTTTTATTAGTCTTATTGTAGGATGACTACTACCGTCGATTCATGCATGCGTGTTCTGGTCTACGTGCAGTCCTTTATCAAGTCCTTGGAAACTTAGGGTATGCACACACAGCGCCAGGGGCTTATCGAGTTAATGGTGGTTTCTAAGCTAATATAACCTTGAGTCATGCCAATGCTGCTGATATCACAATTTATGGAGAGGTCTTGGATTCACGTTACAAGGCACAGGATAGTGCATACATATATGCACTCGATTATGTCGACAGGTTCCTAGGCATCGAGATTATCGATATAAACTATCCTTTCTATCTCATGAAGAAGCATGGCGTGCAGGGACCTGATTATTGCTGTTCAAGTATAATGTTGTACTTATGTTGAAGCATGATGATGCTATGTAATTCTAATTATGTTGAAGCGTTATGATATGTAATGTAAAGGAGTTAATATATATTACTAAATAGTAATATGAATCTAGAATAGTAAAGGAGTTAATATATATTACTAAATAGTAATATGAATCTAGAATAGTAAAAGAGTTAATATATATTACTAATATCAAAGGAGTTAATATATATTACCAATAACAAATGAAATATACATAGAATATGAATCTAGATTTACATTATTTCATATATCATTTTAAGAGAAATAATATTTGTTAGTTTATGTATACTTTGTTATTTCATGTATAGGAAATTGAAAGATTAATAGAAATATGTCAAATAACAAATACTATCAAGTTAAATTGCAAATACTAAATATAAAGAAATTAATTGTGCAAATACTAAATGGTGAACAAGCTAAATTATGCAAATAGTATATATGTGAAATAATAAATACTAAAAAGAAAAAAGAAGAAAGAGGTGGCGGGAAAGGAAATTTGGGGAATTGAACCCTAGAAAGGTACCGGGTGATTACACCACCCGGTACCTAAGGGCCGTGAATTGGCGCCCTCATACCCTTTGGTACTGGGTGATGTCACCACCCGGTACCAAAGGGCACCAAAGGGTTAACTTTTTGGTACTGGTGATGTCACCACCCGGTACCGATGAGGTTGGGGGATATATAGTGCCCCGCCGTTTCTTCCCCGATCCCTCTCGACGCTGCCAAGTCCCAACCTCCACGCCGCCAAGACCTCCGCCGCCCCTAGTGCCGCCGCCCGCGTGAGCCCCTCCACGCCGCCGCGCGCGCGTCCACGAGCCCTCCTCCACGCCCGAGGTCCTCCGCGCCCCCGATCGAGCTCCTCGCG
>CM014276.1:8329527-8380814 GCA_004135705.1 Alloteropsis semialata | reverse complement strand
GTGCAAGACTACAAAAGATATGCACACCCATGGTAATGTTGGCCAACTATTAAGATGAAAAGCACCATCAACTAAGAACATGATAGATTGATCTCATAAAAGGATTCAAAAATTAGATTATTAGTGTATACGGAAATATGATTATTAGTGTATATTTATTATGAATATATTTATTATGAATATATTTATTATGAATATATTTATTATACTTTGTTATTTCATGTATACTTTGTTATTTCATGAATATACTTTATTTAGAAATGATTACTAGTTATTGATTATTGTTTAGAAATGATTATTAGTTATTGTTTAGAAATGAATGTGTTAGGAAATTTTATGATTTTATGATTATATGCAAAATTTATTTATTATATGAATGAATGATTATTAGTTACTTGTTTAGAAATGATTATATACAAAATTTATTTATTATATGAATGAATGTTGTCATTTGTGATTAATGCAGAGGATGTTTTACCATGAAGAGCTCCCAATGACAGAAAAAGTAAAAGCTATTGTGGACCAACTGTTTGGATTCCTTATGGACCAAGTTATAAATCCGAACGGAGAGTACCAACATGACGGACGCGCTATCGCTCAATATGACTCCCTTTCCGCTCCTTCTTCCAGTTCTGGCCGTAAATTGTAAACAACTTTTAATTGCTCTAACTTTTGTATTGGCTGATCTCAAATGTTTATATGTGAATGTTCGAGAAAAATGCAGTCAAAGTCCGATCAAAATCAATTGACAATTGCGACGACTTCAATCTTATTGCGTGAAAGATCGTGTACAACATATGACGCTTAGACACGTAGACGCGTAGATACGTATACGAATTGCGTATAACTAACCCAAATAGCAAATGTATAAAAAAAATAAAAACACACCCTTTGGTACCGGTTGGTGTTACCAACCGGTACCAAAGGCCCTCCCCCCCCTTAGCCTACGTGAGAGGGGCCTTTGGTACCGGTTGGTAACACCAACCGGTACCAAAGGCCCCCTTTGGTACCGGTTCTGGACCCGGTACCAAAGACCGACCCCTTTAGTCTCGGTTGCGCGGTATCGGTTCCAGAACCGGTACCTATGAGGGTTATGAACCGGTACCGATGGCCCCTTCTCCGGTAGTGAAGGCTTGTAACATGGACAAACAGTACCGCACACGGGCCTTTTTAATTTGTTCTCATCAGTCAAACTAAACTTAAGATCATTTGTGTGCCTACGAAAATAACCTTCTTTGTAGCGGCTGTAAAGTGTGGTCTTTTTACACCAAGGGCATTAGCTAGATCTTGGAAGTTTCTGCGCTCACTCAAAGGCACAGATTTTATGGCTTCCATGTCTATTTCTATTCTTTTACGACCACAGTTTCTTGTAAGTTTATTTCTTACACCATGTATGCCATGATCCTGACCATTGCGCCATATTTGTTGTACTAATCTTTGCGGCACACCATATTTCAGTGCAACCTCTCTCGAAACTCCATGATGCAATACTGGAGGATCTGTTTTTGCCAACAACTCTAGACAGATGGAAATCTTCAAAGGAGTAGAACCTCCTCTTTTTGGTTGTTTCTCCTACAGGAAAACGAAACTACCAGGTCAATGCATGATGCTACTACTAGCAGGAAAAAGAAGCAAGAAGCTAGCATGAATGTGTACGTGCATGCTGCTGCTACTACTACTAACAGTAAAACAAATACAGAAGCTAACAGTAAAAATATGAACAATAATATGAACAACTAATGAACAAGTGGCCAAGATCCTGGCAACGATAGGTGGGACCCATAGGGCAACCGCACGCGAGGAAGACTCCTCCTGGTCAGCGCGTCGTCCCAACCCGAGCGGTGTGTTGTCAACAGCGCGTGCGTCCCTTGCTTATGGACCCCACCTTGTGGGCCTCAGGTTGTTGCCCGTATTGTCAGTGACTAGGATGAAAAAAAATGCCGTATCCCAGATTCCATTAATAGAAGCCCAACCGCCTACCCATCCGCCAGTTACCTTTTTGCCTTCTCCCCCAATACGTCCCATCACCATTGGGGCTTTCTTGCCTTCCTCGCCGCTCACCGCCCGCATCGCCTTCCTTGCACCGCCCTCCCTCACTGCTCGCCGGACGCCTCGCCTTCCTTCCTCCCCTCCCCGATGGCGCGCAGCAACGAGAGCCCCCGCAGGCAGCCGCGCAACGCTGGTTCGCGCTTGGCCCGCAGTCCAGCGGCAAGCACCTTATTGCCTCTAGTGAGGCGCTGCCACGTTTCATCCACCAGGCGTAGGCGTCGGCCTCCAACGACAACGTACAGGTGGAAGTCCCCGACGTCGGACTAGGACTGCAGTCAAGCGTCGCCGCCGCCGCCCGCCGGAACAAGGGAGAAGCCGAAGCCTCAACGTCGCGCCAAAAGATGGTTGGCCAGACACTTCCCTGCATCTCTGTATTCTTAGTTCTTTCAATGTGAGCACTTCAGGATTTTGGTGATGGCGGCAGAATGGAGTTTGAGGGAGTAGTATTGTGTGGGGCTTTTTCCAAACGAATGCATGCATTAGATTAAGATTTACTAATCATAGATTCATTTTTGCTAGATTTAATTTTGCTAGATTCACTTTTGGTAGATTCAATTTTGATTAAGATTCAGTAATGATAGATTCATTTTCGCTAGAGACACATTTTCACCAAAGCTTGGTTCGAGGTTGAGCCAGACGTGATGTTTACAGACTGGTCGGATTGCCCTGGAACCTTAAATGAGGTAATTAACTTATATTTTGCATTTTGATGATTGGTAGCCTATCAGGATACTGCTAGCATTATGCTTAATCAAATTTGTGAGCTTTACTAGTGGCATGTGAGTTTGTTTAGCATTATTTTGCATTCTCAAATCAGTGTTTTTAAGAAAATGTGATAGGCGCAGTAAAATAGACAGTTTTTTACTGAAGGATAGGCAGATTTGGCACCAAAATTGCATCTTATGAACTTCTACTTGATGATTTATATTTTCTAACCCATGTTTTTCTTGTAATGCAGAGAAAAGGAAAGAAGTATGAAATCTGCTTCCCCAAGATGCACTGTAATATGATGCTAGATGAGAAGAGTGACGATGATGAGTACGATGGACCTACCAAGTCTAGTAGAGAGGTACAATGTTCCTATCCTTTAAGTTAAGCATGAGTAGCTAATTGAATTCAGTGTTAGTTTAATCTTAGCTGATTATATTTTTTGAAATTTTATTTTGCAATTGCCATTAATGTCCAAATGCTTACTAACCCTGATTTAAAATGTCAGCTTTAAGCGATGGCAGAGAATCTTCGCATTGAGATCAAGCGGAAGCTGCAGAGGAATGAGTACTACACCATCGACTCAGATGAGGAACGAAGGTGGAGGCTCAATCTATTAGGCCAGAAGAAGTAGAGATGTATAGGATGTCTACTTCTTTAGCTTCTGCAGTTTGCTTTTGTTGTAGTTTAATGTGAAGTTGAATGGAAGTTGGCAGACATGTGCTACCGTGAAAACATGTTGATGTCTTACTATGGTGCTACCGTAATGATTATATATTAGCTTTGCTAAATTTTACTTTGTCATCATTTTTTGTTAAATTTCGTGGTGCATGTTGTGTTGTCAGTATTTTGCTATCTGCTTGGCAGATAGGTGGCAGAATGTTTTGAGCATTTTGAAAAAAAAAATTTGGTGTGCCTGCAATTTCTCCAAATCGAACAACCATGCCTGGAGGAAGGGGAGAAGGAAAGAGACGCGGGGTATTTTTGCGGTGGCAGACGGTTTCGTCTTCTCTATATGAAAACGAATTCTCCGAGGTCGCCGACATGTGGACCCACTACTTAATAGTGGAAAATTTGGGCGCCGCCGACACGACGCTCGGGCGATAAGGCGTCTTTCCCCAAACAAGTAGTTATTGCGGTGTGCGGGATTCCTTCGTGTGGAAGAGATTCACGTGGAACGAGAGGACGATGCATCACATCCCACAGGAACTACCTCGCGCCCTCCGCCCGATCGACTCCACCAGCGCGCCGATTCGCCCCCAATAAAACCTTGCCTTCCACCAGCATGCTGCTCTGCTCCCCTCCGTCCTCATGTGCCGCCGCCCCTGTCCTCGCCATCCACTAGCGCCTCATCCAGTGTCCAGTCCCCGGCCATCTCGTGCTCCGATTCGACAAGAATGGAGTCGCTCCTGAGGGAGGTGGCCGAAAAAATCGCCAGCATCGTTGCGGCATAGTCACCGCACCCCCTGGACGACCACGGTAGCCTGCGGCTGACCTGCACGCACATGCGCAGTGCTTGCCACGCCGCGAATGTCGGCCGGCGACTAGCACTGCGGCGTGTGCTGCAACGAGCTGCGTACTGGCACCAAGAACCCTACTACAGCGTGGAATTTCGCGGCATCCTCACCGCCAGCCTGGCCAGCATTGGCAACCCGAAGGCCTGCTTCCTCACCGGGATGCGCATCGTCTTTTGGGAGAACCGCGCCGCGCTATCACCGTCCCTCGACATGCTCCATCGCGCCGTCGCGGTGGGGCATGATTTGGTGGCTTATGTGCTTGCCATGTTGTTGTTCATGTGCAATAGTGGCGCCGGCGACGACGACATGGCAAAGCGGCTACTGAGGAAGGTCGGGTGGGGGGCGGGGAACAAGTGGGTGCGCCGGCGCCGACGACGTTCCCGAACCAGAAATGTGTCCGGTTCCGCCAACGAGTACATCTGGTGTTACAGGAGGTGCTACTAGATGTGCCGTTGGTGAACTGCAAGCCATGGCGAAACCGGTGCAGTGCCATGACGGCGATCATCAGTGCGCAGGCGATAGCTGCGGCAAGAGCGACGAATGGAAATTGGAAAGATGGGACCGATGGGATAGGTTCTGTAGTGAGTAGTGTAGGATTCGTGCCAAGTGCATGATGTTTTTTAGGCAAATGTGATAGACTCTTGATCTTTTGTTGTATATATAAAGTTACTTTTGTCAGCAGCAGTTTCACTGTTAAGTATTAATAAGAAACATATTGCCTCTTTCGTTTAATTAATGATTTGAAATCATACAGACTGTTTGGTCAAATTCAAACTCCTACCATGCTAAAATATATCAATCGAAAACATATACTGCTAGCCTATTTGGTCAACTTCAAACTCTCATACCATGCATATGTCTTTCAAAAACATGTAAAAGACGCCATGAACCATGTTAAAAAATTAACAAGCATGCATATACCAGGACAACAATTAATAATTAAAGGCAGCCATGATGATTCACAGATAAGCATCCATTACAAGTGTATATAGTTTCAAACATCCAGAACATGTGCCTCCAGTTTGATACATCAATGACTACTAGTTTGAACTAACTTAAGGCGAGCAACAGCCAGCCACCTAAACCTAGCTGCACCAATCTTTAGTTGTCATCAGGGCGTAAAGTTGAACCATCCTTGCCTCATCTTGGCCTTGACAGCAAGCCGGAGCTTCTCCGCCATAGCTTCGATCTGACATTTTACAAGGGAATCAGCTATATTAGCATATGCAAATGAAAGACGAAGCCAAGCTTAAAGGAGGACCATCACCTGCTTGGTGCTCGGAGCCGGTCCATGGCCCTCATCGTCACTTTCCTCAGAGAAATGCAGTTTGAAGGTTGTTTTACCGAAGTTGAACATATACTCCTTTCCATCCTTCAATTTTACATGTATGCACAAGACATATGTTAACTACAGACAAATGTATGCAAAAATATAATCCAACTCTCTAGTTAACTACATCTGACTCACCTCAAAGATAGGCGCGGATGACGCTCCGGTTACCTTAGCCTTGGCCTTCTCTGCGTGGTACCTATCTACAAAATACTGCAGCACTGGCAACCTTGGAGCTGTCATCTGTTGATAGGCCGAAATGATTAAATTGGGCTACCATGATTAATGTACCTTCTATATTTAGATTGTGATTGCATAAAAAATTAAGAGATGGATTTATATTAAAAAACATGCTACTAATTAACAAGCCAAGTACAAAATACATGCTACCTTGTGGTGATATTACTCCTCAAGTACTTAGAGCATAGGTAAATCATTATCTAATTATTACTGCATGCATCACATATGATAGTGAGACACCATTGAATCAAAACATCACAATGACGAACTAATGCAAACATCTCACTATATCTTAGTTAAGACATCACAGGTGAACATAAAAACAGAACACTCCTCCCTACTCCCGGCCTGGTTGTGGCGACATTAATCCTCATGTGCTATATTCAAAATCATCTAAGACAATGGAGATGTTGGAAGGGTTTGGCTCACAGGAGTTCTGGGAGTTGCAGATGCGCCTAGATTGATCCCCTGGCTCCTGAGGGGCCCGGTGGGGCTTGCTTGAGAGCCCACTGGCATTTCGCCGATGTCGGGCTTGACATCCTCGTCGAAGTCCACCGCGGGCGGCGGGGGCCTCGCCTGGACGACGAGGGCCTGGACGAAGCAGGGAATCGCTCGAAGCGACCCCATTTATCGCGGGGCTGGCTCCAGGAGATGTGGTTGTTGCGCGCGGGGCATCCTCGATGTGCGATTGGAGGGCGGTTGGAGGGGATTAAGGGAATGGAAGGGCTATTGGAGGGGAGGAAGGTGATGCGGTGGCCCGGGATGGGAGGAAGAAGAAGAAAACCCCAGTCTTTGATGGAACGTTTTGGGGGAGAACTGGAGGAAGGGGAAAAGGAAAGAAAGGCGGGGTTACCGGTTTGGCTTGTTGAGGAAGATAGATGGTGGGGGACCGGCAGTTGTTTCCACCCAAAAGCGGAACCCCTTTTGTCCCCGACATGTGGGACCCACCGAACCCAGGCCGCATGGGAGTCGGTACGTGACGCGCTGGCGAGCCGCGAGAGTTCCTCGCGTGTGCTGTCGTATATGCGACTGACACGTGGGCCCAACCTGTCGGCATCGTGCATCTTCATCATTTCATTATCAGTTCTTCATCAGATCTTCATGGATCCTCGTATTTCGCAATTTAATTCATAATGAAAACTTTAAACATGTATCAATTTCTCATTTGTTGTCCGATTCAGAAGATTTTTTTTTGCTGAGGTCGCAAAACATCTATATATATCTCATGGGTTACACTGCGCAAAGTGTCTCCACTTTGATTTTGTACCTTCATACACTAAGACCTTACTATCCAATGAATGTGCATTTGCTAACGAGATTTAGTGACTAGGCCATCCTCAAACACATGTGCATATAGAATTATATGATGGAATGTTTAAATGGAGCAACTCATCATACAACCTCTTCCACTCTACTTGGATATGACTAGAAGAGGACTATATATATATGGCATGTGTCATGTAGTAATCTTACATGGATCTTGTTGTATGTTGGTTCAGTTTGGAAATGATCAATGATCACATTCCATGAAGTACACTGCATAGAGTGTCTCCACTTTGATTTTGTACCTTATTGGAAATTTTTAGCATTTCATACACTAAGACCTTACTATCCAATGAAGGTGCATTTGCTAACGAGATTTAGTGACTAGGCCATCCTCAAACACATGTGCATATAGAATTATATGATGGAATGTTTAAATGGAGCAACTCATCATACAACCTCTTCCACTCTACTTGGATATGACTAGAAGAGGACTATATATGTGGCATATATCAGGTAGTAATCTTACATGGACAAATCACTCTCCTTGTTATATGTTGGTTGAGTTTGGAAATGATCAATGATCACATTCCATAAAGTTCAAAACTAAAAACATTTGCCTGGACACACATTGAATTGCATCGAAGGTTTCACTTATGAATCGAAAATATAAGCAATCTACGTTTTCTCTTTATGAAAGCGTAATCTCCTATGTCCCCGACTCATGGGACCCACTGGTGGCACACGATTTTGTTGTCTCTACATAAAACGAATTATCCTGAGTGGCAAACATGTGGACCCTCTAGTCATTACTGATAATTTGGGCGCCGGCGCCGACGACGCGCGCGACACGCGGGCGATGAGGCGTCTTCCCCCAGCCAATATTTACTGCGGTGTCCGGGGATTGGCACACGCTTTTGGCTCCTCTTTACATACGAAAATTTGGACTGGCCGTCTAAACCAATAGTTACTGCGGTGTTGCACGGCTTCTCCTGTGTCGTCGACATGTGGGACCCATTAGTCACTACGAAAAATTTGGACTGGCTGCCTAAACCAAAACAGACACAGCCCGCCAGAATCTGAATTCCCCCACCCCAAAACGACTCCTAAACCAGCGGTAGATGCATCCTCCGACCCACTTCCCCCCAAAGCCACCGGCTGCTGCGTCCTGCACCTTCCACTTTCCTCCGAAACCAGATTGAGAGGCGGCAAGGGGAACGATCTGGTGGCTCTGACGACTCCTTCCATGACAACTCCTTCCAGTTCCGGACCGGCGACTCCATCCATGACAACTCCTTCCAGTTCCGGATCTGGCGATGCAGCACAGGGGCACCCAGGACGACGACATCCGGTCGTAGAGGAAGATGCCGAGGTGGAGTTAGATGAAATGGCGCTTGCCCCTCACCTCAGGTTCGTATCCTGCCTCTAGCGACATCTAGGGTTTCTGCACAAATACTGCGGCGTGCAATATGTTTCTGCATGTAAGGCCTGCTTATAGGGTTTGTGCAGATGGATTGCCGAAATTCGCATCTATCGTGCCTTCAATAGTCATATATGCTCCCTGCCCCGAGGGATAGTAGTAGGACGATAACCATTCGCAAGGATTTCTTGTTGCCTTCATTTTGTTCTTTAATTGGCACATGAATATATGAAACACTCAATTAGGTTTACATCACATGGATGAACATAAGTTTCAGTAATTTTTTTGTGCACGATTAAACTGATGAGTATACAAGCGCACCTATTATAGTTAGGGTATTTTCATCCTTTATCACGTACTACGTACTAAATCTGAATTATTTATGTTACTGGCTTATTGGTATTTATGTGCACATATATACAGCACCCCATTGACAGGTGAGATATGGAAGGTTACGGCCTTATGCTGCACCCGAGAAGGAGAAGAACCAGATCGCAGAGTCCATATGAATCTTGATAAGGCTCGAATAATCTTTTCTGTTCTATTAGAAATCAAAGATCAGCTTGGATATGGTTTCCGGGACTACTACTACTACCTCAGGAGAAGCGGAAATGATACAGCAACTTTTGAGGCAATTGATACAAGAAAAGATGTAGAAACCATGGTTTCAGATTTGGATTCAGATGGTGAGAGGAAACTCAGGTTGGTATTGTGTAAACAACAAGTTATCAGTTCTGGTGCAAACATTACACCCCTGAAACGACGGCGTCCGCGGGAGAATGAGGAGTCTGACGATGATGATGATGCTGATGACGATGATGAGAATATTGATGAATACAAAGATTGGTTTAAATCACTAGGCGACAAAACTGGTATATATGATGTTTGTACTGCACTATCCACATGTACCTATAACTGTACTCTTAACTCACATAATGCTGTTGGTAACTTGCAGAACTACGCGATGTGAACAGGCGTCAAACAATACACACATACAAAGAATGGCTTAGGAAGGAAGGCCTTCTAAGACGAATTGGTATATTGATGAATACAAAGATTTGCACTTCTTACTTATACTCAAATTTGTGAATGTACTAAGTGCAAGTTTTAAATCTTTTTGCAGCGGCTTATAGTAGAGCTCGAGGTCAGTGTACAGAACCACTCGATGAGAGCAATGGTAGTAGCACGACACCGCCAGCAAAACCGTCATCACAATGGCCATGTCATGCAAGGAAAGTACAGAAGGAGACAAAAGGTTGTAAAAGATATCACATAATTTGAATGTTCACTCTTTATTGATCAGCAGTTAAGCTAAGCTTGTATTTTGTGAATGTATGTAGATGGTAAGAAATCTGGCCGTGGATCCTTGAAAGGGATAACCGCACTTGCCAGGAGAAGGAAGTCTGGATCTGACAAACTAAAAGTCCAGTTTTCTCATCTGGGTGGTCCCTGTGGTGATAATCGACGTTCCTTTGTGGACGAAATTGTTATGATCACAAGGCAAATAGCTCCACTAATTGGAGTTAAAACTTGGAGCGATATAAAGGACGAAGTCAAGAAGGATATCACGACGGCTGTAAAGGTATGTTAATTGCCATCTCATATATATGCTTCATCATAATGTTAGATACATGTAGTCAATACATTTGGTCAAAAATATTATGAATGTACTATACTACACAACATGTTTTGTTTTGCACCAGAATCTATGGGAGCTTGAGACCACTGAGGATCACAACAAAACGATATGGGGGATTGTGAGAGAACGCTATATAGGTTGGCGATCCACCTTGAGTGCTACATTCAAGGCATACGACAACTATGAGGACAGAATGAAAAATAAGCCTGAAGACTTAGACATTGTGGAGTGGCACTATTTGAACCAGTACTTTGGACAAAAAACTTTCCAGGTCACACTATTTGCTAAATTTAAGAATGCAAGCTTGAGTTGAATTTTTCTTTGCTGAACGTACATTACTTGTTTACTGCATGCAGGAGTCGAGCATCAGGAACTCTTCGAATCACTCTGAAATGAAGACCAACCATACGACGGGTTCCAAACCTTTCTCTCAGTGTAGTTGGGAAAATGTAAAGAATCGATCCTCAATTCTCGACTTGCACTACAGTAAAGAATGATATATTGATGACATTTAATTTTGCTAGAGAGATCCAATAACTGGTGCCGAGCCACGCAAGTTGGCACTTTGGAAGGCTAGCCACATGAAGCGAGGAAAATGGACAACGCCGGTGGCTGAGAGTGTTTAGTGTGAGTGCTACTTTGAACATAAGCATTCTTTCGCAATGGCATTAATTTTTTACGTATCACTATGTGACCAAATTTGATATCATACAATCGTTTATTGCCCTCAGGATTTTGCATCCAAGAGATTGTCTCTATCGCAATCAGATGGGTTGGATGAAGACGAACCAGCAAGTATCACTTCAGTTGCTGCTAAGGAAGACCAGGTTTTCCAGGAGATGTACAAGGAGACAATTGGAGCAAAAGCGAGGAGGTCATGTGGCGAAGGATACATGTCCAATCGCAAAAGAAACCAATTGCTTCGGGAACAACTTATTCAGGAAAGACTGGAGAAGCTTGAAGAATAAGAGCGTCAATTAAAAGAAAAGATTGAAAAGCATGAGGCTAATAAGGAAGCAGAAAAGAAAGCACTTAAAGCCTCTATTAGACAAGAATTGATGGGGGAGTTGCAAACAATGATTGCACAATAAAATCGACCTGCATTGCCAAATGAGGTAACCTGCTTGCTCATCTGGGTCATACTCACGATCTCTGAATTACATGTAACTATTGCTTATTTGTTGGTTCTGATTCATTGCGTTTGACAATGGATATTTGTCGCTGATCTTTTACCTACCACATCTGCAAATTCATAGACCCCCCATCAAATCGACAACAATACATAAGAAGTGGCAGCTATGATCACTCCGGAGAATATTGCTGCAATAACAGTAGTGCAGATTCAGCAAACAATGAACCAGGTAACGAGTGTAAATGCTTTGAGATTGACAATAGATTCATGTGGCTAATGTCTTACCTGCCTTCTTTTAAATTGCATAGACTACCACTGCAGCCAGCAATGAATCTTTGGGAGTTGAATCTATGACCATCACTATGCATAGCATCGCTCCTACACCAGCAGCGTATAGTACTCAAGAAACAACTCGCCAGGTAGCGACATCGAACAATCATTCCCATAATAATTATGCCTTTGTGTATTTAATCGCTCCTATTAACATTGTTCCAACACCTTTACATTCCAGGTGGAGCCAGCAAGCATTGTCACAACTGCGAACATAAATGAAAAACATGCTGGCAATGTTCAACCAAGTGGCCTTTCAAGGAAACTGTTCACTGGGAGTCGTGTGAATGGTGCAGGAGCAGATGCAAATGCAAAGTCATACATTACTACACAACAGTTGCTGGCAGGTGCTAAGACGCTAGCAGGCGTAAGACAGCAGCAACAGGTACAAACTGCATGTGTGCTTTCATAGTGCCATTACAATTTTCCAAGTCCAATTCTATTCTGCTGCTGAATCAGTACAAGACAAATCAACTTCAAAAATCTGTACAATCCCTAATTCTCTCATTGGTTTCTGTTCAGAAGGGCACTGAAGCAACCACAAGCCAACAAGACTGAAGATTGCCACGCTTCAAGAAGACATCGAACCTTGGAGCTCAAACAAATTTGATGACCATCACGAAAGGTTGGACTGGTGGTCAAGATTATACATGCGTGCACAATTATACAAACTTTATTACTAAGTGATGCATGGTCTGATGGATGAATGTACAAGAGTTGTTACATTGATTTGTTGAATATTGTGTTACAACAATTCTATCATGAATTGTGGGATTTGTTTCTATTATAAAAATTCGGTCGCATTTAAAAATCAGTATGTGGCGATGACCCAGCTCTTTTGTTGCAATACCCTGTACGTCTACGGCAACACAATATCTTCCGTAGCGATATCATATGAGCATATAGCGACGACCCAAATCGAGTTGCGTTTTCGTACAACCATATTGCGACGACCCACATTTCGTTGTGTTGCGATACCCTCTATGAATATAGCAACGCCATATTCCGTTGCGCCACCCTCTACGCATATAGCAACGCACATTTACGTTGATGTACCCTCTATGCATATAGCAACGACATATTCCTGTTGCAACAGGATTTAAGGATATAGCAATGAGCAGCACTTCTTCCGTTGCAACAAGGCTTAAGCGTATAGCAACGAGTACCAATTTTACCGTTGCGACAGGGCTTAAGTGTATAGCAATGAGTACCAAACTGGTCGTTGCAACAGGGCGCTTAAGCGTATAGCAACGAGTACCAAATTGACCGTTGCAATAGGGTTTCAGGATATAGCAACAGCTACCACTTCGTTGTGATATGTTCTTATAAATAGCAACGCCTAAATGATCGTTGCGCTACCTGACGAAGGTCTGAATTAGGGGTACCCAATCAAGCCCTTAATCCGGGAGCTCACGGTAATCCACCCCTCAAAAGCAAAAGCCGAAGAACTAAATCAAAGCAGATTCTCCATGCCCCAACAACTCGGAGGCCGCCCGACGAGTCTCCGATTCGCCCGACGAGTTCTCCGCCTCCGAGCGGTTCCGCGGCTCGCCCGAGGAGTTCTCCGCCTCCGAGCGGTTCCGCGGCTCGCCCGAGGAGTTCTCCGCCTCCGAGCGGTTCCGCGGCTCGCCCGAGGAGTTCTCCGCCTCCGAGCGGCTCTCCGATTCGCCCGGGGAGTTCTCCGCCTCCGAGGAGTCTCCGGCTCGCCCGGGGAGTTCTCCGCCTCCGAGGAGTCTCCGGCTCGCCCGGTAAAACTACTCGGCCACGTCCCGGCCCATCCAGCGCCGTACCCACTTGGTACCCGCCGCGTCAGAGCATGATGGGCGTCCGTCCTTCGTCACGGCAGCCACAGTGGCGCCCGTCTCATCCGAACAGGAACGCTACAGTCCTGAGAGAAACGCATGCGCAACACCAGGCGCCCAAGGACGATCCCAGGCGTCCATGGACGACACCTGGAACCCGAAGAGGACACCTGGAGTTCCCAAAGGCCTCGAGCGAGTCAACCACGACCCGGAAACTACCCGGAAGCCTACCCGAGAAGACATCTACACCAACCACCCGGGATGTACGATCCCGGGTCCGGCGGGGCGCCCACTCCGTCAACACCTGCTCCCTGTACGGCTCGGCGCGCGGCACAAGCTAAAGGCCTCGGGGCAGTAACTCCCCTTGTAATTTTCTTTCTTTCTTACCCCCCGCTCCCTTCTCTCCTTGAGCCTATAAAAGGGGACAAGGGGACATCAGTGGGGGGACAGACAAACATCAGTCGAACATTCGAACATAGCACGAACAGCACGCTCACTCGCACAGCACAGGGACTTGGGACCCTCTCCCTCTCCCGACCAGTTTGTACCCCCTACTACAGACTTGGACTTGAGAACATCGGCACACACTGGACGTAGGGTGTTACTCTCTGGAGGCCCGAACCAGTCTAAACCCCCTGTCTCTTGAGTCACCATCCGGACCCTGACACGCGATCGTAGAAATTTACTTGCCGGCGGTAGAGAACCCCGACACTACCCAATAAGCATATAGCAACGACAAAGATGGCATAATGCTACCAATCTATTGCGTTGCAATAATGTTTTCTTGCAACACGCCCTCGTCGTTGCAATAACTCGCGTCAGAACGACGCCCCCCTTGCGATTAGATGGCAATGATCGTTGCGACTTGAGGCAATTGTCGTGCCACACGTCGTTGCGACACAGCTCAAGTAGCATAACGCCTTGCTACACTGTTGCGATACGTTATCGCAACGAACTTTTATGCAACGGCACAAGAAGAATCGCAACGGCCAGAAAATGTCGCGAATTGTCCCTATTACAACAAAAATAGCCCTATCGCAACAGTTACGGGGCATTGCGTCATGACCAAAACGTTGTAGTGCGCGGACCGTCCGCCTCACAAAGCCCGGACGGTCCGCCGTTCAAAACCAACGGCTAAAACAACAATCATTGCTGTCAGAACTGAACGTTACACAGGGGACAGACCGTTTGCTCCCCAAGCGCGGACCGTCCACCATTCAAAACGAAGCTCTGGTCAGTAACGCGAACTCCCAGATCGTGCGCACAAATTAGCCGGCGGACCGTCCGCACCCAGGTGCCGGACCGTCCGCCGTAGAAGCTCAAAAACCAACACAGAACCAACGAGGCTCTGCGGGAGAGTAGGCGGCGGACTGTCCGCGTGCCCTGCGTGGACCGTCCGTCCCACACAAATAAATATCCACCAGAACCGTCCGCGGTTCTGGTGGCGCGGAGTCAGTGGCCTGCGGACCGTCCGCGCCAAGTGGGCGGACTGTCTGCCTGTCAAAACTTTGAGCTCACCAGAAACAACAAGTTTCTGTCCATGAATTTTCTTTGATGAGCAGACTGTCCGTGTCCCCTGCGGAGACCATCCGCCCTTACTCTGAAAAACGTCCAGAAGGACTCTAAAAACACTACAACACATATAGTCTTTTGTGACGAATACCCGTGACAATCGATCAAAACGTCATAAGACCATTCCCTTTTGTGACGTTTTATAGGTGCAGAAGCAATTTAGTGACGAAAGTGAGATGCTCGTCACTAAGACCAATCAGAAATCGTCATAAACTAACTTAGTGCCATATTGTGACGAATATTCCTCTGTTTCCATGACAACTAGCCAACGTCACAAATTTATAAAATATTGAACCGTTGTTTTCCCTTAAGTTTTTTTTAAAAAAAACTACATAGTGAATCCCTGTATCTTCTTGCTACAATAATTATTTTGTTATTTTTCTTGAAGAAAAAGTCCATTTTACTCCCTTCACCTATCCACTTTGTCCGCTTAATCCCCTGAACAAAATTTTTGCTCATTTTACTCCCCTAAACTATTTTATTTGGTCTAATCTACCCCTAATTAGATTTCTCTTTTTTATTTTCTCTATGTATGAGTTGAATTGTGACTTCAAATTTTGTGAACAAATACAAAACATGATGCTTTATGCTAAAACATTATACTAAGAATTTTTCATGGTTATTTTCATAGGTTAGAAATATTTAATATGAAACTGATCTTAGATATATAAAACTTTATGAAAAGTAATTATGAAAAAATCTAATATATTTTTCTAACATAGAGAACTCTGTTATAATTCAACTGACAAAATCTGAAATTAAAACTCAACTTGTATGCGAAGAAACAAAAAAGAGAAATCTAATTAGGGGGTAGATTGAACCAAATGAAATAGTTCAGGGAAGTAAAGTGAGCCTAAATTTTGTTCAAGGGGTTAAGCGGACAAAATAAATAGGTGAGGGAAGTAAAATAAACTTTTTCCTTTTCTTGACAAAATGCTCCAACGAATATCTTGGATAGGCTGGCCGCTGCTGCGTTACCAACCCAACAGCGCACCTAGACATGCGAGGCCAGAAAAAATTGTTATTTGTTGATACAAAAAAAATCAGTCGCAATAATGAGAAAAGGAAAAATAAATAAAACCGGAGAGAATTGAACCCACAAGGCCACAACCACAAACATCACCCATGCATGCGTTACCACTGATACTAACGAAGCTAGTTAGATTTAGGCATTAGCTGGTATTCGAACTGCAGGGCGCTAAAAATTAGAAGGAAAAATGTAAAAAGTGCCTTCAACAAGGATCGAATCGATGATCTTCAGTAGATCAAGCACAACATAAACCACTAGACTACAGCCATGCATTGGCCTTCTGAGACAAATTGTAAAATTTATTCGATGCCAGCTGAACTGAGACGAAGAACACGGCATCTCCCCGGCCCCCTCGGACTCTCTTCCTCATATCAGCGCTACTCCCTCCCCACCGATGCCACCTTGGCCGGTCGGCCCTCTATCCCGCCGACAACTCCGGCAACGGTGGTCAGATCCCCTGCCGGCGGCCACCGGACCCAATCCCGCGATGGCGCGTGCGAATCTAGGCGGGGGCCATGTGGGACATGCATGGGCAGCTTCCAGCTTCCTCCCCAGATCCAGGACACAGCCGCCTTCCCTCCCTCCCCATCCCTCTCGCTGCCGGCGTCGGCGACCAGAAGTCTCGAAGGCGCACGGGCCAGGCTCTCCGCTGCGTGAGACCCCCTCCTCCCGCGCCATCGCCGCCGTCAAAGTCTACTGCGCCGCGGGCATGGCCGCCGGCCGCTGCCGGCGCTCAGCAGGACCGGCTCTGTGCACCTTCCAATGACGGTAAGGCAACTCCCTTTTCCACCTGGTTTCTCTACCCTAGTCTTTAGCTTTGCTCGCTGTGTTGCTATATCGCGCAAGGACCTCAGATTTTGCCTGTGTTCTCGCTCCAGCGGTGCCTGCATTCCTTAGGTTAGTGATTATTGTCTATTGACAGTATGATGTGGTTGTGGACTAAATCTACTTAACAAATTGAGGACGGGAACGTGGGATCCTATGGCAATTTTGGTTCCTAAATAGGATTTAGAAGCTAGCTCTTGGTTCCTTATTAGGATTTAGATTTTACTTGCAGAATTTTCCTTATTGCAGTATACCAACGCCCTTGCAGGTGATTTGCATTTACAAATTAGTAGGTGTTGCCCTTCTCCCATTCCAGCCTTCTCCATCTGCAATTTGGCGATTTCTGCAGCAACTGTCAATTGAGGCTCTGGATTGAGGTGAGCAATTTGTGAATTTGTGAACTGTGATTCCCAATTTGCGAATATGTGTGAATTTGTGGCAACAGAACAACAATGTGGCGACTATATAGTTTCTGAATGCTTCTCTTCTCAAAATCTCAAAACAAAAGGATCCTCCAAGTCCATGTATATATCCTCTGTCCTTCATAGTATTTTTTTTTTAATCTATTGCTTTTGTGCTTTCTGATAAAATCCTCTTCAGGTCCATGTGGTACTGTGTCCTTTGGAAGCTGCACATGAGGTTAGTCCCTCCGGGCCTATTCCCTAATGCTGCACACAAGCTGTTTGAAATAATGCTATCATGGTTATTTTTTCTATTTTACACATGGAGATGAATGGCAAGCTGACCTGTCTTTATGTTTATGTAATTCAAATTCGTGACACTACAGCTGATCTGATCAATATGACTTATTTCATCTAAAATGCTAACTTGCCCTTACATGCTTTCTCCTTTGCTTCATATTCGACTAAAAATGCTATTTTCTTTTCCAAAACTATAAATGAACAGGAAAGTTAGTCACCATGTGTGTCCTGGAGAATCTTTACATTTTGTGTATTTTTTTTCTTTCCAGCAAGCTGATCTATTATTTTCTACAAATCCTTTTTCAGAGTTTCGTGTTGACTGATCTCAGGTCCAGTTTTTTAACATTGTTTTGCCAAAAAAAAAAGCATCTTACGATGCAGCATAGAAAATTCATATGTACAATATTTTCCCAATTCTTTTTAATTCAACTTTTTTTAGTTTTGCAAAAATCGTCTTCTGTGACTATAAAATATCATGTATAAGACAAAAGTTTTGGGAAGCGTAATATAAAGTGATATGTATGGAACTTTTAAATTCACACATACAAGTTAAGATATATACAGAGTATTTAGAAGTTTATCTTGTATACATCCAAACTCAAGTGGTATAGAAAGTTCTGTATATATGAGTCATAAGTTCTTTGTTATTTCATCACAAAGTTCTGTTTGTACAAATTGAAAGTCCAGGGTATATAAACTTTTTAGATCATGCATATATAAGTTTTCACCTAATAATTTTAAAGTTATGTGGAACAGGGAGGGAGGGTTTCAAAAGTACGCATGGAACATATAGTAACTTTTATAATAGAATGCATAGATAGATAAGTATAATCTGGAAGTCCAGGGCATATAATTTTTAAATCATTCAGTTATAAGTTTATGAATAATAATTACAAAGCTATGTGCATTTGGGTTCAAAATCATACTGCAACATATGAACAATTTTTTCCAATATGGCAAACTCATATTTATGAGTTGTACAAAATTTTGAATTTATGAGTTGGAAGTCTTTTCATATTCTATTACCAAGTTAACATCTTGTTCATTCCATATCTTATGTCATTATTTTTTTTCTTTGAAACATGTGCAGAATTTTAGCAGCAACCTCAAGCTAGGAAAATTCAGATCTTTGTTGGATAACCTCAATAGCGATCAAAGGGATCTTGTTAAGTCTTGTGGATTTGGTTCCCTTCTTGATTTTGATTGTTCTGAAGCACCAAGGTCTGTATCTTTTTGCTTAGCCAAGAGGTTTGATGTGCAGACAAGGACGGTTAATCTGCAGAATGGATCAAGTTTTGTCATGAATCCATATACGGTTAATCTTTAGCTAACAAAGCAATTGGTTTCCTTCAGCTGTGGTGCAATATGGTAAAGCAAGAGGAGCAGACAAGAAGGGGGAGCTTGCTGCAAAGGCTGATTGAGGGGCTCTATGTATATCATGTCACTCATATTTGGTGATCTATATGTTTTTTGCACTAAAATTTTTTATGACTTCTAAAATTTGTAATGTTGCTAGGCTGATTGACAGGCACGATACTTAAAATGCTGTATGTATTTCTATTGAGTAGGCTATTGCTTGGTTTTTATGATTGTATGTCTATTAACATGTGTCTGGAATCTTGTATATGTGGAATTGTGTAACGGTGTGGAATCTTGTAATGGTGGGATACTGTATTGCTGTATGAATATGAACTATTTGATTTCCACCTGGGATTGTTATATATGGTACTAGCCCAACCTAAAACAGATTCGGCCTAGCAGCTATTGTACCTTTTATGACGAAACAAACATGCCACGTAAGATCCTAATCATCGCCACGTCATACAAAGACAATTTGTGACGTTTTTTGTCCTACGTGGCACTTGCATAGTCATCCATGCTAAAGGTTTTGTGACATTTTGAGGCTTAACATCGACGAAAAATAAGCATCATAAACTAGTGACGACATAAGGATCATCACAAATTTTACGATGAAAAAATATGTTTTCGTCACAGTATATCTTTTATGACACACTATAGGCGACGAACTGGTTTTCGTCACGCGAATGTCACAAAATGCAAAGTATGATGAAATTTACTGTTTTTGTGACATAAATGGAACGTCGCCTATCCTAACATCTCTTGTAGTTAAATGGCTAAGACAAGACACGGTCCACCCCATACACGGAGACCATCCGCCACTCAAACCAGTTAGCCAATTTGTAAGAAAATCGCATCGTTCTAAGACTCATGATGTATGCCACTAATCCATATGCATGCAATGCAATATTTGAGCAAGGTGGCACTATAGAATCGTCATGCAAATGACATTGACCCCTCTTGATAGTACGGCTATCTAGCCTATCAACCCGGTCAATGTCTCTTCTCTAATCTCCTCTTTGACTGGCAAAATAGAAATCCCTATCTTATACCTTTGCCTTGAGATTCCACTTCTCATCATGATTCCAATATCACCAAGTTATCATCCACCACATATCACAACTCCAGGACTAACCTATTTTCATATCAAATGAAACCTTTAGTCCACAATAGTTGTCATTAATTACCAAAACATAAATTAAGGGCCTAGATGCTTTCACGGCTCCCATGTGCCCTTCGAGGGTGTCCTCCATGAAAGACTCATGAGAGGCGTGGTGGCTTCCCCCGACGAGCTCCGTGTCAGAGGTTCCCGAAGAGCTGTCGCTAAGGAGATCAAAGACGGACTCCGACACGTAGTCAACCATCCCCATGAACTCGCTATATGTGGGAGACAGGTGCATGTGACGTGTCAAGAGATGTGACATTGTCTTTGCGGCATTGCTCGAGCCAAAAGGGACGATGTGGGGCGAGACGCCGCTTAGCATCTTTGGAGAGAGCAGTGCTCCTCCCGCGAGCTAGGTCGTGACGTTCGCTAGCGCGAACACGGTGCAATGCATGTCTTCCTGGGACGGTCGGGGCCCCAAGAAAGAGTCGATCTGCCACCAAATTTCTTTCTCGTTGGAGTCTGCGAGGGACTCACGAGCCTCCGTGGCACCGAGCTGAAGGTCAGCGAGGGCCTCGGGCTACCTTGATGTCGGCGACGGAGGAGGGATGAGTCACGCTGACTCGCTCTAGCTCCCCGCCGTCGGTGGTGACGAAGTCTAGGCTACCATAGCACACGAGCGCCCCGGGAACCCAGCTGGTACCGCCGCTGGCCATCTAAAAGCCTGAGGGAGACGAATGTCGAACGCGCCAAGTCCCCTACCTGGCGCGCCAACTGTTGGTGTATGAAATCATCAACTAGTGAATTTAGTGGATTGCGCGTTTAGGCTCGGATGGTTCGCAAGAGGACACAAGAATTATACTGGATCGGGCGAATGCCCTACGTCCAGTTCAAACTTCTTGTGTTACTTGAGTTGTTTGTAGTAGGGATTACAAACGGTCGAGAGAGGGAATGAGCTCCCAAGTCTCTGTGTATGTGTGTGCATGTATGGAGGTGTTGAACCCTTGCTACAGAAGCCCCCCTTCCCCTTTTATATCTCAACGAGAGGAAAGGCCGTTACGTGAAGGGAGAGAGAGAAGAAGAGAGAGAGAGAGAGAAGGCTTGGAGGGGAAGGAAAGCCCCCCGAGTCTTCTGCCTCTGCCTTTGTTCGGGGCCCCTCTTGGGTCCTGTAGATGATGCCCAGAAAGGACGCGCGTACGTCGCGCTCCTGCAGCCGCGCTTTGTGGCGCCGCCTGACACCTCCTTCGCCACGTGCTAGCGCCAGCTATGACGGGGAGGCTGCGGCTATAGGGTCGTGGCCATTGCCGTGCCTGTTCCGGGCAATAAATCCCCGTCACGTCTGGCTGCTCCGGCCGCAGCTCGCGTTCTCCGAGGCACGGCTTTCGGGGCCGGGGCCCGGGCGAATCTTCCGACCCCCGTAGGGAGGTCGGGCGAGGCGGAGATTCCCTCGAGGGCGGTGACCACTCCTGACACTTGCGGCCAGGGTCGGGTGAGGCGGAGAAGCCCCCGAGAATGGCATTCGTGTCCAACCCCGGTGGCAGGGGTCGGGCGAGGCGGGATTCCACGACCAGGATCGGTCGTATTACCCCCGCGTCATGGGCCTTGGCTGCGCAGGGTCCGCGCTCCTCAAGTCCGATTCCTCAGAGATCAAGGGTCATCGTGTGTCTAATCTTACTAATTTTGATCGCCTCAGATATTGATATCCGACACCCCTCGACTTCTTGGCAAACCTGGTTCCACACTCAGTATGGATCGTTGGTTGTCAGGGACCTCGACGATCCCCATCACCTCGACACACCTGTTTGGCGCTCTCTTCTCAAGCTTTTGAGTGCTTTCAGATCCTCTACCTCGGTCTTCGTGGACAATGGCAACCACATCGCCTTCTGGCTTGATCACTGACTTGGACCTGTGGCTATTGCACAACTAATGCTGGCTCTTTTCCCTCCTGCCATTTGTCCACATCAGACTCTGGCCTCGGCATGGAATGGTCACACCTGGGAGCTCAGTCTTCAGAACCGCCTTACCGTGGCAGCCACCTCTGAGTTGCAACTGCTTCAACAAGCGCTCTCCCTTGTCCAACTACAGTCAGACCAAGCTAATGACTAAAAATTGGGGCCCCTGCACCTTCCCTTCACAGCAGGTGGAGCTTATGACCTGGCTATGGCTCACCTTCCTGATGATCAGCGAGCATTGCAACTTTGGGCCACCACCGTGCCCCCAAAGTGCAAGCACTTTCTGTGGCTTCTACATCGCCAACGCCTACCCACCTGGTCACTACTTCACCACCGCCACATAGCCCCTACGGCAGACTGCCCTTTCTGTCAACAAGCTGAAACTCAAGAACACCTCTTGCTACATTGCCCACATGCTGTCAACATATGTGCATGCGTGGGTGGCGACCACATCCCCACACTGCACCACCTTGCTCAATTGTGGTCCTCCACTGTGCCATGGAATGCTGCCAGTGACTCCCAGGCAGTGCAGTCATTGCTACAGTGCTCTGGAATATTTGGAAGAATCGCAATGCTCAATGCTTCGAAGGAACCATTCTACCGCCACAACAGCTTGCAGACAGATTGTGCAAGACCTTTCCTGTGGTTTCATCATGTCAGCAATCCTGTTTTAAAGATGAGCTTTCATGCTTGGAGTGCGAAAATCAGCAATGTAATAACTTAGTTCTAACATTGAATCTCTTTCTCTCCCCCCTTGTTTCCCAATTTTAGTATATAATACCTTTCATCCTTAATACAAAAGTTCAGGTCGGCGTAAGCCTACCGTAGTTTTCTCAGAAAAAAAATATTTGTGTGTAGGAGGTACGTAGCTAGATCCGTTTTGCTTGCGGGCGCGTGGTCATCCATTTCTACATCGAGTTACGGTAACCCAATGTTTATTACAGAAGCCATACATATATATAGGTGGATCTCGTGGTAGTGATCAATAGTTATTTTCTACTACTTTTAGTTTTTTTATAAGACACACCTTAACTTGACACAGTCTTCTTCCAAAATACAATTTGACCACTGATTTCTTTTATACAATATTTTTTATAACTATAAACTTATGATTATCAGCAAGAACGAAGTGGTGGAAGCTTAGAGGGGAAGGGGCGCAAGTGTTTAAGGAGAGGATGCTAGGCGAGGGGCCTTGGGAAGAAGGAGAAGATGCAGACGACATGTGGCTAAAAATGGCAACATGTATTCGGAAGGTGGCTTCAGAAGTGTTTGGCGTGAGTAGGGGAGGCAAACAGGAGGCGAAAGACACCTGGTGGTGGAATGAGGAGGTGCAAGTGGCTATTAAGGAGAAGAAGGAGTGTTTCAAGCGCCTACACCTGGACAAGAGTGTAGCCAACATCGAGGGCTATAAAATAGCGAAGAAGGCTGCAAAGAGAGCTGTGAGTATAGCAAAGGGCTAGGCGTATGACAACCTTTATCAGAGGCTAGGCACGAAGGAAGGGGAGAAGGACATCTATAGGATGGCTAGGATACGTGAGAGGAAGACAAGGGACATCAACCAAATCAAATGCATCAAGGATGGGACAGATCGACTTTTGGTGAAGGACGAGGAGATCAAGGAAAGATGGCGGGAGTACTTCGATAAGTTGTTTAATGGGGAGAATGAGGGTCCTACCCTTGAGTTGGATGACTCATTTGATGATACCAGCAAACGCTTTGTGAGGAGAATTCAGGAGGCGGAGATTGAGGAGGCTCTGAAGAGGATGAAGGGAGGTAAAGCGATGGGCCCTGATGGTATCCCCATTGAGGCGTGGAGATGCCTAGGTGTTAGAGCGATAGTATGGCTAACAAAGCTTTTCAACCTCATTTTTCGGGCAAACAAGATGCCTGAAGAATGAAGGAGTATATTAGTACCGATCTTCAAGAACAAGGGAGATATTCAAAGTTGTACTAACTACCGTGGGATTAAGCTGATGAGTCATACGATGAAGCTCTGGGAGAGGGTTATCGAGCATCGCCTAAGAAGAGTGACGAGGGTGACCCAAAACCAGTTTGGGTTCATGCCTGGAAGGTCGACCATGGAAGCGATTTTCCTAATACGACAGTTGATGGAGAGATATAGGGAGCAGAAGAAAGACTTGCACATGGTTTTCATTGACCTCGAGAAGGCGTATGACAAAGTACCAAGAAATGTCATGTGGTGGGCCTTGGAAAAGCACAAAGTCCCAACTAAGTACATTACCCTCATCAAGGATATGTACAAGGATGCGACAACTTTTGTCCGGACATGTGATGGCGACACCAGTGACTTTCCAATTAAAATAGGACTACATCAGGGGTCAGCGTTGAGCCCTTATTTATTTGCTTTGGTGATGGATGAGGTCACAAGGGACATTCAAGGTGATATCCCTTGGTGTATGCTCTTTGCTGATGATGTGGTGCTAGTTGATGAGAGTAAGGCAGGGGTCAGTAGGAAGTTAGAGCTATAGAGGCACACATTAGAGTCGAAAGGCTTTAGACTTAGTAGGACCAAGACCGAGTACATGATGTGCGATTTCAGCGCGAGTAGGCATGAGGATGGAGACGTTAGCCTCGATGGGCAAGTGGTGGCCAAGAAGGATACTTTTAGGATCCATACTACAAAAGGATGGAGACATTGATGAAGATGTTAGGCATAGGATTTCAGCTGGCTGGCTGAAATGGCGTCAGGCTTCTGGCGTCCTCTGTGACAAGAGGGTGCCACAAAGCTAAAAGGTAAGTTCTATAGGACGGCGATTCGCCCGGCGATGTTATATGGTGCCGAATGTTGGCCTACAAAAAGGCGACATGTCCAACAACTGAGTGTAGCAGAGATGTTCGGGATAGGGTTGGGGTGGCACCAATCGAGGAGAAACTGGTGCAACATCGGCTGAGATGGTTTGGACATGTCCAACGGAGGCCTCCTGAGGCGCCAGTGCGTAGTGGGGTTTTAAAGCGGATAGATAATGTAAAGAGAGGTAGAGGACGTCCTAAATTGACTTGGGACGAGTCGGTTAAGAGAGATCTTAAGGAGTGGAATATCTCCAGGGATTTAGCTATAGATAGGAGCGCTTGGAGATTAGCAATCAACGTGCCTGAGCCGTGATCTTTTTCTTTTTCCCTAACTCTACCTTTTGTCTTTTTTGCCTTTTTATGTCTCTCTTATCCTTGTTTCTTTTGGGTTTCATCTCTAGCCTACCCCAACTTGCTTGGGACAAAAGGTTATGTTGTTGTTGTTGTTGTTGTTATAAACTTATGATTATAGGAGAGTATATTTGACTACAACTCTAACGGTACAAAGTTTGTATTATAATAACCAATAATTTATTAGCTAAATTATTGGTTAAAGATATAAAGTCTAAATATTGATATTATATTGTTTATAATTACAAATTTATGACTTTCGGACAGTATATTTGATTACAAATCTAACAGTACAAAGTTTGTATTATCATAACTAATAATTTATTATCTAAATAATTGGTCAAAGATATAAAGTTTGAATATTGATATTTATGCACACCTTAACAAATGAAGGGAGTAGTCTACAATGGATATGACAAAAGGAGTCGGTAAAGTAGCGAGAATAAATAGAGAGGAGAGATAAAATGCTATTATATTTCTTACGTGCAGCCCATATGCAAATGATACCTTTTAGGGCCTGTTTGGTAGGGTTTATATACAATGGCTTCTGTTTCACCTATTTTGTGTAAAACGAGGCACTGTAGCATGAAACTATTTTGAAAAATAATGTAGATGAACTAAAAGCTAGGTAAAACTAGTTTTTTTTCAGCTTCTCCAAAACAACTTCAGTTGCTTAAAAGAGTGGCATAGAGAGGAACACTATATTTTTATTGCATAGAAGAGATGACTATATTTTTAAATGGCATATAAGGAATGTCTCCAAGCTATAAGTGGGGATGCTATTGGGATAGGAGTTAATCATGATTAATCTCCTCCATTGGGAGGGCTGTCCCCCACCACCCATCTAGTATATTGAGGACCTTATCTAGGGATACCAAGTCCATTAATGTAGCCTCGCCTCAGAGACATGCACTCCAAGATATTTGATGGGCCAACTCCTCACAGAGCAGTTGAACACTTCGGAGTAATTCATCGTTTTTTTTTGAGTTTTGCTAACAAGGATCACTTCACTTTTATTGAAGTTGATCTTTAAACCAGACATTCTTAGTATAGATAAAGCAAAAAATTCATATTTTTCTCTTCATCATACTGAAAATACAAGATAGTGTCATCTGCATATTGTAATGGCCACCCTATTGGTTCATATATTCAGGAATCAAACCCTTAATCAGCCCATTCTCTTGAGCCATTATTAAAGAGGAGCGGCGAAAGGGAATCGGCTGCCATTGTTTAAATACTAAAGTGAAGTAAAAATTTTGGTCATCACCGGTTTGACGTTTTCTGTCTGACTGAAGTACTCTTAGAATGAAAAAACAAGATGGTCGCGGATGTAGCAGGTGGTAGCTAGCGCACCCGAGAAAGGCGCCGTTGCCATGCTCACTGCAGGCAGCGGACCAGAGGATTGGAAGTGAGGGGGATCAATCCGCAGGTGTGATAGAAGGGAGAAGGCAGCTCCTGCCTCCAGTGCGTGGAAGGAAAGAAGAGTGAAGGGACTGTGACACCTAGGGGGGATGAATTAGGTGTTATAAAAACTAAGGCTCCAAGCACATATAAAAACCTATTCCAATTTCTATCTAGATGTGTATTAGGTTTTCCTATGTATTGCTATCTCTACCGTATAAGATTTTTGCACCCTAGGTTCCAAACCTATCAACTATACAAGGCAATTCTAGGAAAGGCAAATGCGGAATGTAAAGGGCACTAATGTAAATGCGGAAGTGTAAATGGTAGAGAACACAAACTCTTGGCACAACAATTTTTCCCGAGGTATCAGAAAGTTAGCTAACTTCCCCTAGTCCTCATTGGAGCCCCTTCTTGGGAAATGCCCCTTCCTTAGGGCAATACTCCGGTGGCAGGAAACTCCGTGATAGCCAACTGGATTACCAACAATACGAGTGGATCTCCGCTTGGCCCCTCGCCGATGACCTCTGCCGCCTTCACTATGGTAGAGCTTCGGCAAACCGCCAAAGGACTCTCCTCCCTTGCACAACCACCGGCGGCCTCTCCACAAAGCTTTGTCAGAGGGTCTCGCAAGACTACAACGCCCCGGATTTACAACATTTGGTGCGTGCAAGCACCAATAGCAAAGAGGTATGCAAACCTCACTAAACTCTAGACTAAAGCCTAAAGCGAAGCGCTAAGCGGCCTAAACTAGCACTAATTAAAGACTAAGCCCTGTTGCTAAGTGCCTAATCTTCTCTTAAGCACTTTGGTGGATAGAGCACATGAAAGGTGAACTTCAACACCCACTAGCTTTACCAAGCTCTAACACCTCTCAAATGGACGGTTGGAGGGGTATTTATAGCCTCAACATGAAAAACTAGCCGTTAGCTTGCCATTGGGCACTTTCTGCGCACCACCGACTATTGCGGTGCCCAAATAGGTGCACCCGCAATAGTCTGTCATTCCAGAGCCGAATCTTCAACTTCTTCAGCACACTGACTATTGTTGTGCCCCACCGCAACAGTCCGTGATCGTAGCACCACAATAGTCCATCGTTGCAATTGGTTTTGGAATTTTTTAGTGAAGAACCACAACTTGCTCCACTCAGCATTGGTAGGACCACAATAGTGTGTCCTTACTATGTCAGCAGGACCGACTATTGCTGTGCTCATGACTGGGTAGCATAGTAATAGTCTATGCTCCTGTTTTTTTATTTTACTTCATTTTCTTTGTGGTTTCTTCTTTGGGCTTGTCTTGTATGATTTCTTGGGTTTCTTTAAGGTCTTCTAATATCTTGATCATGTATTCTTGACCTTGTTTAAGGTGTTTGATCACCCAAGCCCATCACCTTACATCCATGTGACTATGTCCTTGTATACTAGCAAACTTGTTAGTCCACATGGGTTGTGTTGCATGCAATCACCAAAATCACAAATGGCCTATTAGTAGGTCCATTTTCCTAACAATCCCCCCTTTTTGGTAAGTGATGACAAGTTGACAACACAACCAAAGCAAGCTAAAATATGAAATTTAAATAACAACTACTTGCTTGGATGTAATGCAAGAGCAAGATAACATGCTAATTGAAATATGCAAAGATACCAAATGAAACTTCAACGTTTAAGTGCATCATACCTTGCCCTTATCAATTGAACTAAAATCTCTAAATCCCCCTTACTGTGGTCATGGTGGACATAAGGCTCCCCATTACTCCAAAGCGCTTTGCAAACTCCCCCAAGCTTGAAATCTTCAATCTCCCCCATACTTGGAGTTCTTGCCTTGCTTGCTTCCCCTTAAGAGCGGCTCCCCCTTAAGGTATACTTGCTTTGGTTGCTCAAGTTCTCCCCTTTGGAATCAAACCCCGAAAAGGAAGACATTAAAAGCACAAGGGAGAATTTCACAAATCATGATCCTTTGAATGTGGAAGGAAACTTGGATCATAACCTATGAAACTCACATAACATAGACTAAGCTCCCCCTAGGTGTGTGCATACATATAGTGGATGGTAAAGCATATGCACAACTAGTCAATTAAGATAAGATGAGGAGTTTACTCTATATTATGCATGGGGATAACTATAATGAATTGAATGGCATGATATCAAAAGAAACTCAAGAAATACCAATTGCCGGTTGATACCGCTTGAAATCAAATGATACCAAATTGAAGCATATTTTCTTCATTAGAATGTCTCCGGGGATACTTGTGAGACTACACATATGATAAACTTGCAAACAATGCAGTCTCAAAATCACAACCCATAAGATAGCTCCACCTAAATATGTGCATACAAGTAATTGAATTACTTGTGAGAGACATGCACTAGTCAATAACGACATTGGGGAAGTTAGCTTATGACTTGAATTTTGGCACAAAGGATAAAAAATAACTTCTAGGTGCCATTTTCCTACAACTAATAAACCATGTAGGTTACTCATGGGTTATAATGAGACACAAGCAACCTACCATATGAAAGAATTACTCTAGGCAATGCATGGATTTGAAATATGCATATGCAATCCTAGACAAGCATAGGAACTAGATGCTAATTGAAGTTGCATGAATTTAACTCTAGTTACCTATGTTACCAATGGAGGATTTGGGTCTAGAATACTCCAAATCTTGATCAACTTGGCCCTTTTGCTTGAATTTCTCTTCTCTTGTGGCCAAGTCTCCAAATCCTCTCGAGTCCCATGGACTCTAAGTCGCCTTTGGAACTCAAACCTTTTTGGTGCCCTTCATGATTGAGATGATTTCCTTTGGCACCCAAATAGGTTGGTTCCACCCCTTCACTTGCTTGTTGATTAAGTGAGCCACCACCTTGTTATCTTTCTTCTTAAGGAGGTATGGTGTGCTCTTCTTCTTGTCAACCTTCAATTATGCTTTGGTGTTGTGTTGGAGATGATTTTCTTTTTCTTCTCTTCCCCTTTTTTGTTCTTGCACTCATAGGACTTGTGGCCTTTTTTATGGTAAGAGTAACAAGTCACGGTTACTCCCTTCTCAAGCTTTTTCACCATCTTTGGATGGTTATCTTGAGAAGGTTGTGCCTTGCACTCTTAGTCCTTTCCCTTGAGCCTCTTCAAGTCTTTTGAGAGCTTCTCTACTTCTTGCTTAAGCTCTTCATTATCTTGAGCAATGAGATTATCAAGAGTTTCTATAATAATATTCTCATTGTAAGATGGTGAGCAAGATTTAACATTTAAATCAATTCAAGAAATAGAAGCATCCTTTTTAGATATAGTATCAAAAAGAGTTGTGGATGCTTTAGTGGAGGTAATTTTAGTTGATTCAAGCAACTCAATTTTACTAGTTAACTCATCATTTTCTTCAATGATCATATCAAATTTTTCTTCCAGTTCTTTATAATTGGATGATGAGCTAGCTAGATGTTGTTTGAGTTCCTTGTTTTGCAAATTAAGTTTCCTTATTATTACCTCTTGATTTTGAACAAGATTAACATGCTCTTCAATTGAAGGGAAAGATTTATCATCACTAACATCGCCATCACTCATAGCTTTGGCCATAAGGGAAATATGCGATGATCTTGATGATGGCAAGAAGGTCTTTTTCTTGTGGTGGATTTCTTCATCACTTGAGCTTGTCCAATCAAACCCACCCTTGAAAATGCTTGTGAAGGCCTTCTTGTTTGCTTCCTTCCTTTTCTTCTTCTTCCTTCATGCGCTTGCGTCTTGCTTTCATGCTTGGACAATACTTAATGTGATGTCCTCCTTCACCACAACCAAGACAAGCAATCTTATTTTTGTCCATCATCCTTTGGTTGTAGCTCTCCAAATGCTCCATGGTACTAGGGTAACCTTTGGTATTGATCTTCTTGAGTATCTTGGTGACTTTCTTGATAAGCTTGTTGATATCTTCACTATTATAGGAGGAGTCACTTGATTGATCATCATCTTCTTCATCATCCTCATCATCACTTCCTTCTTCACTTGAGCTTGAGCTTGATTCTTGCACTTGAGTTTTCATCTTGGATTTTGAAGATTCTTCCTTGTCCTCTTTCTTCTCCATTTTTTCTTTGCTTGATGTGCTTGCATCTTTATTTGATCGAGAAGGATCTTTGGTGATCTTCATTGAGAGCTCATGAGGTATGATCTTGCCCAAAACCTTTGTGGACTTCAACTCATCCATCTTGGTCATGCAATGAAAGTAGGTGACAATGGGACCATACTTCTTTTTGGGAAGAACATAGATGATCTTTCTTGAGATGTTCGCATCACTTAGCTTGGTCAAGCCTATAGAATTTAGCTCATTGACAATAACATTTAAACGTGAATACATGTCATTAGCTAACTCATTTTGCAACATCTTAAAAGGATCCAAAGCTTGTTTGACCAACATATACTTTTGCTCCTTAATGTCACTCGTGCCATCGTGGAGCTCTTTGAGTGCGGTCCAAATTTCGTGTGCATTTTAAGATGATAGACCCTATTAAACACATCAAAGCTAAGAGATTCAAGAATTGAATTCCGAGCAATAGCATTGAAGTGCATCTCATCTCTATCGGCCTTAGTGGGGTTTTTCGGCCGAGCTAGGGGTTTCATTCCTTCATTCATTACTCTCCAAACACCTAAGCCTCTAGCTTCAAGAAAACATGACATACGAATATGCCAATAGGGGTAGTTAGTGCCGTCAAAGTGTGGAGGCCTACCAATATCACTCCTAACCTCTTCGGATGTCATTTTGCTCTTTGGTGGTGAAGCCAATGGTCCAAATAAGAGCACGAGGCTCAAATACCAATAGAAGGGACCGTGACACCCTAAAAAGGGGAGTGAATTAGGTGTTATAAAAACAACGGCTACTCCAATTTCTATCTAGATGTGCACTAGGTTTTTCTATGTGTTGCTATCTCTACCGTAAAATAGTTTTGCACCCTAGATTCCAAACCTATCGACTACACAAGGCAATTATAGGAAAGGTAAAAGCGGAATGTAAAGGGCACAAATGTAAATGCGGAAATGTAAATGGTAGAGAACGCAAACTGTCAGCATGGCGACTTTTTTTGAGGTATCGGGAAGTTAGCTAACTTCCCCCTAGTCCTCATTGGAGCCCCTTCTTGGGAAATGCCCCTCCCCTAGGGCAATGCTCTGGTGGCAGGAAACTCCATGATAGCCAAGGAGACTACCCACAACACGAGTGGGTCTCCGTTTGGCCTCTCGCCGGTGACCTATGCCATCTTCACTATGGTAGAGCTTCGGCAAATCGTCAAGGGCCTCTCCTCCCTTGCACAACCACCGGCGGCCTCTCCATAAAGCTTTGTCGGAGGGTCTCTGTTGACGGTCCTTAAATACCACTTTTGACCATCAATTCCTGCCAAATATATGTCAAATATGATCACCAAGCATAGCAGTAGGGTTTATTACTAATGATTTCCACGAGTTCTGGTGTTTTAACATGTCATGCAGGACTTCACACTATAGGCCTGAGAAAGATCTAAATATATTATTATCATAAATTATCTCAAATGGCAAGTTGGAGTGCACCATTGCGTAGAGCTCATTGAGATGATTCCAATGAATATATTATTTATATATTTTGGAGTCTGGAATAAAAAGATATTGAAATCAGAAAAATAAATAGTAGTGCCAACGTCAGACGGGCCAGCGAGCCCAGCGCCCAGGTGACCAGCCGCTCAACCGGCCAGGCGGTCCAGGACCTCCGTGGCCCAGGCGGCCCAGCTACCACAACACAGCGCCGCGGCCCACAGCGCAGGGCATGGGCGCGTGCGTGTGCGAGCGCAGGCGGGCGCGGAGCCGGCCTGGGCCACACGGCGCCATGCAATATGCGGAGCCGGCAGGAGGCATGGACGCAGGCGGAAGGGCCTCGGCCGGGACAGGTGGCGGACGCAGGTTGGTTCAGCGTGGCATTGCGGCCGGGGCGAGGACACGTGGAGCGCAGGGAATGGCCGCGGAGCGGTTTTATGGGGTTCGGCGCCCAGTTTTCCTCTGGCTCGGCGGTTTCCTTCTGTTTTTGCCCGGTTTTGCTCCACCGCCTCGCACAGAGAGAGATAAGGTCCGGTTTCGAGCGGTTTTCCAGTGGTTTTTGTCCCAGTCGACCTATAGATGCTGCGTAGATCTGGTTTTGCTCTGGTTTTTGACTGCTTTGGCGCGGTTCACTCCGGTTTTCACCCCACCGCCTCTAGAACGTCGGTGGGAGCATTTCTGGTGACCGTATCGACTCCAGAATGTCAGTTCTGGGCCAGATGACATGAGGAGAGGAGCGGTACCTGTTTCTAGTGGGGCTTCTCCACATGGCCAAGTTTGCTCCCCCTATAAATAGAGACCCCCTCCTTCACTTGAGAACACACAGAGAAGCAATGAAGATCCAAGGCGAAGCTATATCCACTTAGTTAGTAGAAATAGGGGAGAGTTGAGGTGCGAGCCGGGGAGAAGCCGGAGCTGTCGGCTTCCTCCCTTCCTCTTGTACCTCGGCGGATGCGGCTCAGGTTCGAGTAACATTCGGGTATTTTCTTTGTATTTCTGGATTATTTATTTAATATAGTTTAAGCTTTACTTTATTTACTTGTGGGCTCCTTGCTGTGATAAATGTCTTAGTTCTTGCAAAGCTAAGATAGTATTTAATTGAGTATACGTGGTGTATAGTCTTTTGAATACCTTGGAGTGCGTCTAGTGCCACTGATTTGTAGTGGTAGCCCCAGGTAGTGACAGCCCTGACGGCCTACGTAGTCCAACACGTGAGCAGCACTAGAGTACAATAGGACCATTGCTTGGCTTGTCTAGTCCCCTTCGCATCCCTTTCTGAGACTAGGACGGTTGGGCGTCCCGAAGCAAGTAATATCGTAAACAACTTGAGCTCATCCTTAATTACCCAAAATACTTAGAAATAACCCTCTCTACCTTCTACACTTATCTCTTCTCTTGTCCTCGGCCGTTCTTGATTCTTAACTAGTGCACATAAGTTCCCTGTGGATTCGATACCCTGGAATACTCTCGGGTGAAGGCTACATCGGTATCCGTACATTTGCGGATTTATCTGTAATCGTTAAAAATACCAACAGTCTCGCAAGACTACAATGCCCCAGATTTACAACACTTGGTGCGTGCAAGCACTGATAGCAAAGAGGTATGCAAACCTCACTAAACTCTAGACTAAAGTCTAAAGCGAAGCGCTAAGCGGCCTAAACTAGCACTAATCAAAGCCTAAGCCTTGTTGCTAATTGCCTAATCTTCTCTTAAGCAACTTTGGTGGATAGAGCACATGAAATGGTGAACTTCAACACCCACTAGCTTTACCAACCTCTAACACATCTCAAATGGCCGGTTGGAGGGGTATTTATAGTCCCAACATGAAGAACTAGCTGTTAGCTAGCCGTTGAGCACTTTCTATGCACCACTGACTATTGTGGTGCCCAAATAGGTGCACCACCGCAATAGTCTGTCATTCCAGAGCCGAATCTTCAACTTTTTCAGCACCACCGACTATTGCTGTGCCCCACCGCAACAGTCCATGATCGTAGCACCGCAATAGTCCATCATTGCAGTAGGTTTTGGAATTTTTCAGTGAAGGACCGCAACTTGCTCCACTCAGCATTGGTAGGACCACAATAGTCTGTCCTCGCTATGTCAGCAGGACCGACTATTGTTGTGCTCATGACTAGGTAGCATAGCAATAGTCTGTGCTCGTGTTTTTTATTTTACTTTGTTTTCTTTGCGGTTTCTACTTTGGGCTTGTCTTATATGATGTCTTGGGTTTCTTTTAAGGTCTTCTAATGTCTTGATCATGTATTTTTGACCTTGTTTAAGGTGTTTGATCACCCAAGTCCATCACCTTACATCCATGTGACTATGTGCTTGTATACTAGCAAAGTTGTTAGTCCATATGGTTTGTGTTGCATGCAATCACCAAAATCGTAAATGGCCTATTAGTAGGTCCATTTTCCTAACAAAGAGGAGGAAGGGGATCCATGGGCAAGATTGATGGGAGGGATTGGAGTGCGTACACATAAATTTCTGGGTGAAAACTGTTAGGCCAAAATGAGAATAGGTATTTTAGAAAGTGCAATTGTGTAGAGAAATTCTAAGATTTCATAGTCCCACGGAACTGCATAGTGGTCCTCTGTGAGGGTACGAGGTATTCACCGTGTAAAAAGTGTTTCAGTTGTTTACAATCCTTTTAGTATAGAAAAACTTTGATTGACAATGTTATTTAAATATTTTCTTAGCTGAGGTGGAATAATTGCCATAACTGATTTCTATCAAAGATACTCTAAATATGCGTCATGTATTTCTAGTTGGCATGTGTATTTGTAGAAGATGGTAAATTTTCTCCATAAAGCGAAGTGTAGAATGCACTCCATAGTGCTGAGGTTGTCTCGAAGGTTCTGTCCCAGAATAGCTACACCAACATTTTTCTGAGGAATGCTGGTATGCCACTGAACCATCAAGAGGCAGAAGCTGAGCGGGTACTTCGTGAACAACTTGTCGCTGAAAAAAATGGTGCAACTGCCCTCACTGTGGAGGTGAATGCACTGAAGAAGAAGGCCGCAGCTGTTGATGAAACGCTGGAGAAGGCCCATCAAGAGTTCGAGGAGTATAAGAAGAGGGCGGAAGGGATCAATGCCCTCCTTCGGCAAATCCTCAACTTGAATGCTGCTGGTAACTCCTCTCAACCTACTGTTGTTCCGTGATCATGTGTTGGATTGTTGTTTCTACCAGAAACTTGTGTTCTATGGTGATCTGTGATGGATAAACTCTGATGTATTCTAATGCATCAAATGTGTATGTGATTCTGTGATGGGTGAACTCTAATGCATTCTGATGCATCAAATGTGTATGTGATTTTGTTGATGCTGATTCTGTTCATGCTATTTCTGATGCATCAAATGATGCTGACGTGATTCTGTTGAATTTTCTTTCTGTGATTTTATTGATGCTTTAAATGGTGCTGTTTGTTGGCGTCTGTTAAGTCATGAATATCTTGTAACGCCAACATGGTAAAATAAAATAAACTAGCAATGATCAGTAGGATTTGGTTTCAAATAATATAGTTCCACTTGTACATGGAGACTATTTGGTTGTAGGAATTATGGGCCAAAAGACGAAGGAAAACAGGGCTAAGCCCAGGTCGCCTAACCTTCCATGGTCGGCCGACCTGGCCTGGTGTCCGATTTAGCACAAGTTCGGCCATGCAGAAGAAGCACAAGTCCATGTCATCCACAGCGTTGAATCAATGACGGTTACATCCAAGGGATGACAAGGAGGATAAGGAGAAGCACATGGATTGATGGGACCACATGAGAATCAAGAGTTACTCAAAGATCTCATACCCAGCCTCCACGACAACCAGGGTCCACATTCCAGTAATACAGAAGAAGATCGAGGCAGTGCAAACTTGGACAGGTCGGCCGACTCTGTCCAGCGGCCATTGCGGTTTTCCCTTCTCCTGCGCATCCACACCGACTTCAGGACCAAATCTACACCGTGGATGAGCTCAGTCGGTGCATCAGATGGTCGAGCGACGTCAACACGTCGGCCGAATCGGGGGTGGGCCCACTTGGCCTCAACCGCCTTGTACCGGCCCTGAATCGCCTCACAATGCTATAAATAGATGATCAACGCCTCCTGTACAACACACACCAGAAGGAAGAGCTCTAATTGCTACAAGTCATAGTCTTAGTTAGTAGAGAAGTAGTTCTAGGAGTTGAGCTTCTACGGGTTTCCGAAGGAGTCTTGGTAAGCCTAGAGCTCAGTTATCTTTTATTCTTAGTTTATTTGTAAGACTTAGAGCCTTAATGGAGATGCTATCTTGCTTATGTTACTTGACTTATAGTCTTGTGTGTTCATCATATGAGTTGTATGTCTTGCACCTTAGTATAGATGATGTATGTTATGGCAATGGCCCAATGAATCTTTATGATTGTTCTTTACCTTTCCGTACAATTGGTAAAGATGTATTTCATATTATAAACATGGTGTTTGGGTTATGGAATACCGTTGGGGATACCCTACCCCACGTATTCAGAGGTAGCCCCCGGGTGGTGACAGCCCCGCTGGGCCTTTGTAATCCTCGCCATTCGGGTTTGGGTGTTTGCAGGCCTTCGTGATAAACATCGTGACAGTACCCTTGGATGAAGGGATCCCACGACTCCTCGATTTGCCCTCTAATATGTGTCTCTTGCTAAGCTTGTATAGGATACACTTGTAATGAATGTAACCCATAAGTAAGAAGTACATAGAATCCCTAGTTCTCTCTTAGGACCTTCATATTAACTAGACTTACATAATGAGCAGTGAACCCTTCTATGTGTCAATATACCCAACTCTTCATATCATGTTATCCCCTGTTCTAGTCTTGGTATAATGATTGTGATATAGTTGATGCATTGGAAAACATATTACTTTGCCATACGCTTTCCCTGAGGAAATAAATACGATACTCTGGAATACTCCCGGGTGAAATGCTACAATGTACTTCTGTGCGCTTGCAGAACTTATGTAACACTAAGATTTATATTAAGGCATCTCTAGTGCCATCACTCATGTAGTGGTGACGCTAAGAAATGCTAACAAGCATTTTTGGCGCCGTTGCTGGGGAAAGCATTGGTCAAAGAATGTGTTAACCTCTGTATTAACTTTATGTCACAATTAAAATACCAGCATTTAGACAGGTTTACCCTTGTTCTGTTTCTCTTTGTGTGAAACAGAAGATTACATCATCGATTCGCCGAGGAACTCCTTCACCCAGAAGAAAGCACTCAAGTGTTCTTTCAACTTCGTCAGTCGAAATCGAAGAACCCTTGCACCAAGATGGCAACTAAAACTCTCATGATCAACTCAGCGTATATTGCAATGGTGCAAGCTAAGCCATTCAGCGGAAAGGCTATAGCTAACGCAGCGGAACATCTCTGACATTTCTCAGCAATATGCAGTCGACTAGCAGGAAGGGCAATGCAATGGTTATTCCCGTTCTCACTAGCAGGTAGGACACTGCAATGGTATAGCAACCACCAGGCAGAGATGGATTCTTGGCAGAAGTGCAGAGATTTATTCCTAGCACATAACTAGAACCCATCCCAGCAAGGAGGAAGTTCGTACACCATACCCGCCAAGAGAAAGGTGAATGATCTAAGTTCTAAATTCCATGCCTTATCAGTCACTGTGAAAAACCAGCTGCACCTAAGTAAAATTCTAGAGGTCCAGTCAGCCCAGCTAGCTGCTGTGGTACAAGAAACCAGTCAGGAGATTTTGGCTAATCATGCAGGAAACAAGAAAGAATCAAGCCAAAAGCATGACGGGCCCAAAATTAAGGTCATTTATGGATGGAAGCCACAAAGACCACCGGTCACTAACAGTGAGCCGCTCCTACCCCTGCCCAAAGAATTTGCACAAGGTGTTAAGGCTTTGAAGGCAACAACATCAACATCACCTTGCATCAAGAAAACAGAACAGGAGTGGCATTGCAAAGCTTCCGCATCATCTTCAAATGTGGAAGACAAGTCATCAAGCTAAATCATATCTTGGAGACGTCCGCACTCGACGGACGAAAAACAACGACTCCTCACCGGTAGGTGCATCGGTATGTATCTCATATTTATTTCACAATGCATGTTTGAATTTCCACAAATTATTGCATTTGAATTCTGAAACTTTGGAGCCATCTACTTAAATTCCCCTTGGATACCTGGCCACCAACATTCATACACTTAGCATTCATCGCAACTTTGAACCATGTGCCACTCTGCAAAAGCAAAGCCTGAACCTAGCTAAGGCTCGGTCGGCCGACCGAGGCACGTCGGCCGACCCCAAGCTGTGGCCTTTGCAGAGCACTCAAACACCATCATACACTACCATAGGCACCCATCACATCTTGCAAAGAAGGCATTCAATGGTGTCCAACATCGGTCGGCCGACCAGCTCATGTCGCCCGACGTATGAATCCCTCTTTTGCAAAGTTTTCAACCATAGTGCAGCTGCCAGGGTATCCAACGCGTTAGTGATCAAAGCCTGGCCAAAACACCTCTGCGGGAGGGTCGGTCAACCCCACCTAGTCGGCCGATCAGGGGCGAGCTCCGGCTATAAAAAGCCTTGGCCTGATCACTTCGCCCCAACCCAAGCAGCGTTTCGCCCTCGGAGTTTCTCTTTCCCCTCTGTTAAGTTCTCAAGTTTTTAGCTCCATAGTTTGAGATTCAATAATAATAAAAAACCAAGTACAAATGGACTTCATTTCTACATAATGGTGTTGTTCTTCTTGTGCTCAAGTGCTTGAACGAGTTGTGGAGGTCCTCAACCCCGCAAGAACATTTGTTTGTAGTGTGTCATAACCCACAAGAATGCTGTTGTGAAGGCAACCACGCCCCACAAGAACGACTAACTCTTGGACGACTAACCCACTAACGCTAATCATTTTGTCTTCCAAGTGTTGTTCTTGTTGTTTCTCCTTGTGCATGCATCATGAACGTCGTCCGAGAAGTCGTGAAGCAAGCAAAAAGGTTGAAGGGGTCAAGCTCGAGGAGGAGCCGACGTTTCGGAAGCACTGAGTTGGTCTCCTCCAGCACGGAGATCATGGACTCAGTCGATGGCTCCGAAGAAAGGATGGGCAGCCAACATTCCATGGAGATCTCCGAAGACAAGTACTACTAAACCAGAGCTGGCGCCACATCCGCAGGAGGCAGAGGTGGCGGTGGCAATGGAGATGGTAACGGGGATAGCTCCAGCAGCAACCACAACGAAGACGACCCTCGACCGGTGTTCATCTCCGACGATCAACTCGATATCGAGGAAGGCTACGAGACAGAAGCGTATCACATTCTCCTGGGTCGCGCTTTTGATCACACACATGTGTTCCCAAGTGAACTCATGGAGAAATCAGGTATGGCCACTGACTTTGAAACCGTTTGGGGTGCTGTGGGTTGGTCAGATTTTGCGCGCATTCATGAGGGTTGGTGTCGTTTGTTAACAATCCAATTTCTTGTTACCTTGAGAAAATCTGAGGAAGGGATTACTTTTCGCTTTCTAAGGGAAGAGTACTTCATTTCCTGGAGGCAGCTTAGTAGCCATTTGGGTTTTAGCAAGCGTTGTAGCTTGGAGGTTGGTAAAGTTTTGAGGCTTTTTGTTAGAGAGTCTTTCTGGCGGGACATCTCGGGTATCACAGATGGGACTCCCCCAAGAACAAGCCACATTCATAACCCCACTCTTCGTTTTATGCACCGCTGGATTGCCATGACTCTTTTCCCTCGAAATGATCTTCGGACCGTTCGCATTGATGAATTGAAATTATTATATGCGATGGTTAAGAAGATAAAAATTTCCCCAGTTGTTTTTATGATCGATCAATGGATGGGTGTTTTTAGGAGGCAAGGTCCCATTGAGTGTACTTCTCTGGTCACTCACATTTTTGAGTCAATGGGCCTTTTGGATAATTACTGAGTCGAGTTCCTTCCGCAGCCTCGCCCAACTCTGGATGAATCTCATTTTGTTCAGAGTCACCTTGTTACTCATGCCATAGACCAAAAGCTTGTTATGGTCTATCATAACAGTACAACCAGAATTCCGTTGCCAGCACCGAAATACTGGTTGTACATGTGTAAATCACTTTTGTTGGAGTTATAGCAGGAAGGCAGGCGGAGCATGATAGGAAGGGTGACAAGAAGCATGTCCCAACGGGAAGAAGCCGCGATGCCACAAACCCAAGGAGCATGTGAGCCTCCAACTCTGCCATACATACTAGCAGGATCAAACTGAGAGCAGCCACAGCCGCCCCCATCATATATGGCGGGAGGTTCGGGATTGCATGAAGCCCCGCAAGCACAATGAAATCCCCAAGACCCGCGCTATCATCAGTCGTCCAGCTCAAGTGGCGGCCCTCCTCCGTTCGATGCCCGACGGTCCTTTTCAGTAAGGGACTGGCGCAGCATCATGGATGGGTTATCCAATCGCATGGGAACCCTTGAGGTAACCACTCACCGCATTGATGATACCTTAACCCATCATGTGCAGCAGTCACAGGCTTGGTGGGACCAGTCAGTGCAGAATTACAACACCCTACAGAACAGCATCCAGCAAGGCAATCAGAACATGAATGCCTACTATCGGTACCAAGGGTTCGAACCGAACGACCCTCGTTATCGCCAGCAGTGAGAAGTCCAGCTTGGGGGAGGACTCCCGCACAGGTAAGTTCATCCAAGCGTGTCTTTTATTTTCTAATTTTCTGAAATTCAAAAAAAAACTTGTCCTTGTATGGAAATGATGAATTTTTGCTATGACCTTCCCCTGTTATTCAAGTCTCAATAAGGCAGTCTTTTGTGTCTTGGATTTGTTGGCTTAAATTAATGACTTCCTTGAAAACTTAAAACTTGTGGGTAGAAAATGCTAAATCTGATTCTAGGTTGTTGGGAGCTATGATATAATAAGCTAGAGTTGCTTTATCTATACCCAAGTGAAACTTGATCTCGGAGTTTTATTTCAAAAAGAATAAAATTCTAAGCTCCTCAGTGAAGAGTGAAAATCCTACCACAGCCTCACATTCCAACCACTTACAAAAAGCATGTGCAGTTGTTTTGAGTTTTGTCAAGTTCATTGTGATCTTTGTAAGATTTACTTCATGCTCTTAAAATCGGAGTCACGTACACGCCACCATATTTGCCATACTTCTACTCTGGAAGTAAAGCACAACATGCCTATCCTTTGCCTACCAAAATAAAATACTCCAAAGTAAAGGGATTTCTCTCCAAAAATATTCCTAGGCATAAGGCTTAGGCTCCCGATGTTAAAAAAAAAAGAGAAAGAAAAAAAGAGAGAAAAGAGAAAGCAAAAGAAATGGACACATGTCTAGTCCATGAAAAAAAAGAGAGAAAGAAGAAAAGAAAAGGGAGCCAAGCTTTATAGCAAATTCCTAAAGGAGAGATTCCCTAAAGGAGTTCATTTTCCACTACCACGTATCCACACTCGCACACTTCGATTTGAGTGTATGATTTAATTCTTCATTGATCCTGGATTTGACTCAACAAAATAAGCAATGCATGTGAGAAACAAAAGTTTCCCGCTCATGAACCCCACTTGCTTATGCTATTGAGGGAAATTTGAGAGGAGTGATGGAAAGGACTTATACACCAATGAGCCACTTGAGAGAGAGTCACTTGAGGAGCTTTGTTTTTCTTGCAAAAGTTTCTTTAAAAACCTCCGGTGAAAGGGTGGAATGAAGGTTTGGGGGAGCACTCTTGCTAAGTTGTTCTGGCTTTCAACTGCTCATGATGAAGAAAAGCTAAAAGCCCCATAGGTGGCAAGGTAAAAAGGGATGATTTAATCTTTGCCAACTTAGTCAAGTCATGAAATGCTTACTTGTTGACAATTTCTTTTGGGAAGCAAGCAATTCTGATCCAAAGTTTCTAACTCTCCAAGTTTTGCTCGGGAAGAGCAAAGATCTTAGCTTGGGGGAGTTTGTTGGCGTCTGTTAAGTCATGAATATCTTGTAACGCCAACATGGTAAAATAAAATAAACTAGCAATGATCAGTAGGATTTGGTTTCAAAAAATATAGTTCCACTTGTACATGGAGATTATTTGGTTGCAGGAATTATGGGCCAAAAGACGAAGGAAAACAGGGCTAAGCCCAGGTCGCCCGACCTTCCATGGTTGGCCGACCTGGCCTGGTGTCCGATTTAGCCCAAGTTCGGCCATGCAGAAGAAGCACAAGTCCATGTCATCCACAGCGTTGAATCAATGACGGTTACATCCAAGGGATGACAAGGAGGATAAGGAGAAGCACATGGATTGATGGGCCCACATGAGAATCAAAAGTTACTCAAAGATCTCATACCCAGCCTCCACGACAACCAGGGTCCACATTCGAGTCATACAGAAGAAGATCGAGGCAGTGCAAACCTGGACCAGGTCGGCCGACCAGTTCATGTCGGCCGACTCTGTCCCGCGGCCGTTGCGGTTCTCCCTTCTCCTGCGCATCCACACCGACTTCAGGACCAAATCTACACCGTGGATGAGCTCAGTCAGTGCATCAGACGGTCGGGCGACGTCAACATGTCGGCCGACTCGGGGGTGGGCCCACTCGGCCTCAATCGCCTAGTACCAGCCCTGAACCGTCTCCTAGTGCTATAAATAGATGACCAACGCCTCCTGTACAATACACACCAGAAGGAAGAGCTCTAATTGCTACAAGTCATAGTCTTAGTTAGTAGAGAAGTAGTTCTAGGAGTTGAGCTTCTACGGGTTTTCGAAGGAGTCTTGGTAAGCCTAGAGCTCAGTTATCTTTTATCCTTAGTTTATTTGTAAGACTTAGAGCCTTAATAGAGATGCTATCTTGCTTATGTTACTTGACTTATAGTCTTGTGTGTTCATCATATGAGTTGTATGTCTTGCACCTTAGTATAGATGATGTATGGTATGGCAATGGCTCAATGAATCTTTATGATTGTTCTTTACCTTTCTATACAATTGGTAAAGATGTATTTCATATTACAAATGTGGTGTTTGGGTTATGGAATACTGTTGGGGATACCCTACCCCACGTATTCAGAGTTAGCCCCCGGGTGGTGACAGCCCCGCTGGGCCTTTGTAATCCTCGTCGTTCGGGTTTGGGTGTTTGCAGGCCTTCGTGATAAACATCGTGACAGTACCCTTGGATGAGGGGATCCCACGACTCCTCGATTTGCCCTCTAATATGTATCTCTTGCTGAGCTTGTATAGGATACACTTGTAATGAATGCAACCCATAAGTAAGAAGTACATAGAATGCCTAGTTCTCTCTTAGGACCTTCATATTAACTAGACTTACATAATGAGCAGTGAACCCTTCTGTGTGTCAACATACCCAACTCTTCATATCATGTTATCCCCTGTTCTAGTCTTGGTATAATGATTGTGATATAGTTGATGCATTGGAAAACATATTACTTTGCCATACGCTTTCCCTGAGGAAATAAATACGATACTCTGGAATACTCCCTGGTGAAATGCTACAATGTACTTCTGTGCGCTTGTAGAACTTATGTAACGCTAAGATTTATATTAAGGCATCTCTAGTGCCATCACTCATGTAGTGGTGACGCTAAGAAATGCCAACACTATTTCTGTCAATTTGGGAGCTAAAAAGTGGACGAAACGTGGCCCTCTGGAAAACACACACGAGGTCCAGTCGCAACTGGACACATGGCGGCTTCATGATGTAACACGCGGCGAACCAGAAAACAAACACGCGGTGCATCAACCGCAAAACACGCGGTGCAACCAAAAAGAGACACGTGGCATGATGGAAAAGTGACACATGGCAATGTCCCGTGCCGACACACGGTGTCGGATTTATGAGCCCGGCAGTCCACACAGGGTAGCCTATGTGGTTGATTTGTTGAGGGACAGATCGAGGATCACAAGACGATGGTAACACAAGACGCAAGGATTGAACAGGTTCGGGCCATCAAGATGACGTAATACCCTACGTCCTGTGTTGGGTGTATGGATTGCTGTGTATGAAGTTCCTGAAGGATCTCCGTAGTTGGGTTCTGTCCTAGGTTGAATGATCGGGTGTTGTAGTTGTTGTTTTGGAGGGGGGTCCCAAGGCACCTTATATAGTCCGGTTGCCTTGAGTTACAAGTCGGCTAGAGATCATAACCTACCCGAAATACAAGGATTCGATCCTATAACGATTACAGATATCTTTCCCTAGAATTCCGGCTAGTTTATCTTGATCTCCGATCTTCTTGCGTGGTACGCCGCCTGCTTCCTTGCCGCGCGCGCCGTCGTAGTCATCCGGTTCGCCCGACTGGTGGGCCTCCCGAGTGGTGGGCCACCCAGTCTGACAAACCGGCCCGATAGCACTCGGATTGGGCCGCCCCCTGCTGGTTGGGCCAATCCGCCTTCTGGGTACCCCCGGGGGTCTATCCCCGACAAACCCCCGAGTAGTACGTGGTTGAGCGACAACTCAGCGAGGTCGTGCTATCTGCTGAACTTCGAGCTTGCTGCGGTTAGAAGCTAAACCGCGTGATACTGGAGAGAAAAGAGAGCCGTCTGCAACGGATGCGCCGCGAGGTGCGTCTGTTGGCCGTAGCCCCCGAGCCTTGAAGCGATTCCGAAGGAATCGGTCCAAGGGTTTGTAGCCTTGTTCTGAGGTCACCAGACAATCAACGGATGCGCCGCGAGGCGCGTCTGTTGGCCGTAGCCCCCGAGCATTATGGCGATTCCGTACGAATCGGCTCAAGGCTTTAATCGAGGAGCGTCTGATTGAATCATCCGGTGTTAATTTTGGCGGCCAGCCCCCGAGCGTGAGGGCCAGCGGAGTCCTGCGAGACACGCCGAGCAGTCGTCGCGGCGCCCAGCCCCCGGGCGTGAGGGCCGAGTCGAACCATCCGAGGTACGCCGAGTAGTTGTCCCCGCGCCAGCCCCCGAGCGTGAGGACTCAGCAGGCAAGCGCGGCGAGAGGTCGTCCCGGCGCCAGCCCCCGAGCGTGAGGGCCGAAGCACGCCGAGTGGTCATCCCGGCGCCAGCCCCCGAGCGTGAGAGCCGAGGCGCGCCGAGTAGTCGTCCCGGCGCCAGCCCCCGAGCGTGAGGGCTGAGGCACGCCGAGTAGTCGTCCCGGCGCCAGCCCCCGAGCGTGAGGGCCGAGGCACGCCGAGTAGTCGTCCCGGCGCCAGCCCCCGAGCGTGAGGGCCGAGGCACGCCGAGTAATCGTCCCGGCGCCAGCCCCCGAGCGTGAGGGCCGAGGCACGCCGAGTAATCGTCCCGGCGCCAGCCCCCGAGCGTGAGGGCCGAGGCACGCCGAGTAATCGTCGATACCTTGTAGTGAAAACACAGTACGATGGCAGTATATGATGCGATAAAATGCAAATCCAAGAAGAAAAGGTATTCGGCAATGCATGAAAATGATTCCTGCTTCCAGCTTTTTAAGTCTATTAATTTCTCCGGGTAGTTAGCCTGTTACGTTTATGCACCTGATCCCCGATAGCCGTAGTCCGTAGCGCAGGGAGCTGGGCCGCGTGCACGCGTAGGAGCGTAGGCGTACGGAAGAGTCGAGGTTTCACGAATTAAGGCGTGTGCTGCCCGAGTACTTTAGCGACTTGTACAAAAGCTTACGGGACTGAGGTTGGAACGTGACTGTGGTGGTCAACGAAAATCATGGAGACACAGAAGAGCCGCGAGGCGAGAAATCATAAGATATTTAGTCGAAAGTAATACTTAGCTTTGGTTTGTATCCATGTTCTTGAAGATTCCCTCTCTCTCGAACTCCACAGGGAAGAAAGTCGTTCCTGGCATGCGGCGACAAGAACAGTCTCCCCCGTGAACGCACAGGACTTACCCGTGGTCGAGCAAAACCCAAGGTGATAAGGATGTCCTGTGCGCCTTGATAGGAGAAAGGACGCGTGGCCCGGAGCCACATGCTTCACAATGCTAGTGGAGTCTCTTGTTTCCTGGCAGCCTGAGGCTATAAATACCCGTTGGGGAGTCAGAGCTGCTACCCATAGGCGAGAGTATGCATAAGATCCTTATAGCGAGTGTTCTGGGGGCCTGCGGGTGGATTCATCCACCGGGAGAGTTCATGGAGTTATAAGAGCGCGGTGCGAGAAGAGTGCTTGCGATGTACTTGAGGTGTTCATCAGCGTCTGGGTGCTGTCCCATTCACCCCCTTATTCCCATGTGACGAGGGCCATGTGGGGTGAAATGTTTTGTAGAGCAAGGGATAGCCGGAGGCATTTGCTAGCAACCCTCAATCGGTGCTGTCCCGTCGATGGCTGCAGTGGTGCTACAAGAGAGCTTGCGACGAGTTCATGTGGGCCAAGCTTGCTTCGGATGCAGCACTAGGCGCAGGGACAAGTGCCCGAGGCCATCACCTTGACGGCTGATGTGTTTGATTTTTGTGACCGGCTTGTGACCGGCTCGCTTTGTACCTTGTAGGCCCTTCTTATTTTGTAAAAGAATTTCTCTCGTGGTTTGTTTTGAGAATGGAGCTTCTGCGTTTTCTTTGCCGATAGCGCGAGCCCCCGAGCTGTAGAGGCTCGGCCACGCTCGTTCAACCGCCGTGGCTTGTTTGCAGCATCAGCCCCCGAGCGTTTTGGGGGCTGATCGAGCCCAAGAGGCACGCTGTCTTTGATGCGGCGCCAGCCCCCGTGCCCGAGTGCCGGTCGAGCCTTGGCGGCACGCCACTTGCTTTGCAGTGTCGACTCCCGAGTGGTTCGGGGCCAATCGAGCCCGAGAGGCACACTGTCTTTAATGCGGCGCCAGCCCCCGAGTCCGAGTGCTGGTCGAGCCTTAGCGGCACGCCATCCGTTTTGCAGTGTTGGCTCCCGAGTGGTTCGGGGCCAATCGAGCCCGAGAGGCACACTGTCTTTAATGCGGCGCCAGCCCCCGAGTCCGAGTGCTGGTCGAGCCTTAGCGGCACGCCATTCGTTTTGCAGTGTTGGCTCCCGAGTGGTTCGGGGCCAATCGAGCCCGAGAGGCACACTGTCTTTAATGCGGCGCCAGCCCCCCGAGTCCGAGTGCTGGTCGAGCCTTAGTGGCACGCCGACTTCTTCGTCTTGCCCGAGTGCATGGAGTCATTTATTACCGTTGTCGTTCCGGACGCAACGGTTCGCGTGGGCATTCAACGGCTCTTTTTCCCGTTGCAGACTCTTCTGTTAATCGCGCCGTCTTGCGGTAATTTCGGGCGTTGTAGAGCGCCATAAAAGGTTAGGGTTAGGTCTTGATCGGGAAATCCTACTGTTCCGAGATCCATTCCCCTTCTCTCCATTCCTCATTCAGCCGCCACCAGAGCCTTTCTTCGCATCTAGATCCGCCCCGCGGATTTAGCCACCACGAGGAGCGCAGCCACGCGAATGCGAACAAGGCGTTCCGTGCCCAAAGCCATGGCGCCGAAGAGGAAGCTCTCCGACCTCCCCAAGTCAGACAAGATCCCCTCCCCCGCGGTCGCATGGGCACGGGGGAAGGTAACCACGGAGATGCTGGAGGAGATGGTGGAGCGGAGTATCCTTCCGCCTCAAGCAGTGGCGGAATGGCGCCCAAGCGCCAAGGAGGCCTTCCCGTCGGAAAACTCCGGCGAACTGGTGCTCTTCAAGCCGTTCTTCGAGGCGGGGTTTGGTCTGCCGGCGGGGGCCTTCTTCCGGGGCCTCCTCCACTTCTACGGGATCGAGGCCGTCCACCTCAATCCCAACTCGATCATGGCCATCTCCGTCTTCATCCACCTGTGCGAGGCCTACCTGGGGATCACTCCCCACTTTGACCTATGGAGATATCTCTACTGGTTGAAGCCCCAGCCGAGTGAGGAGAAGATGGTCATGGTGGGAGGTGCCGGATTCATGTTGCGCCAAGGCCGGAAGGACCAGTACTTCGACATCGCCCTCAATACCTCCAACAAGGGCTGGAAGGCGGAGTGGTTCTACATCGGGAACCACGCGCCAATGATCCCTTGCCATCGCGGAGCGCGGCCAGTGATCAAGACCTGTTGGAATGAACTTCCCAACGGTCACCAGATGCGCGAGGTGGAGGAGCTCCTCGCGATGATCAAGGAGCTGAAAGATCGGGGTTTGACAGCAGTCGGCGTTGCCTGCAACTTCAGTCGGCGGCTGGTGCAGCCGATCCAGGAGAGGAAGCACCCGGGCTTCGAGTACTCGGGCCGGGAGGACCCTACCCGGGGGGCCCGCCGGACGGTGGGCAAGGAAGAGATGAAGGCGCGCGTGGGCGGGTTCTTCCTCGGCCACGTGTCGGAGAAGCATCAACCGCGCCCATTCTCCTTGAAGAGGCCTGCTCCACCGGTAGGTCTTCATTCCGAGTGCTTTGTCGTGTTGGTTTTGATACTGATTTTTAATTTTGATCTAATCGTCCGTTGGCCGTCTGATTTTGCGGCCCTCGCAGGATCGGGTCTTCGAATATTTTCTCCTTTTCCACTTCCAGAGGACTCACCTAGGAAGGCGTACTTGGGCGTAGCAGCCCCGGGTGATCAAGGCGACGTCCCGACGGAAGGTCTAGTTGACCCGCCTGCTCCCCTGGAGTGGGCGGCTAGTGACACGGAGGGCTCCCTGAGCCCTTCGGACGAGGATGTGGAGGAGACCCGCCCACGGAAGCGGCGGGTGGCTGTTGCGAAGGTTGGGACTCGCAGTGCCCGTGTCTCGAAGCCGGTGGCGCCTGGGGCCGGCGAGGCGGCTGACGACGACTCGGCCACGCTCTCCGACGAGGCGCCCTCCGTCCAGGAAGAGGTGGTGCACGCGGCGCCGCCTCCTAAGCGGAAGCGCTCGAGGAAGATGACCGTGAAGAAGGCGGCTGCGCAACCGGCCAAGCAGCCGGTTGCCGGCTCGGACGCCGATGTTGACGAGCCGGGACGAACTTCCCCGGCCGTCTTGGAGAGGGAGGAAGAGGAGAAGGACGAAGCAATGTCTGACTCCTTGTTCCAAGAGCAGGAACACGCCCGGGCCACGGGCGTGTCAGTGGAGGAGAAGCGGTGGATGGTGGCGGAAGCTTTTGTCCAGGCTGCCGCGGATGCCAGGCCGATCTCCAATCTGGGGACTCAGGCCGATCCTGACGACAGCTACGGCGCAGCGGCGGCCCAAGCTCCAAATCTTTCGGCCCCGAGTTGTTGTGGTGAAGAGTACTCAGTAAGTCTTCGACTCTTGTCTTTCTCTTGTATGTCATTATTTCCGAGTTCCTATTTTAACTTCCGACTACTTTTTTCAGCAAATCCTCCAATGTTGATGGTGCGGCGGCCGGCGGGACGGGATCACCGACTGCTACCCCGCAAAAGCCGAGTTCTCCTCCGGCTACACCTGTTGGCACGCCACCTTCAGGCCTGGTGCCTGGTGTGACGGACTCGACCTAGGAGTTAATGGCGCCGCAACCGGAGCAGTGGCCAGGCAGGCCTGCACCGGAGGAGAACGTGGAGGCACCAAGGACGGAGGATGCACAAGGCGAGGCCGGAAGAATGGCGGCTTCCCCGCGTGGTGGCGCTGGGAATCCTGTTGTGGATCCCTTGGTACCAGCCTTGCATGCGGACAGGGATGGCACTGCTCAAGGAGAAGTCCTCCAAAAGCAGTCAGATGACCCGGGGACTATGACGGTCCCCGCGACTGATGCCAACGCGGCGGAGGAGGAAGCGGTGCTCGCCGAGTTGCAGCTCGCAGTTGACCAGTCCCGGCGCTGCGTGGAGGTTTGTCTCCTTATCCGCTTTTCTTTGTTTTTGTCGTGCTTCAATGTACCTTTCCTGACTTCTTTGATTTCTTCTGATTGGTGTAGAGGTTGGCTACGCTCCGGCAGTCGCGCCTGGAGCGGCTCCGTGACGTGCAGTCGGTGCGAGAGCGCGAGGCGGAGCTGAAGGCGGAGCTCAAACGGGTCAAGCGTCAGCGTGACGCCGCCCAGAAGAGCCTGAACGACGCCATCGTGCAGCATCGCTCGAGTCTTCATGGTACGGCGTTGTTCTTTTAGTTTCTGTGTGCTTCTTCTTTACCGTCTAGCTTTGCCATGTAATTTTTTGTCCTGACCGAATGCTCCCTTGCTTTTTCAGAGAAAGAGATGGAAAGGGCCCGTCACCTCGAGGAGCTGAAGGACTTGCGTTTTGCGAACGCGAATCTGCAGAAGTCCGAGGAGGTGATGGAGGGCAAGCTGAAAAGGGAGCAGGAGTTCCGAAAAGGTGCGGACATGACGATGCTTCAAGCTATGTATACTATCCAGAATGATGCTCAAATCATAACAGGCTTGGAGCAAGAGCTGGCTTCATCACACTTGGCTTTGGCGAACATCCACGACGCGGCGAAGGAGCTGATGGACGCCGTTGCTCCAGAAGAGGGTGAGCCGACAGCCCTTGTCGCCCGACTGCAAGCTGCGCCAGCCCGGATCGCCGAGCTAGTCAAGGAGTCGACGGTTGTGTGCGCGAACGATGCTCTTGCGCATGTTCGAACGCTCTATCCGTGGATTGATCTTGAGCCAGTTGGTGATGGAGTGGCAGCGGATGCTTCAAGCGAGCAAGTGGAGGAGGCACTGGCTCAGACTCGTCCGATCGCGGAGAAGGTCGGCGAGGCCCTCAAGCTGGAGTAGGATCCTGCGTTGTGGAGTATAGTAGAGTAGATTTTTGTATGTACAAATATTATGAAATGAGTAAAATGAGAAAATTTGTTGATTTCTTCTTATGTTTTAAGGTTGCCCGAGTAGTTCTTTTGCTTAAATGTGCTTTTCCCTTTGCTTCACTTATCCTAAGTTCATAACGTCGAGAGCGGGTCCCGTGCACGTGTAGAAAGGCTTAGGCGTCGTTCCAGGCCTGGTTACGCAGCATTTAGTTAGGAAATAATCGGGGTGGAGTAATGCCGAGTGGTTTTGTTAAGAGGATAAGTAAAGAAAAAGAGATATCTTTATTGAACTTGGTGATACATAGCTTTGTCATGGGTAGAATCGGCGTAAGTGCTCTATATTCCACGGGTGTGGGACTTCGGTGCCATCCTCGTATTGGAGTCGGAAAGTACTCGGACATATGACCTGGGTCACTATGAACGGTCCTTCCCATGGGGTGGAGAGTTTATGAACTCCTGCTGTCGATTGCACTCGGCGTAAGACGAGGTCGCCGATGTTGAAGTCCCGTTGCTGGACGTTCTTGTCATGGTAGCGTCGGAGTTGTTGTTGGTAACGCGCATGCTGTATGAGCGCATTAACTCTGTGTTCCTCAATGGAGTCGAGATCTACCTCGCGAGCTGCTTCAGCTTCGCCTTCTTCGTAATTGTCGATGCGCGGTGATCCAAAGGCGATGTCGGTCGGGAGAATT
>CM014276.1:8298387-8322956 GCA_004135705.1 Alloteropsis semialata | reverse complement strand
ATACCTCTTGTGTTTAGTTTACCAATGAGAATTAGCCAAAAGAAAATTTTATGTTTCATTTGACATGAACTTTTCCACAACTACTTGTAAGATCTGTGAATTTCCCTATGTCCTTTCATGTATTTGTAAGCTATCTGAGAAGAGTAATTACCATTGCCCCAGATGTATGTCCAGATGTCTTTGCTGTCATTAAGTCTAGCAGATTCAATTTGTTCAAATAGCCGCTGCAATTGTTGGTAAGCTTCTACTGAGAGAGGTAAAAAGAAGTTGTTATATAGGTGTTCCTCTTGGACTGATGCAGCCAGTGATAAATGTTTATTTTTTGCAAAGGAGTGGAGCTGGGGGTAAGTCAGCTTGGGGACTGAGCCTTTCCAAAGGTCTTCCCAAAGTAAGATAGTAGAACCATTTTGTGGAGTAGGACATGCAATACCTTTGTACTGAGTAATCAATTTGACTATATCTTTCCACCAAAAGGATCCCTTTTTTGTATGTCCAGGAAGTTGGCCATTTGAGTAATAATTGGTCCACACTAAATTGACCCATGGTAAATCTGCCTGGTTGTAAAACTTGTGGAGGGTTTTCATTAACAATGCATCATTTTGAACTGAGAGGTCTATCACACCTAAGCCACCTTCTTCCTTTGGTAGATAGACCTGTGGCCAAGCAGCTTTGGGAGGCTTTTTGTCTTGTAGATCAGTGCCTCTCCAGAGAAGATGTCTCCTGTACTTATCCAGCCGAACCAATACAGTTTTATGTAACTTGATGAGACACATTAGGAAGGTTGGGTAAGAAGACAAGACTGAGTTGACAAAGATCAATTTGCCACCTTGGGAAAGCAGATTTGAGGTCACAAGAAGTCCGCTCTCACACCTTTTGACCAGAGGCATAAAATCTTGAACTGAAGGCTTATGTAAACCTAGAGGCATCCCCAGATATGTAAAAGGAAGAGAGCCAATGGTGCAACCCATGGTATCAGCTAGTTCTGTCATCAGAGTATCTGGGCAATTGATTGAGACCATCACTGACTTGTTGAAGTTAACCTTTATGCCAGAAGATGTTGCAAAGATACATAGAATTTCCTTAAGATGTTGAATTTGTTGAACTGAGGCTTCCATAATAATTAGTGTGTCATCTGTGTATTGTACTATTGGAAAATCTGAACTTGCCCCTTGTGGCAGAGGCAGGTTCCATAATAATTAGTGTGTCATCTGTGTATTGTACTATTGGAAAATCTGAACTTGCCCCTTGTGGCAGAGGCAGGTTAAGCAAACCCTAACTTTTAGCATCATTAAGCAAAGTCTGGAGGAAGTCTGCTGCAAGAACAAAAAGTAGAGGTGATAGGGGGTCACCCTGCCTTACTCCTCTTTTGCAGTGAAAAGTTTTTCCTGGGACTCCATTTATGAGAATTGACGATGTTCCTGAGGAAAAAATGAGTTTCATTCATTGAAGCCATCTGTTGCCAAAACCTTTATGTTTCATAATCTGTAGCATAAATTCGTGTTCCACCTTATCAAAAGCCTTTTCAAAATCTAGTTTGAGAATGATTAGCTCTTTTTTGGATTGATGGCAAAGATGCAAATATTCAAGAGACCAAGCAAGGAAATCTTGGATGGTTCTGTTTTTTATGAAACCATATTGATTCTGATGCACAAGTTGAAGAATATATAGTTGTAATCTGTTGGAAAGGAGTTTGGTAATAATTTTGATTGTGCAATTCAGAAGTGATATGGGTCTATAATCTGACACAGACAAAGGACAATCTTTCTTGGGCACTAATGTGACATAAGAGCCATTAAAGCTTTGAGCACATAAATTCCCCTCAAAGAAAGCAGTAATGATGTTGTAGAAATCAGTACAAATTATTGGCTAGCATTTCTTTATAAAGTCTGTATTGAAGCCATCAGGCCCAGGGGACTTATTTGACGGAAGATTCCTTACAAGTTTTTGTTAGTGTGTGACCAAGTTTTTACGATAAGGTACTAACATTTATAATATCAAATAAGTATCATTTAATTCTTCATTAAATATATTCTCATAGTTATATCTATTTGATGCCATAAATATTTATAATTCTCTCTAAATATTTGGTCAAACGTAAAATGGTTTGACTCTCCAAGAATGTTGAAATGACTTACATTTTAGAACGGAGGGAGTATTTGAAAACAATGTGAAAATGAAAATGAATAAAATATCCGATATTATCTGTATCCGTGAAGAATTAACACGTGATAAAGCCATCTTTTTTTGCGAAAGACCAGTACAAACATAGACACTCATGCACGCACGTACACTCACCCCTATAAATACACGTACGCAAACTCTACTTCTATGAGCACCTCCGAGAGACTGAGCCGACTGTTCCGATCTTAAGATTGACGAAGTTACCACAGACGCCTTGCTATCGACGGGCACGTCACCTACCACTGAAAGATAAGCGCCGGTTAAATCCTGAAATAAATTCAGGAAAACGTGACACCCATGTCGAGTCGGAAACTCGAATCCTGGTAGGCAGGTTCCGCCACAAGAAACCTAACCAACTAAGCTCCATCTGCTCCACCACATGATGAAGCCATCTATCCGAATACGAATCCGTATTCGATGTATTCATATCCGATAAGAATGTTCGTATTAGTATTTATATCCAATAAGATTTCTATTTAATTTATATTCAAATTAAATACGATAAAAGATGAAATCTGAATTAAATTCCATACATATCCGGTCGACACAGACACAGCTGTGCAGGGGCTGACCGGCCCTCGATCTGTGTGTCTCGGTAGCAATGGCCGTGGCTGAGCAAGCGCTTGGTCACTGTCGGGAGAACGTCCCTGCAAGACCCCAGTCACGCAAGCAAGCCCAGCCCAGCCCAGGTCGTCTTTTCAACGCCTGAGCTCGAGGTCCAGCCTTTGACCGGAGGATGGATAAGCCCTTGCGTGACTGCCTCTACTGTCAGATCAAACTCCTGGCATGGGCCGTGTTCAGATGGAGGGACAAATTTTTTATCCTATTTTGACCATTAATTAGGGGTATTAAATAAAGTCAGTTTACAAAACTACCTCCACAACCTCTGGCAAATTCGCGAGACGAATCTAATGAGACCTTTGACCGCACGATTAGAGCATGTTTACTGTAGCAAATCATGGATTAATTAGGCTCGTTAGATTCGTCGCGCAAAGTTGCACTCATCTGTGAAAAGATTTTATAAATAGACTTTATTTAGTACTCCATACATGCAAGATTCCATGAAACAATTTTTTTTGTTCTAAACCATCCGAATTTTTGCCATTTCCCATTTGTCTCAGCCATTGCTGGCGATCCAGAGTCCCAGACTGCCGGTCGCAACTTCCCCCACCCCACCCCCAGTCCCCACTCCCCAGATCAGCGATGACAGACTCCTCGTCCGGTGCCACCTCCTCAGCCTCCTCCTCCGTCGTGGAGCTCCGCACCGCGGCGGAACTGGACACGGCTACCTCGGCAATCTTCTTTCACGATGGCGGCGCCAACTTCTCCTCGCCCGAGGCAGAGAAGACGACGTCGAAGCTGAGAAGCCAGGGAGCACTCCGGGTACTCTGCGACAGGTACAGGATCCCCGTCGACTATACTCCTATCATCGCATATGGCTCGGTGGCCTGCCGTACGCCATCGGAGCTCCCCAGTGCCATCTGCGTCTACGCCGACGCGCTCGAGGCCGGCATGAGGCTCCCGCTCCACGAGTTCTACCTGGTGGTCCTCCGCCACTACTGCGTCGCGCCCAACTCCTGGCGCTACATGGCCGGCTTCGTGCAGCTCTGCAGAGACGCCGGCGTCGAGCCGCTGCTCTCCGCTTTCGACTTCTTCTTCTCCATCTGCGCCCACGGCGGCGACTCCTTGGGGTGGCACCACTTCAAGCCCTACGCCGTGCCGCTCTCCTCAGGCAGGTTCTTCCTCCCCCAGCCCTCCTCGTCGGCCACGCCTTGGCTTTGCGCACTGCAGTGGGGGAAAACCAAGCAGGGAGGCTGTCCGCAAGCCGGTGGAGACAACTGCCACCAAGACGGCCATAAGCAAGCTGCTGGACAGAGCCGGGGATTCGGGCATCGACATCACGCGTTTCCTCTCTCGGCGCGGCCTGCCACTGGGCCAGCAAGCCGCACTTCACCCGCACAAGACAAAGATGCTAAGTCAAAGTGGAACAAACCGCCGCCGCAAGTCGCCCGAGACCACCGCCCCTGGTGTCCGTGCTGCATGTGGCTCGGAGCAGGGCCACGCCGAGGCGTCCACGCCACCGGGTTTCTCTTCGGAGCTTTTTATGGTGCCCTCTGACATAAAAAAAAAGATCAGTGTGAAAGAATCGGACGGCTCAGAATTTTTTATACCGGTGAAAACTTGACTTGTGGTATAGGTGGTACTTTTTATACCGGTGAAAACTTGTCTTGTGGTATAGATGGTATAGGTCGGTAGTATAACCTAGTATGGGTATTATAGGAAAGCATTACAATGACGCAAATTTAATATTACGATAAAATTTTATTAGCACAAATATAATATTATTAAAATATTATAATGGCACCATTGTAAATATTTCTATTAATATACTCACGACATTCACATTTGCCGGTCTCACCCACGACGGAAGCAAGGAAAAAATTTTTGTCAACGAGAGGATATTACCAAATTGTCCTTTCTCTGTACTCTATACTCTGTACCACTGAGCAGTATAGCGCACCGTAAAAAAAACCTCTCCTCTTTGTCTCCTCTTTTTTCACCAATTTAAAATCTAACTAAATAAGAATATCATTTATAATCTCAAAAAATCCTAATAACCCTAAATATCAACATCATTTGAAGTCTCTAAAAAGATGTATTTCTAAAGTTCGTAATAAGCTTAAATAAAAATATCATTTATAATCTCTAAAAATCCTAATAACCCTAAATATCAACATCATTTTAAGCCTATAAAAAGATGTAATTCTAAAGTTCGTAATAAGCCTAAATATAAATATCATTTGTAATCTCTAAAAATCCTAATAACCCTAAATATGAATATCATATATAATATCTAAATATCATAATAAGCATAAATATGAAAATCATTTAAAGTTTCTACAAATAATCCAAAAATCTAAACAATGTCTAAAAATTTGTGCATCATCTCTACACATGCAATAACTAACTATATAGTGATTCTCTATTACAAATTCATAATAAAAATAAAGATTAAATCTAAAATCTCTTATTTCAATCCATTCCACAAAACACAAATTACTCAAAACATAGAGCATGAAATAGACCATACTAACCGTCAAAAAGAGAGGATGAAGTTGCTAACCTTCTAGCGGACTTGGTTTGCAAAATCTCCAAAAGTTATGGAAATTTTGGGCATGAGCTCCCCAACCCGAGCTCAATGGAGGATGAAGAAATGAGCCATGGCTCGGGCTGGGGGAGGAAGAAGGCCCCTTTATACGCAGGGCTCCTTTGGTACCGGTTGGTGGCAACACCCGGTACCAAAGGGGGTCACTTTGGTACCAGTTGGTGTCACCAACCGGTACCTATGATGGCGCAAATTTTTTGACCGTTGGACCCGGTAGCATTGATACCATGTCCAATACAACCCTGACCGAAGTAGATGGATGGACGGAGGGTTCTCTGGTAGTGGATTGCTCGATACCATTACGGGGGCGTTGGACTGGGCGCGGAAGGCCATGGCAGAGCTTAAAGAGAAGGAACAGGAGCTGCAGGCGAGCCAAGGAGAGGTGCGCGCCGCGAGAGCCAAACACGCGGCCGACATTTCCCAGCTCAAGGAGGAGGTGCGCGCCGCCAGAGCCGAGCACGCCGCCGACGCTGCCCAGCTCAAGGAGGCGCTTGCGGCGGCGAAAACCCAGCACGCGTCCGATGTAGGCCATCTCGTGGAGGAGCATCAGAAGGCGGCCAGCGCGTACGCCGACGAGATCGCCCAGCTCAAGGATGATCTTGAGAAGGGGAAAGCCAAGCACGCGGCCGAGGTGCGAGCCGTGAAGGCCAAGGCCCTGCGCGAGCTCATCAGCTCGCGGGAGGAGAGCAGCAGCATGCTGCGGGAATTCTACGCCAAGGGACTCGAAGACATGAGGCAGCTCGCGGTCCCCTTGTACGATGGCGTCGTCGACCTCTCCGAGCTGACGACCCATCACACTACCAGAAAATGGCCTATCGGTCACCCCCTTTAGTACCCGTTGCTTATGACCCGGTACCAAAGGGGTCATTGGTACCGGGTCTAAATTTGGTAGGCCCCGAGGACCCTTTGGTACCGGTCGTAACACCACCCGGTACCAAAGACCCCCCCTTTGGTACCGAGTGGTCTGGACCCTTTGGTACCGGTTGGTAACACGACCCGGTACCAAAGGGGGGTCTTTGGTACCGGGTGGTGTTACGACCCGGTACCAAAGGCCCCTCCACGGGTTAATTCAAAAGGAAAGTATCTGGGACTTGGTCAGCTGTGGTGTGTAGGTGAGATGGTAAGGAAGCAACGCGCGAAGCCACAGGTCGTGGGTTCGAACCCCACGCGCCGCACGCGCGTATTTTCGCGTGAAAAATCGTGTGACTTGTGACTTAAATTATTTTTTTTGCGCATAAAAACCTTTGGTACCGGTTGGTGTTACCAACCGGTACCAAAGGCCCCTTTTGGTACCGGGTAAATACCCTTTTGGTACCGGGTAAATACCCGGTACCAAAGGGGCGACCCTTTAGTCACGGATGCTCGGTACCGGTTCCAAAACCCGGTACCAAAGGGGGTTTGGAACCGGTACCGATGGCTCCTTCTCCGGTAGTGTCAGCTGCTATCCAACTCCGGCTCCATGGGGCTTCCTTCTCCTCAAGCGCCCCCGATGATCAGTGACCCATGCTACGGTCCCTGATAGACAATAGGATCTTCTCATGATCGAAATTAACTTGTAAATTCCAGTATCTTTTTCATTTGGAAAAAAGTGTCTTATCTACACTTCTTTCTAGCTCTTTGCTGTGCAGTATTTTGTGCTGGCATATTTCTGACTTGACCAAGGAAGGAGCATTTCGTACTTATTTCAGTTTGATTGATTGGTTATGTCATCAAAAATTAAATTAGCAGTAGTTTCAAGCTGGCAAGTGGCATTGGTCTTAGCAAATGCTGAATGTCAGGAAACAGAATTTACGTAAGCCAAATTGTGCGCCAATACCAAATTTGATTAATTAAGGACTTGTCTAATGTAACCTCTCTCCCTAAACAGAAAACAGTGAGCAGCACTACATTCTGTAAAGAGAGATTCCCACGTCTAATGAACTCCTTCAGGGAATCTCTCTTTTTTTTTTCCGTTAACCTTGGTTATGCTATCTTTGCCTACGCTTTCGGATGCGATCAATCTTTATACTCACATCATAAAGGTTTACCTCTATATGCAATCGACGCTTAATGATAGAAATAGATCCGTTAGATTAGATGAAAAACCCTAGGTAGTTTATTGTCGATCCACGGATTTATAAACCTTGGATGGAATACTCTAAGGGAAGAGGTACGATGATCCGTGCGCTTGCAGTTCACAATTGGCGCGTCTATGGACCGTCAACAAGCTTTTCTGACGCCGTTGCCGGGGATCGGCAACTCGAACCCTACGAAGATCTATCTAATTTTTTGGACTAACCCTAAGTTTTATTATTGCATATACCCTTGTTTTCTTGTTTGTGTCCTTGAAAGCAGGTGGAAATCTAGACACTAAGCTTGGGCTTTAACAAGTCCAATCTCGCTCAAACAAGTTGATGGCTACGTGAAGATCCGCTCTTTAGTGGTAGGTGCTAACTTTTGTTAGTGGCCCATCATCCGCTATCGAGTCCCCACCCTAAACAAGTGAAGATGAACAAGGTATGCCGCTGTGTCAATTAATTTTTAAGACTAATATTTCTTGGAGAATTGTTTGTTCAAGCTATAGGTGATGAATCATGCCCCAAAGAAGTCATGAGATCCGATCATCAATATCTCTGGAAGGTTGCTGTTGAGACCAGTTTTTCACCCATGACCAGAGAGGTACCATGGAGAAAAATTAGAAAATATGAAGCTCTATCAAGTCTTCTTTCCAATTCATCAATAATCGTGAATTTTGGAGATCGGTGCAAGGAGTTATGATAAAATCTTTCAACACTACGCGTTCTGAAATCGCTCTGGACAGAACGTAGTGCCGGAGTAAAACAAGCATAACTCTTTCATCCGGAGTCCGTTTGGAGTGAATGAGAACTCATTGGAAAGGGAATTTGATACACATTACAATAGAGTAGAAGTTTGGATACATGTTCTGTACTAGGACAAAGAGAAATTCAATGAAGAACAGGAAGCAGCAAACAATGGAGAAGGTAATGATGATGTCAAGGGAAGATTGGAGGGCCTTGAGCACAAAAGATGATTTGAAGTTAATCAAGACTGGAGGCAACAAGATTAGAAGCACCATAACACCACCAATCTTCTCCAGTAGGATGCTCAATAAGCTTCTAATTGAGTGATGCTACCAACGAAGGAAACCGCTCAGATCATCGACGCAAAGCACAAGAGCCACCCATGATCCCGGCACCTTGGGTAAAGTAAGAACAATGGAGAAGACATATGTAACACCCAAAATTCCAAAATCCCAAACCAAATCCCAAATCGAAGTCTATATCGAGATTCTCGGCGCCCAAATCAGTTCGGAGTTCCAGAAGACCCTATCCGAATTATGACGCTATTTTCCAATTGATCGGATTAATTATTTATTTAATTAATCTAGCTCGGAAAATAGTCTAATCAATTCATCCAAAATATCTATGGAATTTGTTTTGAATTATGATGACGTTATCCGGAATTTGGATTGATTATTACTTAATTAATTTGTTCTGGATAATCAGTCTAATTCATCTGTATCAAGGTTTGCGAAATAAATTGTTATTAATTTATTTCAAAGACTCATAATATTCTAGCCCAAAATCTAGATCCATCTAAAAGCCCACTTATCTAATCTAACGCTAGCTACTCTCTGCGTATTCCCCACCCTTTCCCTTCGTCCAGAAACCGTTCTCCTTCTCAACTCGCGAGCAATGACGAGTTATGACAGTTATTGCCATTACGGCAATAATGCCGTGCATGCCGCCGCCCTTTTCCCGGCCGCTCTCTGCCTTCCCATCCTTCGAAACGTCTTCTAGAGCGAGCCCTCTGTGCTGTCGCGGTTGTTCGCCAAGGCCGCCGTCGCGCGCGCCCATGTCCCACGATCCCTGCTGCAGCGCTCGTCGCCCTGCTCCTCCCTTCGTCGTGCAGCGCTAGCCGCAGCCACGTCCAGAGCTTACCAAGGAGATGAGTGCCGCCGTGCCAATCTGCTGCAACCACCTCGAACGAAGCCAAGCCAGACTGTGCATTCTCCGTCGCTCGTCGCCCTCGTTCTCTCGCGGAAACGCGACGCCGACGTGAAGACAGGACTGCCGGCGGCCATCTCTGGTTCCAGTCCGAATTACGGCCATCATCTTGCGTCTACTCTACTGGTGAGTATCTCCCTGACCTCCCCACGAACTCTGCTTCCTGTTCCCCTTCAAACCTGAGCTCTGCATCGACCTAATCTCTAGCATCGTTCTGCCGCCGGATTGTCGTCTAGGTACCGTGAAGCCCTGCGCCGCCGTTCCCGCTGTCCCATCGTCTCCGTCCAAGTTCGGGCCGCTGCTGTGCATCTTCGTCATTGGTGAGCACACACATGCCTGGCTTCCTCTCCCTCTCTCTTTGCTTTTCCGGCCTGCTATCCTGCGCCATTGTTTCCAAGTGCTGCAGTCCTGCAAGGCCTAGCTGCCATATTTAGTCTCCACGGCCATGCAACCCTGCCGAATCAGCCTATGGCTACCACCACAAGCAAGCTATAGGCACGCTGAGTAGCTTGGCCCCTGCATGTTGGTCGGACTAATTAATCTCTGTATGTTCAAGGCAGTCACCATGCAACCCCCAAGTGTCTATGCCTTCACGTTTGCGAGACATGCAAGACAAGCAACCTTGCTAGCTCTCGTAAAGATCAAACAAATCAACCAGGAGGTGATGCCATCATGCTTACGTGATGAGTAGTCATATCTTTTATCCATCATCTAGCTATCCATGTATGCCTTAATACAAGCAAGGCAGAGACCATCAGTATGAGCACATATCCACTGAAGCAGCCGGCCAGAATAATCACACCTATCTTGTAAATCCCTTCTATCAAACCACAATTTGTTTTCCTTTCATTCAGTTAACATGTTGCCTATCCTTCCTGATCCAAACCAAGTAAAGCTTTGACACAATATATCTTCACAATTTAGCATCTATTTAGTAATTAAATTTATGTTGTTGCAATGAAACCCAGGATCTTAATTACTGGCTCATTTCAATTTCATTGCACTACAACTTAAGTTTGCATTATTAAATAATGTATAAGCTTGTAAAGATCATATGTTACTGCTTTCATCTTTTTCCTTTAGCCTTTGATCATCTGTTACTTCTTAGTGGCCTATACTAGGAATAATATGTTGACCACTATAGATTAGTTGTATTATTTAATAATTGATCTTATGCTATTTCAATGGTATAACAATTATTAATTCTATGCCATTAGATTTTAGCATAGGTTCTAGTTATTAAAGTAATAATGTATTAATCTGCAAGTTGCATGATAACATTCCTCGTGTTCCTAATCTATTATCTTCAGGTGTAAATCTGAAGTGGCATCGTTTCTCTGTTTTAGCGTTTCTTGAGCCACGTAATCATATCACCGAATCCTGTTCTTCAAGCCCATCCTTTAGTGCGCTCTTTTAAAGCTTCTCTATGATTGGTGTTTTGTTCTTAGTTGTACTTGTTTGTTTTGCTTTGTATGTTTGTGCCCGATGTTTGCTTCGAGCCGCTAGAAGGATCGCTGTTCGTGCAAGATCAAGTTTTCAAGTGAGCAAGAGCAAACAAGCAGTGAGAGTAACTTTGCGTTGGAGAAAGGCAAGTGTCCCTAACCATCCTTCTATCTGTGCTTATAATATATCATGATGATGTTAATTGGAACATGGAGAACCACCCAGGAAAATAGTGCAACCACGAGTACTATATGGCTCTGGTCTTGGCTAATTAATTAGATGAACTCTATATTGTGTTGGGGGTGTATGATGGGCTGGAAAGGTTTGTGTAGGTTGTGCGGGGAAAGAAGGTGCGCCTTCTGGGAACCGTCTGGACAGGGACGAACACATACATAGAGGGATTCTTTGTAAAGGCCTCGTAGCGTCCCTATACAGTCACACCAAAGGAAGTGTGATACGTGCCTGATCAGCACAGCGTGGTTGGGTCTACGCTTCTTGTGGGGAAAGTGTACAAACTCTGCAGAGTATTAAAAACTGTTATAACAGCCGTGCTCACGGTTAAGAGCGGCCTGGACCCTCACATGATTAATATAATTGAAGATAGAATTAAATCGCTGTTCTGGTTATTTCTTGTGGCCTTGCTGAGTACCAACCATAAGTGTACTCATCCTTGCTTACTGCTGCTCAGAAAGGTAATGTGAAGATGTTGAAGATGATGCTAGGTGTACGCGACCCCAGTCGATTGTCTGTCAAGTGTTGGAACCTTTGTTTCTCGAATAAGTTGTCTCTGATAGATTGTAAGTCTTTTGTATTCTTTTGCATGATACTGTTACTATAACTCACTCTGACGNAGTACTATATGGCTCTGGTCTTGGCTAATTAATTAGATGAACTCTATATTGTGTTGGGGGTGTATGATGGGCTGGAAAGGTTTGTGTAGGTTGTGCGGGGAAAGAAGGTGCGCCTTCTGGGAACCGTCTGGACAGGGACCAACACATACATAGAGGGATTCTTTGTAAAGGCCTCGTAGCGTCCCTATACAGTCACACCAAAGGAAGTGTGATACGTGCCTGATCAGCACAGCGTGGTTGGGTCTACGCTTCTTGTGGGGAAAGTGTACAAACTCTGCAGAGTATTAAAAACTGTTATAACAGCCGTGCTCACGGTTAAGAGCGGCCTGGACCCTCACATGATTAATATAATTGAAGATAGAATTAAATCGCTGTTCTGGTTATTTCTTGTGGCCTTGCTGAGTACCAACCATAAGTGTACTCATCCTTGCTTACTGCTGCTCAGAAGCTGATGTGAAGTTGTTGAAGATGGTGCTAGGCGTACGCAACCCCCAGTCGATTGCCTGTGAAGTGTTGGAGCCTTCGTTTCCAGGATAAGCTGTAACTCTGATAGTTTGTAAGTCTTTTGTATTGTTTTACGTGATACTACTATTGTTTATCACTGATGAAGTCTCATATGTGTGAAAACTTGATCCTGGCACACATATGAATATCATTCGGTTTTGTCCTTAAAACCGGGTGTGACAACATATCTTTGGAATGTCACTTGCTAGTGAATCAATGGTGATGACCTTGAAGCTTAGGGATGCACAACACGACGCTCCAAAGATTACAAGTTCAAGATCATCGACATCTCAGGATCAATTCGCAAGAAGTTACTGTTCACATCAAAAGTCTGTGCAACCTCTGAAGAAAACAACAAAGTATTTTTGGATATTTGAAAGTCCCATGAAGTTCCTCTTCCAACGAATCAAGAACCAAGTCAATCGGAGATTCCTACAAGTGGTTATGATCAAAATATCGAAGGTCGTGCATTCTGAAATTTTCTGGACAGCACGCAGTGCTAAAGTAAATTGGGCATAACTCTCTCGTTTGAACTCCGTTTAAGATGAATGACCACTCGTTGGAAAGTAATTTCACAAACTTTTCAATAAAGCTATATTTTTGTATATGTTCTATTCTAGATGCAGGGGAAAATCCATGAAGAAGAGGCAGAAGCAACGTGATGAGAACAAGGTAGAAGAGATAACGATGACAACAATGAAGAGGAGCTCGGGCAATGCTTTCATCAAGCATAAATTATCAAATTCAGAAGCTTAGAACAAAATGAAAATCCCCGAGAACATTGGCATATGAAGACACAAGCTGGCTATAACCAATTCCTGAAGATGTTAGAAGTAAATCACGATGGATTACAAAAGGGCAACATCAAGCTGCATGGATACTTCGAATTCTCGCACGAAGGACCATGGCTTCACAACAATGAGAAGGTACGTGAGAAAGTCTAGCTCTATGACTTTAAATGAAGCACTTTGCGGGAGGCAACCCGATCCTTTGTTTATTATCTATATAATATGACGGTCTATATTATGCTCTTTAATCGAAACATCAAGTAACATTGTACCATTGCTCTAATAAATGCCACAACTTTATGTTGTATGATCTAAATGTTATTGAGGGAGCACTTTTGTTATTTGATCTTGGAAAACTTGTAGACCCTTTTGTGTGCCTATTAGTGCTTAGAGTCTTTTTCTTTTGTGTCTTTTTGAGAGAAATATGAGGTATGACACTACCCTTTGATTCTAAACTTGTGGCTAGTTGATCTAGGCTAACTTTTATTTTGTTTTTTAGACCACCACATCATGTCATATCATTGTGTTCATCCACCTCATGTTGCACTTCATACCATGTTGTTCTCACCCTTGTATTGCATTGCATGTTTTGTTTTGACCTAACTTTTTATTAAACCCACCTAAGTCTTCCTATCACCCCCGCCAAAACCGGAGCCAACAAGGGTAGGATTGACTTGTGTTGATTTGCTTGCCGTCACCATTCGGATTAGCCAAGTCTATCTCTATTCCTTGTTCTAACTGAAAACTTTGACTAGCCTTCCCACAAGATCCTAAACCCTTAGGAAAATCTCTCATACCTATGGCCATCCTAAACCCATAGATTTTGTTTTCCACCCAATAAATCAATCTTTGCTTTTCTTTTTGTTTTCAACCACCTTAGGTAGATTTTCTAAGCTTGACTTCTCTCTTCAAAATTCTTATTTTAAGCAAAAAATATAGGATACACATGAGCCTCCCCCTAAACCTCGTCAGCTAGGTTGTTCGGTTCTTTTCAAATGAATGATTTTCTTGTCGACAATGCTTCACCTCTTATGAGGTGGTGGAACAATTACTTTTTGAATGAATTGATTGCGGAGCAACATTGAAAGACCTTTCGAACCTTGCTAACTCTTGTTTTTGCTAACTCTTTGCATTTGCATTTTGCATCCATTCCATCGTTCAATCATGCATTTGTTAGCTCGGTTCTCTCACAAAACTTCTTGATGAATGCTTTCATATCCATGTTAATGCTTGTATACAGCATTCCCCTTTGTAATCTTGTTTAAGCATGGTGTTTAGACACGTTTGCGGACCATCATCATTTAGTTTTGTGAACTTTGTTAGCATTTACATTGCATTGGTCGGTTTATAAGCTTTGCAATGTACTTTATTTTTCTTGTGCTATAAGGAATTATTGACCTTGGGATAGACATGGTGTTTTGACCTTGGTTAACAAATCTTTATGACTATGGAGGAATTCGGCAATCTAGTTGTAAACATGATGTTTAGAACTAGGTGTAAACATTATCTTTGTTTATATGCTTTCCTCTCATTTGCGTACTCACTTTGCACACACGCACACCCATTAGGATTTTATTTCTCTTTTACTAGGTTAATTATGCCACAGGTTAAGATCTTAGGGATGTCATTGGGTTTTGGCATTTGATAATACTCCCGACCGTCACCCCGGGGATAGATTGTGCGTCTTAATGGTTTTTCAGGCATGAAGAAGGAATCCCATGAATTCGTGATCAAAGTTACAACCAAGACCGTTAACATCCCCGAAGATTGAAAGGGATGCTGCTTGTTTTCATAAAAAATCTGCACATGTTCAGAGCTGTACAGGAAACAAAATGTTGATATTCATAAGCTCCATCAAATTCTCGTTCCAACGCATCCAAGATCAACGAATTTGAAGACCCATACAAGGAGATACGACAAAAATATTGGGCGCTGCGGGTTCTGAAATCAGCTCGGGACAGATTGCAGTGCTAGACTGAAAAAGGCATAACTCTTTTGCTCGGAATCCGTTTTGGGAAAATGATGGCTCGTTGGAAAGAGAAAGTTGTGCACTTTGCAGTGGAGAAAGGGTGCAGTATATGTTCTGTTCTGAAAATAAAGGAAAAATGCATGGAAGATAAAGCAACAATGAAGACAACATGCAAGAAGGTGATAATGATACGAAGAATGATTGGGACAATGGCTTGATGACAAGAAGAGGTTGAAGAAAAATTAAAGTAACAAAGGTAAAGAAGCATAAAGATAAATCTCCAAACACGTGGCGGAAGGACTTCAAGGATCACATGACGGCTCACCATCTTTTTCCACGCTTAGCAACATGCTAAGCATGGGGGAGGACTTGTTGGACGAAAAGGAAAAGGCCATATGGAGTACAATGATCGTGTTCACCACAAGATACTCAAGATTCTTTTTCCGTGCTAAGCACAATGCTTAAGCATGGGGAAGCCGCGCTATGCTTCATTGCAAGTATAAAAAAGGACGGTAACTCTTCCTCAACTTTCTCTTTATTCATCAACTTCTTAGTGCTTGTATATATGTATGCCATCGACCATAGGTTAGAAACCTTTGTATATCTCTCTTGTTGATAACATGGCTACTAGGAGGACAACCTGGTTTTGTTTTCTTTTCAATAAATGATCACCATCACTTTGCGCTCACCACGATGACATAATTTGAATGCTTTTGCTTCTGGAAAAGTGATGAAAATTGCCGCTTTGTTCTACCTACATGATGTTGTATATGACTTGGCTATTTGCTCTCTATAAAATGATCTTAAATTGATTAAATACCGGCTCTTTTATTTGTGGAGGTTAAATGACTAAATTCTAGACCCACATATTCCTCATGTTGCTCTTTGATTTAAGTTTACCGATGACCTTATGTCTTGTATTGTTTTATTTAAAACTTGATTCTTAAGCTATCTACATTCGTGAATCTCTTGCAAAGTTCTACCTACCAAAGCCTTTACATATACATGATCTTTCATGATGAAACCTTTAGATTTGTAAACTTATATTTTGATGAGTTGGATTAAGATTGATTTCTATGGTTCGAGACTAAGAAGCTGGCCATTCCATTTTGCGTACCTTCTTTTTGCTAGCCTTTCTATCCATGCATTGTGAGTTTCTACACCAAAAACTTCGCAAACTTCGCTGGATATCCACCCTGAACCCAAATATCTTTTTGTGATTACCTCCTTGACCACAACCCACAATTGAGTATGGATAATTTTTCTCGACGGAAATCCACAAGAATCGAGAGCTTAATTTAGAGAACATCAATTTGGAAGGCATCGAAGAAACTCCCTGAAGATTCAAGTGATTTTCTAGAAGATCAAGATGGACTTTGTGTACTTACTTCAGCAATTATCAACCCTCACCTCAATGCTCGAGGACGAGCAATCGTTTAAGCATGGGGGGAGGATGCTGAGTAAGTACTATGTTGCCAAAGGTTCTAAGGAGCAAAAAGAAAGAAAAATGAGCAAAAAGAAAGAAAAATGTGAAAAAAGAAAAAAAAAGAAAATAAACAAAGATGAAAGGAAAAAATGAAAGAAAGAAAGAAAAAAAGAGAAATAATGCTCCTTAGTCCTTTTAGCATCATCAAATTTCAAGTGCTTTGAAGACAATTCCATACTCAATTTTCCAACCATGTGCAATCCGATAACGAGGACTTCATTTATGCCTCGGGATCATCCACTTGCCATTTGCACATGTCCACCTATCTAAATGTATGTGTTCCATCCCTCTCCCTTTCCAACATTTATTCTCCATGGCCTTTTTGACTAGTCTCGGTAATTCCAATAGATCTCTCTCTTAGTTTGACAATATTTGAGATATAATGTTTTGCTAGGATTGTTTTACCTACCAAGCTCCACATAAGCCTTCCACTTTCATATATGAGTAGAATAGGTTGAAAATAATCTAGTATAGGCTTGAGCGACTTGATGAGATGAGTGTTGCCATGAGCTTTTGCAAGAGAATCTCACTTATGTTGGATATGCATCTTTTTGAAAACTCTTCACGATGGAACAAGGTAAAAGTCTAAAGTTCGCTTAAGTTCAAGAGCATTGCATTTATTATTATTGTGCCTTGTTCTTTATTGCTAGTCTATCTTCCATAATGAAAAGTAGCCGGTCACAACTTGAACTTTAAATGCCAAACACTTGAGAGCAATGTGTCTTGTTGTGTATAACTAAGTGTAAGGAAGACATTGAAGGGCAATGCGGATTTCCTTATTAAGCAAAGATCTTGGACTTACTCGAGGATGAGCAAGGTTTAAGCATGGGGGGATTGTTGACGCTCGTTAGCGACACACTTTTAGTGCTACTTAAGTGGTGTTTTGGGACCAATTCATATACTAATCCACCACTTGGCACTTGAAATAGCCCTGTTTTCGCATATGCATGTATTTTTGGAGGATTTTGGTTTACGCAGGTTTTTGAGCTATAAATGAGCACATTTGGACAAAGACCAAGATCATGCGTAGGGCGGAGGAATGAAGGCCATATGACTCCGATTTCGTTCGCTCTCATCTATGGTGAACCAACCTTCAAGAATGAGGAAGGGCAGAGACTTGAGGATAAGGTTGGATGACTTCGGGATCAAGGCGAATCAGGCAGACATATGGAAAGATATCAAGACCCAAACTTATCCCGAAGCAACCGACGTCAAATACCCACATGCATTGGCAAATCAACTCCTGGAGGATCTAGAAGCTTGCACACGAAAGATGGGGCCGAGGGGCCACAAAAAATGCCCTAGGCCGGCCGGCCCAGAGGGGCCTAGGCCGGCTGGCCTGGGTTGTTTCTGCGCCGTCTTGACCTCCCTTTCAAGTTAGGGTTTCCTCGGACTATTTATAGCCCCTGTACCCCGAAGCCACGGCGATAAATCAACCAGAAGTCGGCGAAAACTAGGGCATACACCAAAGGGAGACAAGGGTCGCTGCAAGTCTTCGAAGGTATCTAGGGCACGGCCTAGGCCAACCCTAGCCGCCATGGCCTCCCTGCGCAGTTGTGCCACGGCGGAGCTCAAGAGTCAAGCCCCAAGATTCATCGGGGTATGTACACACACGATGGTGATATCAATCTAATCTCTATTCTAGTTGTCTCAATCTTGGTCTACTTCTTTGAATGCTTTATATTCATATGCACGGCCGTCATATGTTCATAGTAAGATTAGATCTAATCGTGGTGATTAGTCCATATCTTGCGGATACATTGAAGTAGCGCGTTCTAGCTAGTCCGTCGATTACCCCTGTGTGGTGACAGCATGACGGAGGGAAAGGTTCTAGCGACGATGTGATGTTGAGTTAGATCAATGGCGAGTATGATGGGAGTTGTCGTAAGCCACTACAAGAGGAAGCTCATCGAGCGCTTGCTAGTCGGTTGGGTAAAGCTTTGGGAAACCTTAGGGATTGGCACGCACCCCACGGCAGTGACCATTGGAAAGTAGGCCGCTTGCGAACCGCCTTTCGGAGAGAAGACTCGGGTACCTTTGGTAGAGATTCAATCTTTGGTTTTGATCACCTTTTGACTAAGAGCTGTACCTAGAGACGAATAGGCCTTCATTAAACTTGGTTATGCTATCTTTGCCTATGCTTTCAGATGCGATCAACCTTTATACTCACATCATAAAGGTTTACCTCTATATGCAATCAACGCTTAATGAAAGGAATAGATCTGTTAGATTAGATGGAAAACCCTAGGTAGTTCATTGTCGATCCACGGATTGATAAACCTTGGATGGAATACTCTAAGGGAAGAGCTACGATGATCCGTGTGCTTGCGGTTCGCAATTGGCGCGTCTATGGACCGTCAACAGCTGCACGCCACCGTGACGATGACATGGCAAGTCTACGTGGCACTGGCCAAGCTATTAGATGACGTGGCTTGTCCACGTGGCTGCACACGTGTTGAGATCGTATCCGTCCATGTGGTGCCGTAGATGGTTGCCACGTCGCCCCTCTGCAGCGCTCCACGTGTTTAGTTTTTAGCTGTCCACGTGTCGTCTTTTCAGTGCACCACTTGTCACCTCCGCGGGCTACCATGCGTTGCCCTCAGGCTGAGCCACGTGTCTTCACAGGGTTGTGACACGTGTCGTGTTGGTAAAGTGCCACGTGTCCATTCCTGTTTGTGCCACGTGCTGCGCTCAGGCTTAGCCATGTGTCATCACGAGGCTGTGACACATGCCGCGTCTTTGAAGTGCCTCGTGTTTGTTTTTAATTGAGCCACATGTTGCACTCAGGTTTAGCCATGTGTCTCCACACGGTTGTGACACGTGTTGTGTTCGTAAAGTGCCATGTGTCAGTTTGTGATTGTGCCACACGTTGCACTCAGAGTGTCATACGTGTGACGTTCAGGTTCCACCGTGTGTCGGGGATAGACCCCCGGGGTACCCAGAAGGCGGATTGGCCCAACCAGCAGGGGGCGGCCCAATCCGAGTGTTATCGGGCCGGTTTGTCAGACTGGGTGTCCCACCACTCGGGAGGCCCACCAGTCGGGCGAACCGGATGACTACAACGGCGCGCGCGGCAAGGAAGCAGGCGGCGTATCACGCAAGAAGATCAGAGATCAAGATAAACTAGCCGGAATTCTAGGGAAAGATATCTGTAATCGTTATAGGATCGAATCCTTGTATTTTGGGTAGGTTATGATCTCTAGCCGACTTGTAACTCAAGGCAACCGGACTATATAAGGTGCCTTGGGACCCCCCTCCAAAACAACAACTACAACACCCGATCATTCAACCTAGGACAGAACCCAACTACGGAGATCCTTCAGGAACTTCATACACAGCAATCCATACACCCAATACAGGACGTAGGGTATTACGTCATCTTGACGGCCCGAACCTGTTCAATCCTTGCGTCTTGTGTTACCATCGTCTTGTGATCCTCGATCTGTCTCTCAACAAATCAACCACATAGGCTACCCTGTGTGGACTGCCGGGCTCATAAATCCGATAGTTGGCACGCCAGGTAGGGGTTGATCGATGAGATCAATCTACAAGCTCGATGGCATCTACTTCCACCGTCATCACGCCGGCATCTGCCAAGATCTCCATCGCCGAAGGGGCCATGTTCTTCTTCGGATCCATGGTCTTCACCGCTGGACCCAAGGGAGAGCTCTCCTTCAGCCGCGACGCCACCCCGGAGGAGAGCGCGCCGCGACTCAAAGCTACTCCGGACGGGGTCGTCACCATCACCACTCCGCCACCAATGATTGCCAACAACCCGACGATCGCGACGGTCGACGCCGCCCTCCCAGTTTCCGAGGGGAACCCTCCTCCGCCTTCACCGCCGACTGTTTTGTCTACTCCGCCTCCACCACGCAAGGCTCGCGAGACACCCGCGGAACGAAGGCGGCGATGGGCCGCACGCCAGCACGAGTTTGAAGCAGACATGGACCGAGCCATCGCCTCCATCGGCGACTGCATCGAGCTCGCCGACTCCGCTCGCCAGGACATCACCTCGCCGACACGATTCCCGCTCGGGCTCAGGAACAGCGGGCGCGTGTACCAGGAAGCACTCGGCGGACGGCCGAGCACCGACTACTCTCCTGGCGCAAACGAGGCGGCCAACTCCATCACGATCACCCAGGTCGAATCTGCCCCGGACGTCGTGACAATGCAATCTCCTCGTCATCAGGATGCGCCGACTCCGCCTGGAGAGGAACCATCACCGGCTTTCCCGTAGGTCACACGCGTCCTCCCCCCGAACAAGAGGATCGTGCCAGCCAAGCGGGAAACATTCGTCTCCGACATATCCGCCGACGAACCAACCGTCCAAGGAGAGGATCAAGCGCACCGCGACGCCAGGGTCATGCGCAACGACGAGAAGCAACAGCGCCGCAACGCACGACGAGATCGCCGAAACCCCAGGGCCACTCGCAACCTCAACGACGAATTCATCCAAGAAGTCGGCGGTGTAGGCGTATACGCCACCCCGTCAGCTAACCTCGCCGCCGCTCATCACGAGCTGGCAGGGATCCCGGAAACCCCGGAGCTCAACCGGATCAAGGCCAGGCTGACCGCAGCTGCGGGCATGATCAATGCCCAAAAGGCCGCCGCCTCTTCCTCTCGCCACTCCAGGTCGGCTAGCCGTCGTGAAGACCACGAGGAAGTTGACCAGCAGGACCTCCGCGAACAACTCCGCAACCGCGATCTCCGCAGGAACCTTGACGACCGCCACCGACGAAGGGATGAGGAAGAGCTCCGACGACGCGCCGAGTACAACCGCGAACACGGCGCCCCGGGGTTGGACTGCGACACTCGCCTGCGCCGAGAGCTGGAGGCCAATGAGGCCGCACGTCGCCGCGAGTTCGACCGCAAGTACGGTCCTCCGCTCGAACAGCAGAGGCCGCCACGGGCTCGCACCCCTGAGGATTTCTCCGCTGATTCGGGGCGCGAGAACGCCGAAAACCTCAACGACTGCGACGGCTTCCCAGCATTTACAGCCCGAGTAAGATCCATTCGAATGCCTGCTAACTTTAAACCTACAGGCATAGAAAGGTACGATGGGAAGGCAGACCCGACGATGTGGCTCCGGACGTACAGCATCGCCATCCGTGCGGTGAACGGCGACCACGACTCCATGTGTGCTTACTTCCCAGTCGCCATGACCAAGGTGGGCTGAGCTGGCTTCACAGCCTCGAGCCCAACTCCATCGACAGCTGGGACACGCTCTGCCGCGAGTTCAAAAGCTACTTCCAGGGCAGCTCCATACGGCCAGGCACAGCATGGGACCTAGGGAAGGTGAAGCAGAATCGCAGCGAAAGCCTCCGCGACTACACCGACAGATACATGGAGAACAGGAACCTGGTTCCCGGCTGCTCCGAGTCCGAGATCATCCACTACTTCCTCGACGGCCTCGCCGACTCGGTAGTCTTTGAGCGTCTCTGCGAGGACCTGCCAAAGACCTCCGGCGAGTTCTTCGGGCGGGTGAACAAGATGGCCAACGCTAAGGAAGCCACTCGCCTCCATTACAACAAGAGAAGCACTCGGGACGACGATCGTCCGCCTCGCCGAGAAGATCGCCCGAGGAAAGAGGATCCGCGCCGAACTCGGCCAGAACCAAGCAGAATGGGCGACCGAAAGCGCTCGGGAGATCGCACCATCGCCGCCATGGATCGTGGAGGCCCACGCCCACGGACCAACTTCAGCGCCGAGTTCGAGAAGATGCTCCAAGGGCCCTGCCCCATACATAAGCAGTCCAAGCACCGCATGATCGACTGCATGGGGCTCACCGACGCCTACAAGAAGCAAGAAGGGAAGCTGCCGCCGCGTGACAACGATAAGGGCGACAAGGGAAAAGGGGCCCCCGCGAACCCCGGTTTCCCAAACGTCGAAAGGCAGGTGAACTTCATCCTCGGAGGACCGCCGCAAGTGGACGACAAGCGCCGAGAGAAGGTGCACGATAGGGAGATATTCTCCTGCTACACATCTCCAATCCAACCACTCCGCTGGTCAGAACAGCCAATCACCTTCTCCAGGGAAAACCAGTGGTTTCAAGTCTCCGATGTCGGCGAGTACCCCCTAGTACTCAGCCCGATTGTAAACAACGCCCGTCTCACCAAGGTACTCGTTGATGGCAGAAGTGGGCTCAACATCATCTTCGCCCAGACACTGAGGGACATGGGCATCGGCCTCGACGCTTTGACCCCTTCCCTTCACCCATTTTACGGGTAAATCCCGGGGAAGGGTTCCAAACCACTCGGGCAGATATCCCTCCCTGTCACCTTTGGCGATCAGGACAACTTCTGAACCGAGTACCTCAATTTCCAAGTTGCCGACTTCACCACCGCCTATCACGCCATACTCGGGAGGCCGGCGCTCGCCAAATTCATGGCGATCCCCAACTACACGTACCTGCTGATGAAGATGCCGGCACCGAACGGCGTCCTCTCCGTCCGCAGCGACGTCCACACCGCCAAGGGATGCGACGAGGAGGGGCTCCACCTCTGCACCGGCATCGAACGCAGCGTACTCCAGATGGAGGTCGTCAATGATGCGAGAACATTCCAAGGGGATCCCGGCTCCATCCCCGAGTCCTCCAAGAAGAGAGCTGCACCGACTACCATGAAGCCGGCCGAAGAAGTACGCGCCATCTCACTTGGACTCGCCGACTCCTCCAAGACTACCCTGATCGGATCAGGGCTCGACGCCAAATAGGAAAGCGCACTTGTCGCCTTCCTCCGGAACAACGCTGACATATTTGCTTGGACTCCATCAGACATGCCGGGTGTTCCGAGGGAGGTGGTCGGGCACTCCTTGAAGGTTGACGCGAACGCCAAACCAGTTCGCCAAAAGCTCCGACGCTTCGCGCAGGACCGCAAGGAGGCCATTAGGGTAGAAATTACAAGGCTGTTAGCTGCCGGGTTCATTAGAGAAGTCTTTTATCCCGACTGGCTTGCTAATCCAGTCCTTGTAAGAAAAAAAGAATAATGAATGGAGAATGTGTGTTGATTACACGGATCTCAATAGGCACTGTCCTAAGGACCCCTTCGTCCTGCCCCGCATCGACCAAGTCGTCGACTCCACCGCCGCATGCGCACTCCTATGCTTCCTTGATTGCTACTCCGGCTACCACCAGATCGCCTTGAAAGAAGAAGACCAAGAAAAGACGTCCTTCATCACTCCGATCGGCGCTTACTGCTACACCAAGATGACGTTTGGCCTCCGCAATGCTGGCGCCACCTACCAGAGGGCCATAAACCTGACCCTGGGTACTCAGATCGGTCGCAACGCCGAGGCCTATGTTGACGACATATTGATTAAGACGAAGATCGAAGCCGAGTTCATCTCCGACCTCTCCGAGACGTTCAGCAACCTCCGCAGGCTCAATTGGAAGCTAAACCCGACTAAGTGCGTCTTCGGTGTACCGAAAGGGAAACTACTCGGTTTATCGTCAGCAACAGAAGCATCCAAGCCAATCTAGAAAAAATAGACACCATCCGGAGGATGAAACCGCCGACTGGGAAGAAAGAGATCCAAAAGTTGACTGGTTGCATGGTGGCCTTATGCAGGTTTATCTCCCGGCTGGGGGATAAGGGCTTGCCGTTCTTCAAGATCCTCAAGAAGACCGACAGGTTTGAATGGACCCAGGAGGCGCAGCAGGCTTTCACCGACCTAAAAAACTACCTCTCCAATCCATCGGTACTCGTCGCCCCGCACAACGATGAGCCACTACTCCTATACATTGCAGCCACGACTAACATGGTGAGCACTGTGATCGTCGTGGAGAGAGAAGAGGAGGGAAGGGTGCAACGCGTGCAACGACCAGTCTACTATGTTAGCGAAGTACTCAGCGAATCCAAGGCGTGCTACCCCCAGGTGCAGAAACTACTCTACGCACTGCTGATTACATCAAGGAAACTCCGCCATTACTTCCAGGAGCATCGCATCAAGGTGGTCACGCAATTTCCACTCGGCGAAATCCTCCATAATAGGGATGTCACCGGACGAATCATCAAATGGTCCATCGAGCTCGCCTCCTTCGTCATAGATTTCGTCCCACGCACCGCGATCAGATCACAGATCCTCGCCGACTTCATCGCCGAATGGACCGAGAGCCAGGACGCGAAGGAGGACACTAGCGGAGAACACTGGAAGATGTACTTTGACGGCTCCCTAAT
>CM014276.1:8277572-8297387 GCA_004135705.1 Alloteropsis semialata | reverse complement strand
GAGTATTTTAGGGGAAAAGTTTGATTTTGCGGTATATCGCCTACTCACCCCCCCTCTAGGCGACATCAAGGTCCTTTCAATTGGTATCAAAGCTTGGCTTCACATCTAAGCTTAACCGCCATAAAGAAAAGATGTCGCTTGAGGTACATTTTGAGCCACTTGAGCTCGATGGCTCAAACTATGCTTCTTGGTTTGGTAATGTTCATAATGCTCTTAGAAATTTAGATCCTTTAGTTGAACATATTTTAGTTGCTAGCATTCTACCTCCTAAATTTGATTATGACAACTTTGATTTGTCAAATCTCACTCAAAAGGAGCTAGCTTGCACGCAACTCAATGCTTGTGTTATTAACTTCTTGCGGAGTTCTGTTTGTGAAGAGTTATGGGACATCATCTCTAGCAAGAAAGAAATTCGAAGAGATGCTCATCACATTTGGACTCTCATCACGGATACATTTGAAGATTTCGAAAGTGATGATGAGGAGCAAGAAGTCATGGAATCACCTGAGAAATGCTCAACTGCATCAGCAATATTCATTGAGCCTCAGGTGGTTTTTGCCGAGAAGCTAGAAGAGCAAAAGGAGGAAATTGCAGTCTGCCTGGAGGAACCGGTCCGACCGGTGCCAGGAACCGGTCTGACCGGTCCTGACCAGGGAGCTGCTCCCGAGAGTGCTCAAGACACCCAAGCCGCAAGCGTCATCCCATCCACTTCTGGTTCTTCATTATCCAATGATGAGGGACCCAAGTGTCTGATGGCTTGCAGAAGTAAGAAGAAGACCAAGAGAGATGAATTTCATAGAGTTGGAACCATCAAGGCTCTAACTCAAGAACTTGAAAAGCTCAAGTTGTCATATGCCTCCTTGGTCAGTAAGTATGAAATCTTGTCAAAGGATTATGCTTGTGCTACTGATTTATCTACTTGTGTAGCATCCTTAGAACAAGAAAAACAAATGCTTAGTGCTCAACTTGAGAAGCTCACTAGTGAGCATATGGCTTTGCAAGCAACTCACAAAGAACTTGAGTGTTCTCATGAGAAGCTTGTGGAATCATATGCTATGCTAGACATTGCTCATGAGGTTGTATTAACATCGGTAAAATATCTTGAACCTCATACACACACATGCACATGCTCTCACATGAATTCTATTTTATTATGTGAAAAATCGTGTTGCTCCCAAGCAACCCAAACTTGTGTTGAGCATGTTGTTGTAGAGTTTTGTGATGATCTTCTTGCTGAAGAAATGGAAGATATCAAGCAAGAGGATGAAAAGATCAAGAATGACTTGGTCAAGCTTAAGGGAAAGGGTCAAGTGCAACCTTCTCAAGATAACCGTGAAAACATGGTGAATAAGCTTGAGAAGGGATCAATGGTCACTACTCAATTCCTCAGCATGACAAGCAAGTCAACAAAGACAAGACTCAAGAAAAGAAGAAAGGGAGCTTGATCACATACAATGCTTCAATTGCTCAACAATGGGGCATTATGCATCTATGTGCGTCATCAAGCATAAAAGCAAGACAAAGAAGCTTGAAGTATCCAAGAAAAGGAGTCTTGCAAAGAAAAGGATTTGCTATGGATGCAAGAAGAAGGGACACACGATAGCCATGTGTCCCGGCGCTACTAATGTTGGTGGCTCTGACCCCGACCGGTCAGACCGGCCACATGGACCGGTCAGACCGGTGGCGGCCAGAGTGTCGGGGGTAGACCCCCAGGGGTACCCAGCAGGCGGATTGGCCCAACCAGCAAGGGGCGGCCCAATCCGAGTGCAACTGGGCTGGTTTGTCAGACTGGGTGGCCCACCAGTCGGGAGGCCCACCAGTCGGGCGAACCGGATGGGCGCGACGGCGCACGCGGCAAGGAAGAAGACGGCGTATCCCGCAAGAAGCTCGGAGATCAAGATAAACTAGCCGGAATTATAGGGAAAGATATTTGTAATCGTTATAGGATCGAATCCTTGTATTTCGGGTAGGTTACGATCTCTAGCCGACTTGTAACTCAAGGCAGCCGGACTATATAAGGCGCCTTGAGACCCCCCTCCAGAACACGACATCTACAACCCACGCATTCATTCAACCTAGGACAGAACCCAACTACGGAGATCCTTCAGGAACTTCATACACAGCAATACAATCACCCCCAACACAGGACGTAGGGTATTACGTCATCTCGACGGCCTGAACCTGTTCAATCCTTGCGTCTTGTGTTACCATCGTCTTGTGATCCTCGATCTGTCCCTCAACAAATCAACCACGTAGGCTACCCTGTGTGGACTGCCGGGTCCAAACATCCGACAGTTGGCGCGCCAGGTAGGGGTGATCGACGAGATCAATCTACAAGCTCGATGGCATCCGCTTCCGCCGTCATCACGCCGGCATCCATGAAGATTTCCACCGCTGAGGGGGCTATGTTCTTCTTCGGATCCATGGTCTTCACCGCCGGACCCGAGGGAGAGCTCTCCTTCACCCGTGACGCCACCCCGGAGGAGACGGCGCCTCGACTTGACGCCACGCCAGACGGGATCGTCACCATCACCGCTCCGTCGCCAGCCATCGCCAACAACTCGGCAACTGCGACGGCCAGCGTCGTCCTCCCGCCATCCGGGGGGAACATGTCTCCTCTTGCACCGCCGACTGCTTCGTCCACTCTGCCTCCACCACGCAGGGATGGGCTGCATGCCAACGCCAGTTTGAGGCGGACATGGATCACGCCATTGCTTCCATCGGTGAATGCATCGAACTCACCGAATCCGCTCGTCAAAGCATCGCCTCGCCGACACGATTCCCGCTGGGACTCGGGAACAGCGGGGCCGTCTACCAACAAGCACTCGGCGAACGCATGAACTCCGACTACTCTCCAGATGCGATCAGGGCGGTCGATCCCGTCGCGGCCGCCCAGATCGGATCTGCTCCGGACGTTGCGCCGACTCCGCCTGAACCAGAACCAACTCCGACTTTCCCGCAGGTGACACGTGTCCTCCCTCCGAATAAGAGGATCACGCCTGCCAAGCGGGAGACGTTCGTCTCCGACATATCCGCCGACGAGCCAACAGTCCAAGGCGAAGATCAAGCGCACCGCGACGCCAGGATCGGGCGCAACGGTGAGAAGCAACGACGCCGCGACGCGCGGCGAGAACGCCGGAACCCTAGGGTCACGCGTAACCTCCAAGACGATTTCATCCAAGAAATTGGCGGTGTGGGTGTTTACGCCACCCCGTCGGCTAACCTTGCCGCCGCGCACCAAGAGCTAGAAGGAATTCCGGAAACCCCGGAGCTCAACCGGATCAAGGTTAGGCTGACTGCAGCCGCAGGCATGATTAATGCCCACAGGGCTCCTGCTTCCTCGTCTCGCCACTCCAAGTCGGCCAGCCGCCGAGAAGCTGATCGCGACGTGGTCGAGCAGCCAGATCTCCGTGAACAACTCCGCAACCGCGATCTCCGAAGGAACCTTGACGACCGTCATCGGCGAAGGGACGAGGAAGAACTCCGACGGCGCGCCGAGTACAATCGTGAACACGGCCCCCCAGGGCTGGATCGCGACGCACGCCAACGCCGAGAGCTTGAGGCCGCTGAGGCCGCACGCCGCCGAGAGTTCGACCGCAAGTACGGGCCTCCACTCGGACAAGACAGGCCGCCCCGGGCTAACACCCCGGAAGACTACTCCGCCGACTCAGGACACGCGGACGCCGGAAACCTCAACGACTGCGACGGCTTCCCGGCATTCACTGCCCGGGTAAGATCCATTAGAATGCCTGGCATAGAGAAATATGACGGGAAGGCGGACCCGATGATGTGGCTCCGGACCTACAGCATCGCCATCCGCGCGGTGAACGGCGACCACGACTCCATGTGCGCCTACTTCCCCGTCGCCATGACCAAGGTAGGGCTGACCTGGCTTCACAGCCTTGAGCCCGGCTCCATCGACAGCTGGGGCACTCTCTGCGACAAGTTCAAAAGCTACTTCCAGGGGAGTTCCATCCGACCAGGCACCGCCTGGGACCTGGGCAAAGTGAAGCAGAACCGCGGGGAGAGCCTCCGCGACTACACCGACCGGTATATGGAGAACCGGAACCTAGTTCCCGGCTGCTCCGAGTCCGAGATCATCAGCTACTTCCTCGATGGCCTCGCCGACTCCGCCGTCTTCGAGCGCCTCTGCGAGGACATGCCAAAGACCTCCGGCGAGTTCTTTGGCCGGGTAAACAAGATGGCGAACGCCAAGGAGGCCGTCCGTCTCCACTACGGCAAGAAAAGCACTCGGGACGATGATCGTCCCCCTCGCCGAGAAGACCGCCCGAAGAAGGAGGACACACGCCGCTCCCGCCCTGAACCAAGCAGGAGGGATGACCGAAAGCGCTCAAGAGACTTCACCGTCGCCGCCATGGACCGTAGCGGCCCTCGCCCGCGGTCCAACTTTAGCGCTGACTTCGAGAAGATGCTCCAAGGACCCTGCCCCATCCACAAGCAGTCCAAACATCGCATGATCGACTGCATGGGGCTCGCCGAGGCCTACAAGAAGAAGGAGGGGAAGCTGCCGCCGCAAGACGACGACAAAGGCGACAAGGGAAAAGGGGCTCCCGCGAACCCTGCTTTCCCAAATGTCGACAGGCAGGTGAACTTCATCCTCGGAGGACCGCCGCCCGTAGATGACAAGCGCCGGGAGAAAGTACGTGATCGGGAGATATTCTCCTGCTACACATCGCCGATCCAACCACTCCGCTGGTCCGAGCAGCCAATCACCTTCTCCAGGGAGGACCAGTGGTTCCAGGTCTCCGACGTGGGCGAGTACCCGCTGGTACTCAGCCCGATCGTGCACAACGCTCGCCTCACCAAAGTACTTATCGACGGTGGGAGCGGGCTCAACATCATCTTCGCCGAGACGCTGAGGGACATGGGCATCGGCCTTGATGCCCTGACTCCTTCTCTCCACCCGTTCTACGGGCTGATCCCGGGGAAGGGCTCCAAACCACTCGGGCAGATTGCTCTGCCCGTCACCTTCGGCGATCAAGACAACTTCAGGACCGAGTACCTCAACTTCCAGGTCGCCGACTTCACCACCGCCTACCACGCCATATTGGGGAGACCAGCGCTCGCCAAGTTCATGGCGATCCCCAACTACACGTATCTGCTGATGAAGATGCCAGCACCAAACGGCGTCCTCTCCATCCGCAGCGACGTCCACACCTCCAAGAAATGCGACAAAGAAGGGCTCCACCTCTGCACCGGCGTCGAACGCAGCGTGCTGCAGATGGAGGTGGTCCACGAGGCAAGAACCTTCCAAGGAGACCCGGGCTCCATCCCCGAGTCCTCCAAGCGAAGAGCCGCACCGACCACGATGCAGCCGGCTGAAGAAGTGCACGCCATATCACTTGGGCTCTCCGACTCCTCCAAAACCGCCCTGATCGGATCAGGGCTCGACCCCAAATAGGAAAGCGCGCTCGTCACCTTCCTTCGGAACAACGCCGATATATTTGCATGGACTCCATCAGATATGCCGGGTGTTCCAAGGGAGGTGGTCGAGCACTCCTTGAAGGTTGACGCGAACGCCAAGCCAGTTCGCCAAAAGCTCCGACGCTTCGCGCAGGACCGCAAGGAGGCCATTAGGGCAGAGATTACAAGGCTGTTAGCCGCCGGGTTCATTAGAGAAGTCTTTTACCCTGACTGGCTCGCTAACCCAGTCCTTGTAAGAAAAAAGAATAATGAATGGAGAATGTGTGTTGACTACACGGATCTCAACAGGCACTGCCCTAAGGACCCCTTCGTCCTACCCCGCATCGACCAAGTCGTTGACTCCACCGCCGGATGCGTACTCCTATGCTTCCTTGATTGCTACTCCGGCTACCAGCAGATCGCCCTGAAAGAAGAGACCAGGAGAAGACGTCCTTCATAACTCCGATCGGCGCCTACTGCTACACCAAGATGACGTTTGGCCTCCGCAACGCCGGAGCCACCTACCAGAGAGCCATTAACTTGACCCTGGGCACTCAGATCGGCCGCAACGCCGAGGCCTACGTCGACGACATAGTCATCAAGACGAAGATCGAAGCCGAGTTTATCGCCGACCTCTCCGAAACGTTTAACAATCTCCGCAGGCTCAACTGGAGGCTGAACCCGACTAAGTGCGTCTTCGGCGTACCCAAAGGGAAACTACTCGGTTTCATCGTCAGCAACAGAGGCATTCAAGCCAACCCAGAGAAGATAGACACCATCCGGAGGATGAAACCGCCGACTGGGAAGAAAGAGATCCAGAAGCTGACTGGTTGCATGGCGGCCTTGAGCAGATTCATCTCTCGGCTCGGGGATAAGGGCCTGCCGTTCTTCAAAATCCTCAAGAAAACCGACAGGTTCGAGTGGAACCAAGAGGCACAGCAAGCTTTCACCGACCTCAAGAACTACCTCTCCAATCCACCAGTACTCGCCGCCCCGCATAACGACGAAACGCTACTCCTGTACATCGCTGCCACGACCAATGTGGTGAGCACTGTCATCGTCGTGGAAAGGGAGGAAGAAGGAAAGATGCAACGAGTACAGCGACCAGTCTACTACGTGAGCGAAGTACTCAGCGAATCCAAGTCTCGCTATCCCCAGGTGCAGAAGCTACTCTACGCACTGCTGATCACATCAAGAAAACTCCGGCATTACTTCCAAGCGCATCGCATCAAGGTGGTCACGCAATTTCCACTCGGGGAGATCCTCCACAACAGAGACGTCACGGGGCGAATCATCAAGTGGTCCGTCGAGCTCGCCTCCTTCATCATAGACTTCGTCCCGCGCATCGCCATCAGGTCACAGATCCTCGCTGACTTCGTCGCCGAATGGACCGAGAGCCAGGACGCGAAAGAAGACACCAGCAGCGAACACTGGAAGATGTACTTTGACGGCTCCCTCATGATCGACGGAGGAGGGGCCGGGGTACTCTTCATCTCGCCGAAAGGGGAACAGCTCCGATACGTCCTCCAAATTCGTTTCCCCGTCACCAACAACGCCGCCGAGTATGAAGCAATTCTCCACGGACTCCGCATCGCCACCTCACTAGGCATAAAGAGGCTCCTGGTCTATGGCGACTCTGCTGTTGTTATATACCAGGTGAACAAAGAGTGGGATCGCCACAGCGAGCGGATGAACGCCTATTGCGAGGCAGTGCATAAGCAGGAGGGAAAATTCTACGGAGTTGAGTACCACCACGTCCCACGAGAAGACAACCTCGCCGCTGATGCACTCGCCAAGTTGGGATCCACCCGCGCGGAAGTTCCAGGGGGAGTGTTCGTGCAAGGCCTCCTCAAACCCTCGGTTAAAGAGTTGAGCAACGAGCCAGAGCCTGCCTCGGAACTCTGCGAGGTGCTGGCTATTAACGCCGAAGAAGAAGACTGGATGGCCGAGTTCATAGATTTCCTCGCCTACAACAAAGTGCCAAAAGACCCCACGGAACGAAAGATCCTGGAGCGCCGAAGCAAAAACTACGTGGTGGTCGGTGGCGCCCTGTACAGACGAGCCGCCACAAATCAAGTATTCATCAAATGCGTCACGAAAGAAGTCGGCCTCCAGATCCTTGATGACATCCACTCGGGAAGTTGTGGAAGCCACGCCGCCGCAGGGACACTAGTCGGGAAAGCATACCGAGCAGGGTTCTTTTGGCCCACCGCCGTCTCCGACGCCAAAGCACTCGTCCGCCGATGCCAGGGATGCCAATTTTTCGCCAAGCAGAAACACCTCCCGGCCCAAGCTCTACGCACCATACCGCCTTCGTGGCCATTCGCCTGTTGGGGGTTGGACATGGTAGGACCATTCAAAGCTGCCCCGGGAGGTTACACACACATCCTCGTGGCCATCGATAAATTCTCCAAATGGATAGAGTACAAGGCCATCGTCGGAACTCCAACATCAAAGCAAGCCGCCGCCTTCGTCGAAGAAATCACACACCGGTTCGGAGTCCCTAACAAGATCATCACCGACTTGGGGACACAGTTCACCGGATCCGCCTTCTGGGACTTTTGCGAGAACAGCTGCATCGGTGTATACTATGCCTCCGTCGCCCATCCCAGATGCAACGGACAGGTGGAACGAGCCAACGCCATGATACTCCAAGGACTAAAAGCAAGAGTCTTCGACCCATTGAAGAAATTCGCCGGACGGTGGCACCAAGAGCTACCACAAGTCATTTGGGGACTCAGGACTCAGCCGAGTCGTGCAACAGGTCATACTCCATTCTTCCTCGTCTACGGCTCCGAAGCGATCCTCCCCACCGACATTGCTTTCGGATCTCCGCGCATCGATAACTACGACGAAGGTGAAGCAGAGGCAGCTCGCGAGGTGGACCTAGTCTCCATCGAAGAACACCGAGTTAACGCGCTCATACAGCACGCGCGCTATCAGCAACAACTCCGACGCTACCACGACAAGAACGTCCAGGAAAGGGACTTCAACATTGGTGACCTCGTCTTACGCCGAGTGCAATCCACTGCAGGGGTTCACAAACTCTCCGCCCCATGGGAAGGCCCGTTCATCGTGACTCAGGTCATATGTCCGGGTACTTTTCGTCTCCAATACGAGGATGGCACCGAGGTCCCACACCCGTGGAACATAGAGCATTTACGCCGATTCTACCCATGAAAAGCTATGTATCACAAAGTTCAATAATAGTATATGCTTTTTCCTCCGTATATTTGTTCTCCTTGCAAAACCTCTCGAAATCACTCTGTTCCCGAGTAGTTCTTAACTAAATGCTGTGTAACCGGGCCTGGAACGACGCCTAAGCCTTCTACACGTGCACGGGATCCGCTCTCGACGTTATGAACTTAGGATAAGTGAAGCAAAGGAAAAGCACATTTCAGCTTAAAGCTACTCGGGCAACGTTAAAACATAAAACAAAGTATCCAACACTCTCGTTTTACTTGTTTCTAACCACTTATACAAAAAGTCTACACTACTCTGCTACAGAATACAGGACTCTACTCAAACTTGAGAGCCTCGCCCACTTTCTCGGCGATCAGGCGAGTTTCAGCCATCGCCGCATCGACCTGCTCCGCCGTGGCGTCCGCCGCCACCCCATCTCCGACCGGCGCAAGGTCAATCCGCGGGTACAATGTCCGAACACGCGCCAAGGCGTCGTTCGCGCACACTACGGCCGACTCCTTGATCAACTCGGCGATGCGGATTGGCGCGGCTTGAAGACGCGGGACTAAGGCAGTCGGCTCACCCTCCTCCGGAGCCACGGAGTCCAGCAGCTCCCTCGCCGCCTCATTGACCTCCGTCAGCGCCAGATGCGCCGATGACAAATCTTGCTCCAAGCCTGTTATGATTTGAGAGTTATTCTGAATTGTATACATGGCTTGGAGCATCGTCATGTCCGCACCTTTCCGGAAGTCCTGCTCTTGCTTCAACTTGCCCGCCATCACCTCCTCCGACTGCTGCAGAGTTGCGTTCGCAAATCGCAGCTCCTTCAGCTCGGTGACGTGACGCTCCCTCTCCATCTCCTTCTCTGGAAAGGCAAAGAAGCACTCGGTCAGGACGAAAACAACACGGTAAAGTCCTACAATTCAGCAACTACTCGGGGATTACAAGGACAGGGCCTTACGATGAAGAATATGCCGATGCTCCACGACGGCGTCGTTCAAGCTCTTCCTGGCAGCGTCGCGTTGACGCTTGACCCGTTTGAGCTCTGCTTCCGCCTTCGCCGCACGACGGAGCGCCGACTCCGCGTCCTGAGCCTGCGCAAGGCGCGACTGCCGAAGCGTAGCCAACTTCTACAACCGTCCGAAAAGGCGAAGAACTCAGAAAACCAATAAAGAAAAAGAAAAGGTCATCAAGACAGGGGAGGAATCTAACCGCTGCAAGGCGCTGGGCGTGGTCGACAGCAATCTGAAGTTCGGCGATCACCGAGCCTCCTTCTCCGCCATGGCGTCAACCCCGGGGACAGTGATGGTCCCCGAGGTGTCCGACTGCTTCGGCAGATCCTCCTCCGGGGCTTCTCCCCGAGTAACGTCGCCCGCACCTACGGGCGAAGACTGGATCACCGTGTCCACGACAGGATCCCCAGTGACACTTGGGATAATCGCCGTATCACCGTCGGCCGCCGGCACCTCCACTACCACCTCCGGGTCAGGCCCGACTGGGATCTCCGCCGTCTGCACCGCTCCCGGTCCATCGGCCGAGTTCGTCACCTCGGGCGTAGCACCTGAGGATGACTGGCCTGCAGGTGCGGCCGGGGGAGCACTCGGGCCTCGCAGGGCATCAGTTGCAGGAGCCCTCCCGCTCGCCGCCTCACCGTCCAGATCGGAGGCATTGCTGAAAAAAGCACTCAGAAGTTAATACAAGAACTCGGAGATAAATGATAACAAGAAGAAACGCGAAACTCACCGAGTACCCTTCACCACCGCGACTCGGGGCCGAAAGACGGGGAGCTTGGCCCGCCGCTGCGCCGAAGCCACCACGAGGATTGGCCTGGTCCCCAAATCGGAGGCCGGCCTTGCATCCGCCGTGGCCTGCACAAGCGTCTCCGCCACCATGCGCCGCCTCTCCTCCACTGAGACGCCCATGGCCCGGGCGTGCTCCTGCTCCTGGAACAAGGCACCGCCTCGTCCTTCTCCTCTTCCTCCATGACGGCCGGGGAACGACGTCCCGGCTCGTCAACATCGGCGTCCGAACCCGCAGGCGGCCGCTGAGCCGGCTGCGTGTCCGATTTCTTCGCCGCCACCTTCTTCGCCAACACCTTCTTTGTACGCCTCTGCTTGGGAGGCGGCGGCGCCGTACCCGCCACCGCATCCCGAACGGAGGGCGCTTCGTCCGACGACGCGGCTGAGTCGTCGGCTGCCCCGTCGTCAGTAACCGCCGCCCGCTTGGAAACGCCGCCCCCACGGTTGTTCCTCTTCGCCACAGCCGCCCGGCGCTTTCTCATTGTTGGAAGCTTGCAATGGTTTGAATATACTTTGTCAATCAAGAACAAGCATTTGAAGAGTTCTTTCAAATGGGATTTCAAAATGATGAAGCAAAGCTAAACTCAATGTGGCAAGGGTAAGTGGTGAAGAAATCAACCGAGATGACTAGAGCGAGGGACTAAGCAAGCTTTGGCTAAGCGACGGCTTTCCATGTGTGCGAATTGCTAAGGTGAAGTATCTAGGTCCGTGGGGTTTCGAATAATCATATCTAAGCCGTATTGAGGGAAGCAATGCAAAGCATCAATTAGTTGTGATTGATTAAATGGAGTGACCTAAGGATTCAAATGAACTTTGTCAATGGATGATGGAAAATCCTAAGTCACTAGCTCAAGTATGGAATTGCGCAAGAAAGATAGCAACGTTGAAAGCCCTCATGTTGACAACTATCAAAGTATGGCATTGATCAAGACTTGGAAACACAAGAGGATGTCTTTGTGTTTATATTTATCCTTGAGTATAGGTACGCCGTACTATCAAGAGGGATGCAACATTTGCTTATTGACAAATATCAAAAGTGCTCAATAGTTGACATATGTGAGAATAGCCTTGAGAGAGTCACAGAGTGTGCTAACATTTCTAGCTCAATTAACATTGTGTGTTTGTTGACACTCATTAATGCACATCTCAGACCGTCAACTTTGATATACAAATACACATTCACCATAGCTATAGGGATTATATCTAACAAGTTCAACTAGTTTTGGTGACTATGTGTATGCAGGAGGCAACAGGTGAAATTTGAGGAAAAACGGGCTCGGTGGGCGGTCGCCCGACCTAGCCAGGTCGGCCGACGCCCAACCGAGGCCAAATGACCCTATCTTTGGATATGTGCTAGGAAAGCTACTTTAGACCAACCCTTGCCTATGCACCAAGGTTGGGTCAAGCCCATATAGGGAAAGGACCTCAAGAGAAGCACAAAGGGGCCACATCCACAAGTACACATACTCAAATGGAGTGGTGTCACCGAGGGTGGGACTCCACAGCCTACAATATAGTGGCTGGCAAAAGATGAGGCCAATCAGGCACAAAAGATACGTCGGCCGACCTGGCCCGGTCGGCCGAGCCTGGCCCGGAGCCCAATGGGGCCCAACTTCCTCCAGGGTAAAGAAGCACACTCCAGGACCACCATAGCCACTGATTCCATGTCGGTTGAATCCAAGAGATGGAAATGGTCCAAGGGGAGGTCACATGGATAGAAGGGCCCACCTCGCAACCTAAACGTACTCAAATGCACCTATACCACCTGGAACCGCCATAAGGACCCACTGATCAGTCACTCAGCCGAAGATGGGCCCGATCGGTGCCGGTAGCCGGTTGGCCGATCTTGCCCGGTCGCCCGACCTGGTCCGGAGGCCAAACCGCCTCATCCTTCTGGTACGGGTTCCTACCGCCTCCTGGAGTCCATCTACGCCGTGCATCAATCAAGGCGGTGGATCGAACGTCGGCCGATCTCCCCGAATCGCCCGACCTGTGACTGAGTCCGTTCGTCCTCATCTTCCACGTGTCCACTCCTAACCACCTCTACAAGCTATAAATAGCTGCATACCGGGCATTGAACAACACACACAAGATTGAGAAGCCACAAGCTCCACTCCAAGGTGAAGCTCTACTCCAGTGTAGTATCTAGAGAATAGGGAGAGAGTGAGGGGCAGTCCGGGGGAAGTGCCGGGGCTGTCGGCACTCTTCCCCGATCTTGTACCTCAACGGATGCTTCCTTCTTCTAGTAAGTGTTCGTGATCTCTTATGGTATTAAGTTCTCTTGATTAAGTAAGTTCTCTGCTATAGTTGCTTGCGGGTTCATCGTTCATTAATCATTTGCGAATGCTTAGTGAATACTTTGGTCTAGAAACAAGACTAAAGTAGTAATTGATAGCATAGACGTGGTGTCTGGGCTAGAAGTTACCTTTGTTTGCCTCGTAGCCCCACGTATTCAGAGGTAGGCAGCAGGTGGTGACAGCCCTGTCCATCATTTGTAATCCTCGCCATTCGGGTACGGCGTAGAGCTGTTGGCCGGCAATTTCCTAGAGGCCTAGGATACCCCGGTGCCCAAAGTAAGTAAACTATAGACGCTGAGTTTATCCTTCATCAAGGTCCTTATCCATAGGAATCCTCTCTACCCTCGCCATCATTTCTCTTGTTGTCCTTGGACGATCTTGTTAGAATATTAGTACACACGTTCCCTGTGGATTCGATACCCTGAGTACTTCCGGGTGAAAGCTACAACGATATCCGTGCGCTTGCGGATTTATCTGCGACCGTAAGAAATACCAACAGTGTTTTTATCCCTGGATGAAACCTTGAGCTAACTTGAGAGAAGTTTTGGGACACACTCAGCCTGACCGGTCTGACCGTGTAAGCTCTAACGGCTAGTTTTCAAACTCAGCTCTGCCTGACCGGTCTGACCGGTCAGGACAGAGTCCCAACGGCTAGTTTTTGTGTGCTGGGGTATTTATACCCCTCAGCCCCCCTCTTGGTGGGCTGCTGCTTCCACACGCCATTTACACATTCTAGAAGCCAGAAAAGGCCTCCCCAACCTCTCTTTGTGAGATTTGTGTGATATTTGAGATATCTTTGTGTTGGGTTGAGGGATTGAGATTGTGTGAGCATTAGAGAGCAAACAAGAGCAACCATAGCTTGAGCACTCCGATTCGCTATCAAGAAAGCCATTTGAAGCATTTGTTACTCTTGGAGGTTCTTCCTCCTAGACGGCTAAGGCGTCGCCCGGTGAGCTACCAAAGTGTGTGGTGAGCCACGGGATTGTTTGTGTAGGTTGTGCTTCACCTCCGAAAGGGAAGAAGCAAACTAGTGGAAGGAGGAGATAGCTTGACCAAGTGGTGGTCGCATAAGCTTCCTCAACGGAGAGTAGGATTCACCGTGCCTTGGTGGCTGCTTGGTGCGAGCGGTGAATCTGAACTTGAGGAAAACAACTCCTTGTGTCTCCGTTGTGGTTTGCCTCACTTGTTGATTTCTAGCATATTTTGTGCTTCCGCTTCGATCTACTTGGGTGTGCTTATATTGTGTGCAGGGATAGCTTTGCCTTGCTAAAAAATCATCTACAGAAGCTACTCACCAAGTTTGGTTTGTGCTAGAAGTCAAGAAGAAGCTCGAGCTGCTGTTGGGTGTGTGCTCTGCCCGGCACCGGTCTGACCGGTGTGGTGCACCGGTCTGACCGGTCACCCCCTAGCAGCTGGAGTATTTTGGGGGAAAAGTTTGATTTTGCGGTATATCGCCTATTCACCCCCCTCCTGGAGACATCAAGGTCCTTTCAGGATGTCTGTCAGCACCATACCAGTTTAACCGGCCCCAAGGGCGGTTAGACCGGTCCTGTCTGACAGAATTCCAAACAGAATAAAAATCACCATTCAACCATGCATCACACTATCACAAAGTCATTTAATAGCATAAATAAGTTCAACACACATAGCATCACACATTACAAGTTCTCAAGCCCACAAATAGATAAAGGTCGAATTTATTACAGATCCAAGTCTCTAACACAACTAGAGACCGGTCTAACCGCCCCTGAGGCCGGTTGGACCGCCCTTCCCAGAACAGACACAAGCACACTGAAATGAAGCTTTAATTCCTTGCTCTTCTCCCCCTTTGTCATCTTATCATCAAAAAGGACCTGAAGAGCTGCTTGTGGATCTGATTACTGTCCCTCAGAGCCTTGCCCGTTGCCACCCATTGAACTCATCGAAGGAGAGTCAGTGTTCCAAAACACGCCTGTAGTATTTGGACCAAAGATGGAAGTAGACAAATTTTGAGCCAATTCTTCAGTAGCACTAGAAGGTCTGGGGGGAATTGCTACTACTGAAGAAGAAGCTCCTGGATCTTTAAGACCAAAACTTGTCGAGGAGGCTCCCATGTAGCAAGTATATCCAAGACCGGAGGCATAAGCTGACTGAGAGTGAGGCTGACCCATCATTCCACTAGGCATAGATATTGGAGCAAATGTGGATGTGAAACCTCCATAATCAGTAGCTGCATAAGAAGGAGGTGTATGTGATGGTGCCATAAATGGAGGGGCTGCTGCTGTTGCTCTTGCTGCTGCCGCTGTAGCTACCGTCGCTCCTGCAATACCCTCTTGAGTAGGAGTTGCTTGAGTTGAAGAAGAGTCACCCTCATCAGGATAAAATATTCCAAACATATTTGTCTCTTGAAAACTCCAAATCATGGTGTTTGGTGAAGGAATCTCAGGCTCAGGTATAGTAGGTGAGATAGGTGACCGAGCTGGTTGAAGGTTTTGAGCTTCATATAGCCTCTTGAGAGTATCTCTATCCTTCTTTTCTTTGATTCTTCTATCCCTATCAGCAACCATCATATCCCTTTGGTTCTTACAAATACCAGCAAGAAGATTGAACACCTTTTTGAAATCGGATGAGGATTTCTTGGGCCTTGAAGAAGGTGCTCCTTGCTGTCCAGGGGTGGACCGGTTTAACCGGCCTGGTGACCCGGTTAAACCGCCCTGTCCAGACTGCTGCTCTTCAACTTGAATTTCAGGCTGTACATTCTCATCTTCGGTTGCTGCTGCTGGTACTGCTCTAGGGGATGGCAACCTGAGGTTCCTGGGCTTGTGTGGCCTGAGAGGCTCATGTCTAACATCCTTTTGAATTGGGCCAATTTCAGTGCCCTTTTCAATGAGAAACATGATGTAGGGAGCATAACCACAACCACTCAGAGGATGTTCAGAGATATACTTGATTTCCTCCCAGATATAATCAGCACCAATGAATCTAGGGGCATCCTCACGTATGTACCAAAGCAAATCCCTCATGTGACGTGATATTTCTGATGTGTTTCCACCACGAGGAGATATGGTCACTCTAAACAGTCGGTTAAGCACTCTATAAAAAGTGTAGAGCTGACTCACATTGCCAAACTTAGAGGGATTGGTCCCTGATGGATACATGAAGCCCAGTTGGTTATCTTCCATTGGCTTAGGATTGTTATGAATAACAGCAAACTCTTCATTATTCTCCAGACCAAGGTGACCACAAAAATCAGAAAAAGTGAAGTAATAGTCAGAGCCTTCGGTCCTCCACATAATAGCCCTTTCATTATCCGCATAGCCAAAGTGAACTGTGGCATAGAACTGTCCAATGAGCTCTTTGTTCCAATGGCGCTTGACCCCCATTAATCTCTTTATCCCTTGTCTCCTGCAAGTTCCAATGACTTGATCAAACACCACATTGTTGGCTTTTCTCATATGCTCCCAATCTATGTATTTTGCCTCCAATGTGATCTCAGGCCTTTTGTCAAATATGGTAGTGTAGAAATCCGGCTGAAACATGGTCCAGAACCTATAATCAGTGGCAGTGGTCCTCTTTTCATCATATGGATTTTCTCTTCTTTTCTTTCTTGCCACCTCAGTCATTCCAGTACCAGAATAATCAACTGGCCTTAATCTAGCAGGATAGGTAGGCCTTCTAGGTTCTGGAAAAATGGGCTCTTGCCGACCAGTCCCTTCTCCATTTCCTGAACTCCCATTGCTGCCATCACTGCCCTCTTGAGCTGCAGCATCATCATCATCACTCCCTTCATCAGCTGGTCCCTTGCCATGTCGATGCTCAACTCTAAAATCCTGATCCTCAACACTATCATCACTGCTAGTTTCAGCTGGAAACTCCTCAAGTATTTCTTCAATTTGCTGCTCGGCTGCCCTCTTTGGCGGCCTTGGTCTCAATGTTCTGCCCACTGCAGCACCTAAGCTCGAACCCTCTTGGGAAGCTGGATCAAGCTTCTTTTTCTTCCTTCTCTCATAGCTAGCCATGCTGCTGCTGTCCTGAGTCACAAAAGATTGGAAGAAATGATATAAGATCTCAGGAACTGATAGGATCGAAAAAAGAAGAAGATGCAGCAAATTTTGAGGATTTGGAGCAGCTCTGTGCAGGGCGGTTAAACCGGTCCTGGGACCCGGTTAGACCGGTCCTGACAGGGCTGAGCCCAAAAACTCAAAATGCTAGATAGAGATGCTGATGAAACAAGATATTAGATATTAGAATTGTATTCCAGTTCTAGAGATGTGAGATAGCCTAGAACCTACAACATAGATACTTGATAAAAGATTTCATCACTGATAGAAACAGGTTCTAGATGTGCTTGACAGGGCCTAGATGAAGCAAGTGTACAAGATATCAACCTAGAGAGGCAGAGATTGAATGCATTGCACAAAACCATGATTTTTGGCTTTGGCTGGTAGGGCCGGTTTAACCGCCCCTGGGGCCGGTTAGACCACCCTGCCCAGTCAAACCCTAAATCATGAATCTGGGTAATGTACCCAACAAAGTTAATTCAGCTCCTAGGATATGCTTCTATAGGGTATTCCAAGATGATTGACCAAAGGAAATTCAAATCTATGGGCTGAGCAAGTAGATCGATGAAGAACAAGATTTGAATACCTTTGGAGGGATGGAACCGAGATTAACTCCTCCAAAACAGCAGGCACCCGGTTAAACCGACAGTGGGCACACCAAATCTCCAAAGAAACCGAGCTTCCCTTGGTGGAATCCTCAAATCGCCATGGGAGGGAGAGAACTCGGTGGTGGAGTCGGGCTGAACGTGAGGGAAGATGTCTGTGGTGAAGGGGTATGAGTGGATAAGGATAAGGGGCTGTAGATTCACGAGAGGGTAAGAAGGTAACTTTCCAGACCCATACCGGTTAAACCGCCCCTGAGGCCGGTTAGACCAGTCTGGTCAGTGCTCAGGAAGAGATATGATTTTGATAGATTTTTGAGCTCCAAACATTCCTCACTTGATAGATATGAGATAATATATATGATAAATCCAATAGTGCTCATTAATCTCAGAAGAAAGAGTTTTTCCAAATATTTCATATATTTCTTGCCTCTTTCAAGAAATATGGATGGGTAGATATGGATCATTATGGACTTGAGAAAAATCTTACTACTAGTGACCAGCCAACAAGCAATCAAGATGAACAATGGTCACTAGCAGATCAATTGGGTCATAAAGACCAAAACCAAATATTTTCAAAAACACACAAGTCCTATCATGCTAGTTGGATTTTTCAAACTCTATCCTATGTCACACAAGCATGCAACCAAATCAAGTCAAGAACCATATTAGAATATTTAGCATATTTCTTTCACCATTTTTATGGAACATTTGACACTTAGTCAATTTAAAAGAAGGAATTTACTAAACATCTAATAGGTACAAAGAACTAGCATGGATATGAGGCCTAGATGCTCAATGTAAAAACATGGATAAAAGAAACGTACCTTGGCCTCTAGCTAATCTTTCTTCTCATTGGTGAAGATTCATTTCTCAAGTCTTGTGCATTATCAATATAATCCAAATGCCTCTTATCATTTATGAATTTCCCTTATATACATCATAGAAAAGAGATGCATTAAGTAGCACAAGACCGAGCTTCATCATTTAGTGATCTTTGGATTGGAAAGGCACAATGGGTCACTAAAAGATGAAACCTCACAATATAGGTTAAATTCCTTTTTCTTGATGCATATGTGTATATGACTGGAAGACAAGCTCACATGCATCAATCTTGTCACAAAGCCAAGCAAAGGGATTTAATCTATATTATGGCAAGCAGCTATTTAATAAGATAATTCATTTTCCAAAGAGGAGGTAGATACTCTTTTACCAATTTTGAACAAAAGACATAGCTTGCTTCAAGGAGAGACAAACTCTCACACATGAGACTACAAAATCACTAAAAGAAAATGTTAGTCTCTAGGACACAAATTGTAGGATAATCTCCCCCTTAATAGGTGCATCATGTATTTGAATATCATGTCACATGCACTTGATCAATTTAATGAGTTTGAGGAGTTTATCTCACAATTTGGTCCCGGCACATAAATAAATTGCATTTATTGAAATGGTGCCAAGAATACTTACTACCACAAAGATAGTATACAAGTTGTATGCCATGGAAGTGCTGAAAGAATTTCTTGTGATATTTCAATTTAGATGAAGCATGACAGTTGAACCTCCGCCGGAACTTCTGATACGAGACAGAGGCTGCCTGACGAGGGTCTGGATTAGGGGTACCCAATCAAACCCTTAACCCGGGTCCTCACGATAATCCACCCCTCAAAAGCAAAAACTGAAGAACCAAATCAAAGCAGATTCTCCATGCCCCAACAGCTCGGGGGCCGCCCGACGAGTCTCCGATTCCATCGACGCCATCGACCAGCTGGATGAAGCGCGCAGCATCGCACTACTCCACTCGGCCAAGTACCAGCAGGCCCTACGGCGATACCACGACCGCAACATCCGAAGCCGGGCCTTTCAAGTCGGCGACCTCGTCCTCCGATGAGTTCAGAGCAACCGCGGCCGCCACAAGCTGTCGCCGCCATGGGAAGGCCCCTACATCGTCGACCAAGTCCTCCGCCCGGGGACTTTCAAGCTCAAGGACGCGGACGGCCAAGTCCTCACGAACGCTTGGAACATAGAGCAGCTACGTCGCTTTTCCTTAAAAGTACCTGTACTTTTCAATTCGCGATAATAATCAAAGTACTGCGTGTTCCGAGTACTTTATTCGCATACGGTCATTTTCCGAAATGTACCCCGCAAGTTCCCAAAGCTAAGCGGCGGGCGATCCCTTCCCTGTGCAGGATCGCCCACCGCTCGGGGGCTCCACCCGGGGCCCAGTGCCCCTCCGTTTTTCACAAAAACTCGACAAGTGATCGCTCTCGCGCGCGATCAAGCGGTATACTTTTGCGCTTGCGAGAAAGGAACGTCAGCTCGAGGGGCTTCGTGACCACGCTTGTCCAAGTTTCGAGTGCTTACGCCCCTGCGGCTACGGCGCTAACTTGCGGGCAAAGTCCAAGTCCCCGGACCGACGTCTTTTTCCCGAGAAGCAATAAAGAAACCGCCTCGACTAGTTATCGCTTGC
>CM014276.1:8228588-8276484 GCA_004135705.1 Alloteropsis semialata | reverse complement strand
AAGGTCGCGGTGCTGGACGTCTATCTGAAGGTCCACCACTTTCGCCTTCAGCCCCTCGACCTCCTGCACGGCGGCGTCCTTCGCCCGGTTGGAGGTGTCCGCGGCCACCAGCGCCTCCATCACCGTCCTCTCGGCCTCCACCACCTTCGCCTCGAGGGTGGCCTTCTCCTCCGTGGCGTCCTCAATCGCCTCGTCCCTGGCCTCCCGGGCCTCGGTCAGCTGGGCCTCGAGCTGCTCCTTCTCGGCCTTCAGCTGTTGCACGGCGTGCCAAAGCCCGGACTCCCGGCGGAGGAACACCGACTTCTCGGAGCTGCGCTCCATAATTTTCTGAACGAAAGCAAAAAGAAGAGCGGTAAGACACACCCCAAAACGGCGCCAAGACTAGAAGAACGAAGCCCGAGAACTCACCCGGGAAGGCCCGATGATCATCTTATTGAAGACCTCCTTCATATTATTGAGGCCCTCGGCGAGAAGTTGGCGCTGCTCCCTCTCCGACGTGTCGTCCAGCTCGAAGATGGGATCCCCCGGGTTCTGACGATCGTACCACAACAATCGACCCTCACATGGCAGGTTCGGATTGTTCTCGATAGGTACGATGGCGTCAAAACGACGATCCATCGTCATCATCCCCGGCGTCTCCCGGAGAAAGCCTAAGCCCTCGCTCGAAGGGCTCGAACGGCTCGGGGACTCCACGACCGGCCCCCTGCTGCACTCACCGACGACCCTCCACGAGCTACCCTCCGGCGAGTCCTCGAGCACGACGACCTCTGGGGGAACCACCCCGGAGAGCTCGGGGGCTGCAGCGGCTGCCGGGATGGCAGCGTCTTGACGGGCGCCGGATGTCCCCGCCTCTGCTTCCTTGGGGCCAGCCGCAGCCCCCGGAGAGGCAGCGACCCCGCGGCCATCTTCCCCGGCCGCGTCACCGGACACGGCGACCTCTCCCGCTCCGGGGCGGGCCACCTCCTCCTGAGGAGTAGGCAGAGCCGCCTCCACCAGCTCCTCGGCCAGCTCGGCTTGGAGCGCCGCCACGGCCGCCTCCGTGGGGACGGTCTGTGCAATGGCCAGGCCCGTCGGGAGTGCGTCTCCCGGGCTGTCGCCGTCCCCTTCCGGCACCTTCTCCTCCACAGAGGGCGCCACCCTCCGTGCCTCCTCCTCGGCCTGCTCCGCCGAGGGCACCGACGTCACCTCCTCGGCCTGCTCCGCCAAGGGCACCGGCGTCACCACCTTGGCCCGCTCCGTCGCGAGCTCCGACGTCGCCTTCTCGGCCGGCTCCGCCACGGGCTCCGGCGTCACCTTCTCGGCTTGCTCCGTCGCAGGCCTCGGCGTCTGTGCCGCCGAACGCAGCGTTTTCCTCGGCGCCACCACGAGCGGAGTGTCGGCCCGACTGGTTCATCACAAGTCGGGGAATCCGGCTGAGAAAAATGGCAACTACAGAAAAAACAAAAACCACTCGAGAAAAACAGATCATCACTCACCTCGACGAGATGGTCCGAGTCCGCTTGAGACCCGTCGGCGCTGGGTCCTTCGGGGATGCGGGCCTCTTGGACCCCGCGAGCGTCGTCGGGGCGGGGGCCACCGGCGCGGTTTCAGCATCCCTACCCGAGTGGGGCGCCGCCCGACCAGACGAGCCTCCTCCTTCGACCGGGAACGGGTCCGGCCGCCTCGTCGTGGCCCTCACCGGGGCGGAAGGGGCCTGCGTCCCCACCGCGGGCGTCCGGGGCGCGTCCCGCCCTTCGCTTTGCGCCCGCGTCGTTTGAGGGGCCGGCGGCGGCCGCCTATCATCCCGCGGCGCGAGCCTTTTGGGGGAGCGCGACGCCCCCGAGGACGAACCCCCCTTGTGGGCGCGCTCCGACAGGTCCCGGCTCCGGCTCCTCTCCCGACGAGGGGAGACCGGGTCCCGTCGGGAACTCCTCCCCTCCTCGGGCATGTGACGGGAGGACGGAGGCGTGCGGCTGCGCCTCTCGCGCCGGCTTTCCTCGGAGGACCGCCGATGCCGGTCCGACCGAGAGCTTTCGCTCCTCCCTGCGTCCGGCGGTGGCGGCCCTCCTCTCCCGCTAGACCCCGGTCGCTGCGCCGAGGACGAGGCGGTCATCGCCGCGACCGCCTTAAGCTTCCTAGGAGGCGCGTCGTCATCGCTCTCCTCGTCATCACCACTCCTCGAGTCGTCCTCCGCGGGCTCCGACTCGGGGTCCTCATCCTCGGAGACCTCTTCTCCCCTTCTCCTCCTCCTGGACCGCTCGGCGTTCCTCTCGCGCTTGGCGATCTCCTCCTGCTTCTTCCACTGCTCCCGGTGCTCTTTCCTCGCCTTGGCCCATTCGGCCTCGGCCCGGTTCTTCGCCTTGTCCTCGGGAAGCGGCGGCAGGGAGTAGGAGCAGTCATAGCTCTTCATCTAAAAGAACTCGGGATCAGTAAACCAAAGACTACTCGGGGATTCAAGGCGGATGAAGGAAACCTTACCAGAGCCTTGGTGCGGGCATTCGGAAGCATGGGGAGAAGGCCCGGGGGAGGATATGCGTCGTGCCCCTTCCCCATCGCTGCCGTCACCCGGCGCTCCACCTCGGCCTCCGAGGGCAAGGGGCTCATCGTCACGGTCCCCACGAAGGGGGCCTTCTCCGGGAGGTACCCGCCGATGACCTCCGCCGCGGACACCCTCGCGTCGCGGAGTCGCGCGAGGGCCTTCCAGATGTTCCCGAGGAGCTTCTCCTGCAGCTTCTTCTCGGGCCCGTACGCCCACTCGTCGGGCGCCTTCTCGAACGTCTTTCCGGTGTACTCCGGAAGGGGGTTCTTGGTGTCGTTCTTGAGGTAGAACCACATCGGGTGCCAGCCCTTGTTCGAGCTGATCAGGGTCCCCGTGATGTAGTCCTTCGACCGCCCCTGCTTCGCCTTCAACACAGCGCATCCGATCGTTGCGGGGGCGCCGCCCTCTGCGGGGTGCAGCGCAAACTTGAAGAAGTACCTGAAGAGGTCCCAGTGGGCCTCCATCCCGAGGTACCCCTAGCAGAGCGCCACGAACACCGCCATCTGTTGCACCCCGTTGGGGTTGATGTGGTGGAGCTCCAGCCCGTACTCGTTGAGCACGGCGCGGATGAACCTTCCAGCGGGGACGGAGAACCCGCGCTCGTGGAAGGCGACGAACGAGACTACGTATCCCCGCGGCGGTCGGGGGTAGTCCTCCACGCCCGGAATCTTCCACTCCTCGGCCGCTGTCAATGGCGGAAGCAGCCCTTCCGCCACGAGGCCCTCCAGCTGCCGGAGCGAAACCCTCGAGCGCTCCCAGGTCGACATCGCAAGGCTATCAGAAGGAGGAAGCGCAGGCGGGGTAGGAGGCTCGGTCGCTCACTCTCCGGAACGGCGAAGCAACGGCGGCGGAGGATGCAAGAGAACGAGCGCGGCAGCGGCAGGGAAGACGAGACGCGCGACGGGAGGCGAAAGGCTCAGGCTTGGGTAAAACCCTAGGCGGCCGCAACGCAGGGCTATAAATAGGGGCGAAGCGGAACGGCTGCGACATTAACTGCGCGGGCCCACCACTGGCGCAGCGGCGACGTGCGCCCGTCGTTTCATCTGACCGCCTCAAAAGGCGCGTCCACCCCCCACGCGGCGGAAGAACGGGCCGACGCTCCCGTGCTCGGCCCATCAACGGTTGGGCAGCGGCCCGGCCCACCAACGAAGCGTCCTCGGCAAGCTTCCCGTCCCCGACAAGTTTTCCGATCCCGACAACATCCAAGGCAAACCACCCGGGCACAAAACCTTAACAAGAGCACCAGCTCTTCTCAAGGCTCGGGGGCTACACCCGGTGGGTGCGCTCACGCGCCCCCACCGGAAAAATCGTGACTTACCATATCTCCGCCGCCTCTCAGCCTGGGCGCGAGTCTCCATCTCCCCCCAGGCTCGGGGGCTACTGACGAGGGTCTGGATTAGGGGTACCCAATCAAACCCTTAACCCGGGTCCTCACGATAATCCACCCCTCAAAAGCAAAAACCGAAGAACCAAATCAAAGCAGATTCTCCATGCCCCAACAGCTCGGAGGCCACCCGACGAGTCTCCGATTCGCCCGAGGAGTTCTCCGCCTCCGAGAGGTTCCCCGATTCGCCCGAGGAGTTCTCCGCCTCCGAGTGGTTCCCCGGCTCGCCCGAGGAGTTCTCCGCCCCCGAAAGGCTCTCCGATTCGCCCGGGGAGTTCTCCGCCTCCGAGGAGTTTCCGGCTCACCCGGCCAAACTACCCGGCTGCGTCCCGTCCCGGCCCATCCGGTGCCGTACCTACTTGGTACCCGCCGCGTCAGAAGCATGATGGGCGTCCGTCCATCGCCACGGCAACCACAGTGGCATCCGTCTCGTCCAAACAGGAACGCTACAGTCCTGAGAGAAATGCATGCGCAACACCGGGCGCCCAAGGACGACCCCCGGCGCCCAAGGACGACACTTGGAGCCCGAGCATGACCCCTGGAGTTCCCAAAGGCCTCGAGCGAGTCAACCACGACCCGGAAACTACCCGAGAACCTGCTCGGGAAGTCATCTACACCAACCACCCGGGATGTACGATCCCGGGTCAGGCGGGGCGCCCACTCCGTCAACACCTGCTCCTCGTACGGCTCGGCGCGCGGCACAAGCTAAAGGCCTCGGGGGCAGTAACTCCCCTTGTAATTTTCTTCTTTCTTACCCCCCGCTCCCTTCCCTTCTTGAGACTATAAAAGGGGACAAGGGGACACCAGTGGGGGGACAGACGGACATCGGTCGAACATTCGAACACAGCACGAACAGCACGCTCACTCGCACGGCACAGGGACTTGGGACCCTCTCCCTCTCCCGACCAGTTTGTACCCCCTACTACAGACTTGGACTTGAGAACATCGGCACACACTGGACGTAGGGTGTTACTCTCCGGAGGCCCGAACCAGTCTAAACCCCCTGTCTCTTGAGTCACCATCCGGACCCTGACACGCGATCGTAGAAATTTACTTGCCGGCAGTACAGAACCCCGACAACGTTGGCTCGTTCCACCTGTCCATTGCACTTGGGATGGGCGACGGAGGCGTAGTATACATCGATGCACCTGCTCTCGCAAAAGTCCCAGAAGGCGGATGCGGTGAACTGTGTCCCCAAGTCGGTTATGATCCTATTGGGGACCCCGAATCGGTGTGTGATCTCTTCGATGAAGGTGGCGGCTTGCTTTGACGTTGGAGTTCCGACGATGGCCTTGTACTCTATCCATTTGGAGAATTTGTCGATGGCGACAAGGATGTGCGTGTAACCTCCCGGAGCCGCTCTGAACGGTCCCACCATGTCCAACCCCCAACAGGCGAAAGGCCACGAGGGCGGGATGGTGCGTAGAGCTTGGGCCGGGAGATGTTTCTGCTTGGCGAAGAATTGGCACCCCTGGCACCGACGGACGAGTGCTTTGGCATCGGACACGGCGGTAGGCCAAAAGAACCCGGCTCGGTATGCTTTCCCGACTAGTGTCCCTGCGGCGGCGTGGCTTCCACAAACTCCCGAGTGGATATCGTCAAGGATCTGGAGGCCGACTTCTTTCGTGACGCATTTGATGAAAACTTGATTTGTGGTGGCTCGTCTGTATAGGGCGTCACCGACCACCACGTAGTTCCTGATTCGGTGCTCCAGGATCTTTTGAGCTGTGGGGTCTTGTGGCACCTTATTGCGGGCGAGGTAATCTACGAACTCGGCCATCCAATCTTCTTCGGCGTCGATCGTCAATACCTCGCAGAGTTCAGGAGCAGGCTCTGGTTTGTCCCCTAACTCTTTAATGGAGGGTTTGAGGAGGCCTTGCATGAATACTCCCCCTGGTACTTCCGCGCGGGTTGACCCCAGTTTGGCGAGTGCATCAGCGGCGAGGTTGTTCTCCCGTGGAACGTGGTGATACTCAACTCCGTAGAATTTTCCCTCCTGCTTGTGCACTGCCTCGCAATAAGCGTTCATCCGCTCGCTGTGGCGATCCCAGTCTTTGTTCACCTGATTTATAACGACAGCGGAGTCGCCATAAACCAGGAGCCTCTTTATTCCTAGTGAAGTGGTGATGCGGAGCCCGTGGAGGATTGCTTCGTACTCAGCGGCGTTGTTGATGATGGGGAAGCGAATTTGGAGGACATATCGGAGCAGTTCCCCTTTCGGCGAGATGAAGAGTACACCGGTGCCTCCGCCGTCGATCATTAAGGAGCCGTCGAAGTACATCTTCCAGTGTTCGCCGCTGGTGTCTTCTTTCGCGTCCTGGCTCTCGGTCCATTCGGCGACAAAGTCGGCGAGGATCTGTGACCTGATGGCGGTGCGCGGGACGAAGTCTATGATGAAGGAAGCGAGCTCGACGGACCACTTGATGATTCGCCCGATGACGTCCCTGTTGTGGAGGATTTCGCCGAGTGGAAATTGCGTGACCACCTTGATGCGATGTGCTTGAAAATAATGGCGGAGTTTCCTTGATGTGATCAGCAGTGCGTAGAGCAGTTTCTGCACCTGAGGATAGCGAGCCTTAGACTCGCTGAGTACTTCGCTCACGTAGTAGACTGGTCGCTGCACTCTTTGTACCTTTCCTTCTTCCTCCCTTTCCACGACGATGACAGTGCTAACCACATTAGTCGTGGCAGCAATGTACAGGAGTAGCGTTTCGTCGTTATGCAGGGCGGCGAGTACTGGTGGATTGGAGAGGTAATTCTTGAGGTCGGTGAAAGCTTGCTGCGCCTCTTGGTTCCACTCGAACTTGTCGATCTTCTTGAGGATCTTGAAGAACGGCAAACCCTTATCCCCCAGCCGGGAGATGAACCTGCTCAAGGCCGCCATGCAACCAGTCAGCTTTTGGATCTCTTTCTTCCCAGTCGGCGGTTTCATCCTCCGGATGGTGTCTATCTTCTCGGGGTTGGCTTGGATGCCTCTGTTGCTCACGATGAAGCCGAGTAGTTTCCCCTTCGGTACGCCAAAGACGCACTTGGTCGGGTTTAGCCTCCAGTTGAGCCTGCGGAGATTGGTGAACATCTCGGAGAGGTCGGTGATGAACTCGGCTTCGGTCTTCGTCTTGATGACTATATCATCGACGTAGGCCTCGGCGTTGCGGCCGATCTGTGTGCCCAGGGTGAGGTTGATGGCCCTCTGGTAAGTAGCACCAGCGTTGCGGAGGCCGAACGTCATCTTGGTGTAGCAGTAAGCGCCAATCGGAGTAATGAAGGATGTCTTCTCTTGGTCTTCTTCTTTCAAGGCGATCTGGTGATAGCCGGAGTAACAATCAAGGAAGCATAGGAGTATGCATCCGGCGGTGGAGTCGACGACTTGGTCGATGCGGGGCAGGACGAAGGGGTCCTTAGGGCAGTGCCTGTTGAGATCCGTGTAATCAACACACATTCTCCATTCATTATTCTTTTTTCTTACAAGGACTGGATTAGCAAGCCAGTCGGGATAAAAGACTTCTCTAATGAACCCGGCAGCTAACAGCCTTGTAATCTCTACCCTAATGGCCTCCTTGCGGTCTTGCGCGAAGCAACAGAGCTTTTGGCGAACTGGCTTGGCGTTCACGTCAACCTTCAAGGAGTGCTCGACCACCTCCCTCGAAACACCCGGCATATCTAATGGAGTCCATGCGAATATGTCGGCGTTGTCCCGGAGGAAGGCGACGAGCGCGCTTTCCTATTTGGGGTCGAGCCCTGAACCAATCAGGGCGGTCTTGGAGGAGTCGGAGAGCCCAAGCGAGATGGGGCGCACTTCTTCAGCCGGCTGCGTGGTGGTCGGCGCGGCTCTTCGCTTGGAGGACTCGGGGATGGAGCCCGGGTCTCCCTGGAAAGTTCTCGCCTTGTGGACCACTTCCATCTGGAGCACGCTGCGCTCGATGCCGGTGCAGAGGTGGAGCCCTTCTTTTTTTTTTTTTTTTTTTTTTTTTTTTTTTTTTTTTTTTTTTTTTTTTTTTTTTTTTTTTTTTTTTTTTTTTTTTTTTTTTTTTTTTTTTTTTTTTTTTTTTTTTTTTTTTTTTTTTGTCGCAGCCCTTGGCGGTGTGGACGTCGTTGCGGATGGAGAGGACGCCGTTTGGTGCCGGCATCTTCATCAGCAGGTACGTGTAGTTGGGGATCGCCATGAATTTGGTGAGCGCTGGCCTCCCGAGTATGGCGTGGTAGGCGGTGGTGAAGTCGGCGACCTGGAAGTTGAGGTACTCGGTCAGGAAGTTGCTGTGATCATCGAAGGTGACGGGCAGAGCTATCTGCCCGAGTGGTTTGGAGCCCTTGCCCGGGATCAGCCCGTAGAACGGGTGGAGAGAAGGAGTCAGAGCGTCGAGGCCGATGCCCATGTCCCTCAGTGTTTGGGTGAAGATGATGTTAAGCCCGCTTCCGCCGTCGACGAGTACTTTGGTGAGGCGGGCGTTGTTCACGATCGGGCTGAGCACCAGGGGGTACTCGCCCACATCGGAGATCTGGAACCACTGGTCCTCCCTGGAGAAGGTGATCGGCTGCTCGGACCAGCGGAGTGGTTGGATCGGTGACGTGTAGCAGGAGAATATCTCCCGGTCGCGCACCTTCTCCCTGCGCTTGTCATCCACGGGCGGCGGTCCTCCGAGGATGAAGTTCACCTGCCTCTCGACGTTCGGGAAAGCGGGGTTCGCGGGGGACCCCTTTTCCCTTGTCGCCTTTGTCATTGTCGCGCGGCGGCAGCTTCCCTTCTTTCTTCTTGTAAGCGTCGGCGAGTCCCATGCAGTCGATCATGCGGTGCTTAGACTGCTTGTGGATGGGGCAGGGCCCTTGGAGCATCTTGTCGAACTCGGCGTTGAAGTTGGACCGCGGGCGAGGGCCTCCGCGATCCATGGCGGCGACGGTGAAGTCTCTCGAGTGCTTTCGGTCGCCCATCCTGCTCGGTTCAGGTCAAGCGCGGCGCGGGTCCTCCTTCTTCGGCCGGTCCTCTCGGCGAGGCGGCCGATCGTCGTCCCGAGTGCTTTTCTTGTTGTAGTGGAGGCGAGCGGCCTCCTTGGCGTTCGCCATCTTGTTCACCCGCCCAAAGAACTCGCCGGAGGTCTTTGGCATGTCCTCGCAGAGGCGCTCGAAGACGACGGAGTCAGCGAGGCCGTCGAGGAAGTAGTTGATGATCTCGGACCCGGAGTAGCCGGGAACCAGGTTGCTGTTCTCCATGTACCGGTCGGTGTAGTCGCGGAGGCTCGCCCCGCGGTTCTGCTTCACCTTGCCCAGATCCCACGCTGTGCCTGGCCGGATGGAGCTGCCCTGGAAGTAGCTCTTGAACTGGCGGCAAAGAGTGTCCCAGCTGTCGATGGAGCCAGGCTCGAGGCTGTGGAGCCAGCTCAGCCCCACCTTGGTCATGGCGACGGGGAAGTAGGCGCACATGGAGTCGTGGTCGCCGTTCACCGCGCGGATGGCGATGCTGTACGTCCGGAGCCACATCGTAGGGTCCATCTTCCCGTCGTATCTTTCTATGCCTGTAGGTTTAAAGTTAGCAGGCATTCGAATAGATCTTACTCGGGCGGTAAACGCCGGGAAGCCGTCGCAGTCGTTGAGGTTCTCCATGTTCTCACGTCCCGAATCGGCGGAGTAGTCTTCAGGAGTGCGAGCCTGAGGTGGCCTGTCTTGTCCGAGTGGAGGTCCGTACTTGCGGTCGAATTCACGGCGACGTGCGGCTTCATTGGCCTCGAGCTCTCGGCGTAGGCGCGTGTCGCGGTCTAGCCCCGGGGCACCGTGTTCGCGATTTTATTCGGCGCACCGTCAGAGCTCCTCCTCGTCCCTTCGCCGGTTGTGGTCGTCGAGGTTCCTGCGGAGGTCACGGTTGCGGAGTTGTTCGCGGAGGTCTCGCTGGTCGACCACGTCGTGATCAACTTCACGACGACTGGCCGACTTCGAGTGGCGAGATGATGAAACAACAGTTTTTTGGGCGTTGATCATGCCCGCGGCGGCGGTCAACCTGGTCTTGATCCGGTTGAGCTCCGGGGTTTCCGGAATCCCTTCCAGTTCAAGGTGCGCGGCGGCGAGATTAGCCGACGGGGTAGCGTAGACGCCCACACCGCCGACTTCTTGGATGAAGTCGTCATGGAGGTTACGTGTGGCCCTGGGGTTTCGGCGATCCCGTCGCGCGTCGCGGCGTCGTTGCTTCTCATCACTGCGTCCGATCCTGGCGTCACGATGTGCTTGATCTTCCCCTTGGACCGTCGGCTCATCGGCGGATATGTCGGAGACGAACGTCTCCCGCTTGGCAGGCATGATCCTCTTGTTTGGAGGGAGGACACGTGTGACTTGCGGGAAAGTCGGAGTTGCTTCCTGTTCAGGTGGAGTCGGCGCATCCTGAGGACGAGGGTGTTGCGCTGCCGCAACGTCCGGAGCAGATCCGATCTGGGTGGTCGTGATGGGGTCGACCGCCCTGATCGCATCTGGGGAGTAGTCGGCGCTCAGCCGTTCGCCGAGTGCTTCTTGGTAGACGGTCCTGCTGTTCCTGAGTCCCAACGGGAATCGTGTCGGCGAGGTGATGCCCTGGCGAGCAGATTCGGCGAGCTCGATACATTCGCCGATGGAGGCGATGGCATGGTCCATGTCCGCCTCAAATTGGCGTTGGCGTGCGGCCCAGCGACGCCTTCGCTCCTCGGGCGTCTGCTGCACCCTGCGCGGCGGAGGCGGAGTGGATGAAGTAGTCGGCGGTGTAGGCGGAAGCGTGCTCCCCTCGGGTGCTGGGAGAGCGATGTTGGCCGTCGTGATCGCCGAGTTGTTGGCGATGGTTGGCGACGGAGTGGCGATGGTGACGATCCCGTCTGGCGTAGCGTCAAGTCACGGCGCTGTCTCCTCCGGTGTGGCGTCACGGCTGAAGGAGAGCTCCCCCTCAGGTCCAGCGGTGAAGACCATGGATCCGAAGAAGAACATGGCCCCCTCAGTGATGGATATCTTTGCGGATGCCGGCGTGATGACGGCGGAAGTAGATGCCATCGAGCTTGCAGATTGATCTCGTCGATCAACCCCTACCTGGCGCGCCAACTGTCGGATTTATGGACCCGGCAGTCCACACAGGGTAGCCTACGTGGTTGATTTGTTGAGGGACAGATCGATGATCACAAGACGATGGTAATACAAGACGCAAGGATTGAACAGGTTCGGGCCGTCAAGATGACGTAATACCCTACGTCCTGTGTTGGGTGTATGGATTGTTGTGTATGAAGTTCCTGAAGGATCTCCGTAGTTGGGTTCTGTCCTAGGTTGAAGTTCGTGTTCTGGAGGGGGGTCTCAAGGCACCTTATATAGTCCGGTTGCCTTGAGTTACAAGTCGGCTAGAGATCATAACCTACCCGAAATACAAGGATGCGATCCTATAACGATTACAGATATCCTTCCCTATAATTCCGGCTAGTTTATCTTGATCTCCGAGCTTCTTGCGGGATACGTCGTCTTGTTCCTTGCTGCGTGCGCCGTCACGCCCATCCGGTTCGTCCGACTGGTGGGCCTCCCGGCTGGTGGGCCACCCAGTCTAACAAGCCGGCCGATAGCACTCGGATTGGGCCGCCCCTTGCTGGTTGGGCCAATCCGCCTTCTGGGTACCCCTGGGGGTCTACCCCCGACATGATCCTTCCTTTGTGTGCTTCTTGACCTGTGTGGAAAATGGGCTCGATTGGGGTTCAGGCCCAGTCGCCCGACCTAGCCAGGTCGGCCGACCTGGGTCTGTGCCCAGTTTCATCCATCTTTTGCACCGTAGTCACTGTACTCAAATATATTCCAGATATGCATGGTACAATATTATTTGAATACTAATGTCTAAGTTATGCTTGATCTTTATTGGTTTTCTGAGCCTATTGACGGTCGGATTTTCCCTTNATCTCCCGGTCGCGCACCTTCTCCCTGCGCTTGTCATCCACGGGCGGCGGTCCTCCGAGGATGAAGTTCACCTGCCTCTCGACGTTCGGGAAAGCGGGGTTCGCGGGGGCCCCTTTTCCCTTGTCGCCTTTGTCGTCATCGCGCGGCGGCAGCTTCCCTTCTTTCTTCTTGTAAGCGTCGGCGAGTCCCATGCAGTCGATCATGCGGTGCTTAGACTGCTTGTGGATGGGGCAGGGCCCTTGGAGCATCTTGTCGAACTCGGCGTTGAAGTTGGACCGCGGGCGAGGGCCTCCGCGATCCATGGCGGCGACGGTGAAGTCTCTCGAGTGCTTTCGGTCGCCCATCCTGCTCGGTTCAGGTCAGGCGCGGCGCGGGTCCTCCTTCTTCGGCCGGTCCTCTCGGCGAGGCGGCCGATCGTCGTCCCGAGTGCTTTTCTTGTTGTAGTGGAGGCGAGCGGCCTCCTTGGCGTTCGCCATCTTGTTCACCCGCCCAAAGAACTCGCCGGAGGTCTTTGGCATGTCCTCGCAGAGGCGCTCGAAGACGACGGAGTCAGCGAGGCCGTCGAGGAAGTAGTTGATGATCTCGGACTCGGAGCAGCCGGGGACTAGGTTGCGGTTCTCCATGTACCGGTCGGTGTAGTCGCGAAGGCTTTCTCTTTACGCCAAAACCAGAATAAAAAAGTTAAGGGCACCAAAAACGTCAGCCAAAAATTGGCAGCCAACAGGAGGGTCCTCAGTTGGGTGGCAAAAAGATCCGATTGGGCGCATTAACCTTTGACCTTATCTGATGTATGCTTCAGATGACTTTTTCTCCTAAATAGTGTCTCAAATTTACAAAAAAAAATGAACAATTGCATTCCTTGGAATTAAAATCTACAAACCAAAACCCATATTGGATATATATTTGACGCTAATAGAGTTGCCAACATGTGGTTTCTAAATGACATGAACAAAGTTGGGACTTTTGGCAGTATTGGCACCATGGATTGGAGCTCAAACCGAACATGCCTCGGTTCTTAATAGTGATTGGCTTGTACCATATAGATTAAGAATACATCATTTTGTTTGCAATGACGGAAAAGCGAACCTGTAACATAAGTGTGTTGAAGAACGACTCTTTTTGGTGCTCCAGTGCTGTAAGGAAATAGTTGGGATGAGATAGCCAAAGCAACCACTGTAATTTGCAACAGGCCCTGTATAATTGAGGTCTTGGACAACCAGCGACTAGCAACAGGTGTAGTCGCGGAGGCTCTCCCCGTGGTTCTGCTTCACTTTGCCCAGATCCCACGCTGTGCCTGGCCGGATGGAGCTGCCCTGGAAGTAGCTCTTGAACTGGCGGCAAAGAGTGTCCCAGCTGTCGATAGAGCCAGGCTCGAGGCTGTGGAGCCAGCTCAGCCCCACCTTGGTCATGGCAACGAGAAAGTAGGCGCACATGGAGTCGTGGTCGCCGTTCACCGCGCGGATGGCGATGCTGTACGTCCGGAGCCACATCGTAGGGTCCATCTTCCCGTCGTATCTTTCTATGCCTGTAGGTTTGAAGTTAGCAGGCATTCGAATAGATCTTACTCGGGCGGTAAACGCCGGGAAGCCGTCGCAGTCGTTGAGGTTCTCCATGTTCTCACGTCCCGAATCGGCGGAGTAGTCTTCAGGAGTGCGAGCCTGAGGTGGCCTGTCTTGTCCGAGTGGAGGTCCGTACTTGCGGTCGAATTCACGGCGACGTGCGGCTTCATTGGCCTCGAGCTCTCGGCGTAGGCGCGTGTCGCGGTCTAGCCCCGGGGCACCGTGTTCGCGATTTTATTCGGCGCACCGTCAGAGCTCCTCCTCGTCCCTTCGCCGGTTGTGGTCGTCGAGGTTCCTGCGGAGGTCACGGTTGCGGAGTTGTTCACGGAGGTCTCGCTGGTCGACCACGTCGTGATCAACTTCACGACGACTGGCCGACTTGGAGTGGCGAGATGATGAAACAACAGTTTTTTGGGCGTTGATCATGCCCACGGCGGCGGTCAACCTGGTCTTGATCCGGTTGAGCTCCGGGGTTTCTGGAATCCCTTCCAGTTCAAGGTGCGCGGCGGCGAGATTAGCCGACGGGGTAGCGTAGACGCCCACACCGCCGACTTCTTGGATGAAGTCGTCATGGAGGTTACGTGTGGCCCTGGGGTTTCGGCGATCCCGTCGCGCGTCGCGGCGTCGTTGCTTCTCATCACTGCGTCCGATCCTGGCGTCACGATGTGCTTGATCTTCCCCTTGGACCGTCGGCTCATCGGCGGATATGTTGGAGACGAACGTCTCCCGCTTGGCAGGCATGATCCTCTTGTTTGGAGGGAGGACACGTGTGACTTGCGGGAAAGTCGGAGTTGCTTCCTGTTCAGGTGGAGTCGGCGCATCCTGAGGACGAGGGTGTTGCGCTGCCGCAACGTCCGGAGCAGATCCGATCTGGGTGGTCGTGATGGGGTCGACCGCCCTGATCGCATCTGGGGAGTAGTCGGCGCTCAGCCGTTCGCCGAGTGCTTCTTGGTAGACGGTCCTGCTGTTCCTGAGTCCCAACGGGAATCGTGTCGGCGAGGTGATGCCCTGGCGAGCAGATTCGGCGAGCTCGATACATTCGCCGATGGAGGCGATGGCATGGTCCATGTCCGCCTCAAATTGGCATTGGCGTGCGGCCCAGCGACGCCTTCGCTCCTCGGGCGTCTGCTGCACCCTGCGCAGCGGAGGCGGAGTGGATGAAGTAGTCGGCGGTGTAGGCGGAAGCGTGCTCCCCTCGGGTGCTGGGAGAGCGATGTTGGCCGTCGTGATCGCCGAGTTGTTGGCGATGGTTGGCGACGGAGTGGCGATGGTGACGATCCCGTCTGGCGTAGCGTCAAGTCACGGCGCTGTCTCCTCCGGTGTGGCGTCACGGCTGAAGGAGAGCTCCCCCTCAGGTCCAGCGGTGAAGACCATGGATCCGAAGAAGAACATGGCCCCCTCAGTGATGGATATCTTTGCGGATGCCGGCGTGATAACGGTGGAAGTAGATGCCATCGAGCTTGCAGATTGATCTCGTCGATCAACCCCTACCTGGCGCACCAACTGTCGGATTTATGGACCCGGCAGTCCACACAGGGTAGCCTATGAGGTTGATTTGTTGAGGGACAGATCGATGATCACAAGACGATGGTAATACAAGACGCAAGGATTGAACAGGTTCGGGCCGTCAAGATGACGTAATACCCTACGTCCTGTGTTGGGTGTATGGATTGTTGTGTATGAAGTTCCTGAAGGATCTCCGTAGTTGGGTTCTGTCCTAGGTTGAAGTTCGTGTTCTGGAGGGGGGTCTCAAGGCACCTTATATAGTCCGGCTGCCTTGAGTTACAAGTCGGCTAGAGATCATAACCTACCCGAAATACAAGGATGCGATCCTATAACGATTACAGATATCCTTCCCTATAATTCCGGCTAGTTTATCTTGATCTCCGAGCTTCTTGCGGGATACGTCGTCTTGTTCCTTGCTGCGTGCGCCGTCACGCCCATCCGGTTCGTCCGACTGGTGGGCCTCCCGGCTGGTGGGCCACCCAGTCTAACAAGCCAGCCGATAGCACTCGGATTGGGCCACCCCTTGCTGGTTGGGCCAATCCGCCTTCTGGGTACCCCTGGGGGTCTACCCCCGACATGATCCTTCCTTTGTGTGCTTCTTGACCTGTGTGGAAAATGGGCTCGATTGGGGTTCAGGCCCAGTCGCCCGACCTAGCCAGGTCGGCCGACCTGGGTCTGTGCCCAGTTTCATCCATCTTTTGCGCCGTAGTCCCTTTACTCAAATATATTCCAGATATGCATGGTACAATATTATTTGAATACTAATGTCTAAGTTATGCTTGATCTTTATTGGTTTTCTGAGCCTATTGACGGTCGGATTTTCCCTTATAAGGACCGTCAACACACGTGTGGTGGGAGACATAGACATCATGTGTGGTGGCAGATGAGGTTGGACCACGACGTCCAGCTCACCGATGGAGTCGGATTAGGGTGGCGATGGGTGGTGGTGGTGGTGGATTCAATGGTTCCAGTTATCGGAGACAAAGGAGAAGGATGGTGCAGGGACAAAGAGAGAGGAGATGAGCCAGAGGACTAGGGCGTGTAGGAGCCACCAGATTGGAGACGGATGGGGACATGGCTGGCGACATGTGTTGAACGGCGCATGCGAAGGTGATAGCAGCGGCAGTTTCAACTTGTGGTCCTTCGTGTTTGTGGGCCGTGTGCTGCTCACAAGGCTGGCACGCCCAGCTCTCATGTGATGCTCGTAATATCCTTCTCCTTCGATGAAAAACCTCATTCAGAGGAGAGACCCCAGTTTGCTAAAAAAGAGTCAATTACTTGTGGTCATCGTCTGTCCTGTGCGCATATTGTAGGGACGTATCCTAGCCGGGAGCAGGGGGCGTCATCAAGGCATGATGTGCAACGCGTGCCCCTACGACCTCTTCCCTCTTTGGCTACGGCATCTCCGCTGCCACCCTTGTCAGCGGTTAGCACTAAATCTAGGGACATTCTCCGACTCCAGCCCAAGCTCACCCACCCATAACCGCCGTCCTCCATAGCTGCCGCACTAACCATAGCTCCCTCGCTCAATTTCTGTGGACCTCCCACGCAGCCATCCCTGTCCGGTCGCTCTCCCATATTGTCCCCTTGAGCGACGGGACTCACTACCATCGCGATCGGCTCCACCACCTCTAGCGACCCTTCCTATACAGTCCAATAGCCCTAGACCCCGGCAATCCTGAGTCCTAACCGGCTACGAGCAGAGGCGATGGTAGCGCAGTGATGACTGGAGCTCAGCTCAACGCTTGGTGGCCGCTGACGGGCTCTATAACATGATTGCTTGGGTCACGCGCGACCTATTCGTAGCGGTGACCCGGGCCGTGCACATGATGGCTGGCTCACGGAGAAGCGTGCGCACGCGCAACCCACCAGGCATCCGACTAACAGCCAGGTCGATGAGCCTTCTAGTGGCGTGCAACGCCCAACATCCAGCTGGGCTGGCGTGGCATGCAACCAGGAGCATGTGGGCTTCCAGGCTAGCAGCCCAGCAAGTGAGCTATATGGGCCATTGGGTTGTTTGCTTGTTTGTCTTTTTTTTCCACGAGTTTGGGCTTGTATAAGAAGCAATGACACGGTGAATTTGGTCCAACATGAGGTATATATACATATCTAATTATCTATACACTGAGCTAAAAAAATCTAATTATCTATACATATCTATTTTAAAAACGTTATCTATACACAACTTGGATTCTCTTCAAAAACAATTATTTGGTATTACATTACATGGTATTACTATTTGGTTTAGGAGATATGGTGACTCTGAAAGTGCTAGCAAATTTTTTTCCGAAACATCGGTACAAACGCTCACACACAGATGCACACTTACCCTATAGATACCCAACGTGCCGCTCGTCGCCGCGCCTAGCCTTCAGCTGCATTTGCTTCATGCCGAGCATGCGCATCATGCGGCGTGCCGCACTTGCGTAGGCAACTGCTTAGTTGTTTTTCTGCTCCATTTTTGACAAAAGCGTGTCACTCTTTTTCTTCGCTGCACATCTGGCGTGGCCTGAACCTTGGTGTGGCCAGCTCAGGTCAAGAGCCAAACAGACCCTTAAACATGGGTGATTCCACCATACCACAAGAAATATAACCAAGTAAACTAAGCTATGCTAATTTCAGCATGCTATAAATGGATTTGAACTACAGAGAACCGACACCTCTCCGAAACACAAGATCGAGGGCTGGTGTGTATGCAAACCATCTCCAAAACAATATGCTCTCCGATTACTCCGGCGAAAACTACGTCATGTGTAACTGGCCAAATCTGGAAGATGCACCGTGTAGAACACCTTAACTTCTGAGTTTCCGATGGTGACATTGCTTTGCTCGGAACTACGCCGTGTATGATATTGGTGCCGGCTAGCGACACCGAGTGTTTCACAAGCGCACAGATTTGTTGTAGTTTTTCTCTTAGATGTATTCCCCCAAGACTTATCAATTCGTGGAAACAAATAGTAAGATTAATCAATTAGAGCTTTACAAATATGAAACAAGCATCAATTGTAGTGAATTATCAACACGTATGGTTTTGCATAGGTGAATCTAAAATCAGATAATAAATGTGTTAAAAGATGATCGCAAAGAGATAATAGATAGATCTAAGATAACCAATCTAGGACAGTCTAGACTATGCCCATGTTGCAATTTTGATAACAAGATACCAAACATATCACAGTTCCCATACTAAGCATTGTTAAATCGCCACCCCTAGTCTGACACTTGAGAGTAATGATCGATCTCCTAGGCCCAGATCTTGTTAGGATCCTATTGTTCTGTATGAGAGGATCGAAGAGCATGATTACTAGATATACGCCTAACTAGTATGATAGATCAGAAATACAAATCTAGTCACCATGATAACATGAACGCTCCAAGCAATCTACATCGATCATAGATTGAAATAAGCATGACCATAACAACATATATAATATAATAAAAGGAGGCATATGGACCACTAAAGAATCGTGACACATGGACTATTACTATGAATGATTGTGCATCACCATGATCACCACCAAGGTCATACCTTTGATCTTGTGACTTCTAGATCAAAATTCAGTGGAGGTCTTCCATGTAGGGTGACCTCGCCAGCTAGAGACTGGCTTAGCTAAGCTCTAGACAACTACACGGTACTCGGCTCCCCATTTGGTGTCCCTCAGGCCTTCTTTGCTTTTTGCTTCAAATATGGATAAATGAATGTGCGAACCCTGGGGGTGGCCTCTATTTATACTATGGAGGGTCTGCCCTATAAAAAGGAAGGCAAACCGAAGGGGAAAGTCCCCTTACCAATCGGCATGGGCCCATTTTGTCTCAACTTCGTCACCAAGCAAGTCTCGATCCATTCAAGATAGTTTTTAAGACTGTTTGTTGGCCTTTTCCTTAGAAATTCCAGAGATAAGAATGACATTATGATGAGTTTCCAAATTCCAAACATTGAAAGATTTCCCTTATTAATTCCCATAGTAAACTTGTCAAATCTTTGTGTCGGGGGTAGACCCCCAGGGGTACCCAGAAGGCGGATTGGCCCAACCAGCAAGGGGCGGCCCAATCCGAGTGCTATCGGGCCGGGTTGTCAGACTGGGTGGCCCACCACTCGGAGGCCCACCAGTCGGACGAGCCGGATGGGCGCGACGGCGCACGCAGCAAGAAACAAGACGGCGTATCCCGCAAGAAGCTCGGAGATCAAGATAAACTAGCCGGAATTATAGGGAAAGATATCTGTAATCGTTATAGGATCGTATCCTTGTATTTCGGGTAGGTTATGATCTCTAGCCGACTTGTAACTCAAGGAAGCCGGACTATATAAGGCGCCTTGAGACCCTCCTCCAGAACATGATTACAACCCACGCATTCATTCAACCTAGGACAGAACCCAACTACGGAGATCCTTCAGGAACTTCATACACAGCAATACAAATACCCAACACAGGATGTAGGGTATTACGTCATCCTGACGGCCCGAACCTGTTCAATCCTTGCGTCTTGTGTTACCATCGACTTCTGATCCTCGATCTGTCCCTCGACAAATCAACCACGTAGGCTACCCTGTGTGGACTGCCGGGCTCATAAATCCGACAGTTGGCGCGCCAGGTAGGGGTTGATCGACGAGATCAATCTGCAAGCTCGATGGCATCCACTTCCGCCGTCATCACGCCGGCGTCCGTGAAGATTTCCATCGCTGAGGGGGCCACATTCTTCTTCAGGTCCATGGTCTTCACCGCCGGACCCAAGGGAGAGCTCTCCTTTACCCGTGACGCCACCCCGGAGGAGACAGCGCCGCGACTCGACGCTACGCCAGACGGGATCGTCAACATCACCACTCCGTCGCCAACCATCGCCAACAACTCGGCGATCGCGACGGCCAACATCGTTCTCCCGCCATCCGAGGGGAACATGCTTCCTCCCACACCGCCGACTGCTTCATCCACTCCGCCTCCGCCGCGCAAGGTGCAGCAGACGCCCGAGGAGCGAAGGCGCCGATGGGCCGCATGCCAACGCCAATTCGAGGCGGACATGGACCACGCCATCGCCTCCATCGGTGAATGCATCGACCTCGCCGAATCTGCTCGCCCGGGCATCGTCTCGCCGACACGATTCCCGCTGGGACTCAGGAACAGCGGGGCCGTCTACCAAGAAGCACTCGGCGAACGGCTGAGCGCCGACTACTCCCCAGATGCGATCAGGGCGGTCGATCCCATCACGGCCATCCAGATCGGATCTGCTCCAGACGTTGCGGCAACGCAACACCCTCATCCTCAGGATACGCCGACTCCGCCTAAACCGGAACTAACTCCGACTTTCCCGCGGGTGACACGTGTCCTCCCTCCCAATAAGAGGATCGTGCCTGCCAAGCGGGAGACGTTCGTCTCCGACATATCCGCCGATGAGCCGACGGTCCAAGGAGAGGATCAAGCACACCGTGACGCCAGGATCGGGCGCAATGGTGAGAAGCAACGGTGCCGCGACGCGCGGCGAGAACGCCGAAACCCCAGGACCATGCGTAACCTCCACGACGACTTCATCCAAGAAGTCGGCGGCGTGGGCGTCTACGCCACCCCGTCAGCCAACCTCGCCGCCGCACATCTTGAACTGGAAGGGATCCCGGAAACCCCGGAGCTCAACCGGATCAAGACCAGGCTGACTGCGGCCGCGGGCATGATTAATGCCCAAAAGGCTCCTGCCTCCTCATCTCGCCACTCCAAGTCGGCCAGCCGCCGAGAAGCCGATCACGACGTGGTCGACCAGCCAGACCTCCGCGAACAACTCCGCAACCGCGACCTCCGCAGGAACCTCGATGACCGCCACCGGCGAAGGGACGAGGAGGAGCTCCGACGGCGCGCCGAGTACAATCGCGACCACGGCGCCCCGGGACTGGACCGCGACACCCGCCTACGCCGAGAACTCGAGGCCAATGAGGCCACGCGCCGCCGCGAGTTCGACCGCAAGTATGGCCCTCCACTCGGACAAGACAGGCCGCCGCGGGCTCGCACCCCGGAAGACTACTCCGCCGACTCGGGACACCTGGACATGGAAAACCTCAACGACTGCGACGGCTTCCCGGCGTTCACTACCCGAGTAAGATCTATTCGAATGCCTGCTAATTTCAAACCTACAGGCATAGAAAGATACGATGGGAAGACGGACCCGACGATGTGGCTACGGACGTACAACATCGCCATCCGCGCGGTGAACGGCGACCACGACTCCATGTGCGCCTACTTCCCCGTCGCCATGACCAAGGTCGGGCTTAGCTGGCTCCACAGCCTCGAGCCCGGCTCCATCGACAACTGGGACACTCTCTGCCGCCAGTTCAAGAGCTACTTCCAAGGCAGCTCCATTCGGCCAGGCACAGCGTGGGATCTGGGCAAGGTGAAGCAAAATCGCGGGGAGAGCCTCCGCGACTACACCGACCGCTACATGGAGAATCGCAACCTGGTTCCCGGCTGCTCCGAGTCGGAGATCATCAGCTACTTCCTCGTCGGCCTCGCCGACTCCGTCGTCTTCGAGCGCCTCTGTGAGGACCTGCCAAAGACCTCCGGCGAGTTCTTTGCAGTGTTCTTCGTCCCGCGCACCGCCATCAGATCACAGATCCTCGCCGACTTCGTCGCCGAATGGACCGAGAGCCAGGACGCGAAAGAAGACACCAGCGGCGAACACTGGAAGATGTATTTCAACGGCTCCCTAATGATCGACGGAGGAGGCGCCGGTGTACTCTTCATCTCGCCGAAAGGGGAACAGCTCCGATACGTCCTCCAAATTCGTTTCCCCGTCACCAACAACGCCGCCGAGTATGAAGCAATTCTCCACGGGCTCCGCATCGCCACCTCACTAGGCATAAAGAGACTCCTGGTTTATGGCGACTCCGCTGTCGTTATAAACCAGGTGAACAAAGAATGGGATCGCCACAGCGAGCGAATGAACGCCTACTGCGAGGCAGTGCACAAGCAGGAGGGAAAATTCTACGGAGTTGAGTATCACCACGTTCAACGGGAAAACAACCTCGCTGCTGATGCACTCGCCAAACTGGGGTCAACCCGCGTGGAAGTACCAGGGGGAGTGTTCGTGCAAGGCCTCCTCAAACCCTCTGTCAAAGAGTTGGGGGATGAACCAGAGCCTGCTCCGGAACTCTGCGAGGTGCTGACCATTAACGCCGAAGAAGAAGACTGGATGGCCAAGTTCATAGACTTCCTTGCCCACAACAAGGTGCCAAAGGACCCCACGGAGCGAAAGATCCTGGAACGCCGAAGCAGGAACTACGTGGTGGTCGGTGGTGCCCTATACAGACGAGCCGCCACAAATCAAGTGTTCATCAAATGCGTCACGAAAGAAGTCGGCCTCCAGATCCTTGACGACATCCACTCGGGAGTCTGTGGAAGCCACGCCGCCGCAGGGACACTAGTCGGGAAAGCATACCGAGCCGGGTTCTTTTGGCCCACCGCCGTCTCCGACGCCAAAGCACTCGTCCGCCGGTGCCAGGGGTGCCAATTCTTCGCCAAGCAGAAACATCTCCCAGCCCAAGCTCTACGCACCATCCCGCCCTCGTGGCCATTCGCCTGTTGGGGGTTGGACATGGTGGGACCATTCAGAGCAGCCCCGGGAGGTTACACACACATCCTCGTCGCCATCGATAAATTCTCCAAATGGATAGAGTACAAGGCCATTGTCGGAACTCCAACGTCAAAGCAAGCCGCCGCCTTCATCGAAGAGATCACACACCGGTTCGGAGTCCCTAACAGGATCATCACCGACTTGGGGACACAGTTCACCGGATCCGCCTTTTGGGACTTTTGCGAGAACAGCTGCATCGATGTGTACTACGCCTCCATCGCCCATCCCAGGTGTAATGGACAGGTGGAACGAGCCAACGCCATGATACTCCAAGGACAAAAAGCAAGAATCTTCGACCCGTTGAAGAAGTTCGCTGGAAAATGGCACCAAGAGCTACCACAGGTCATCTGGGGACTCAGGACTCAGCCGAGTCGAGCAACAGGACATACTCCCTTCTTCCTGGTCTACGGCTCCGAGGCGATCCTCCCCACCGACATAGCTTTTGGATCACCGCGCATCGACAACTATGAGGAAGGCGAAGCAGAAGCAGCCCGCGAGGTGGACCTCGACTCCATCGAAGAACACCGAGTCAACGCGCTCATACAGCATGCGCGCTACCAGCAACAACTCCGACGCTATCACGACAAGAACGTCCAGCAACGGGACTTCAACATTGGTGACCTCGTCTTGCGCCGAGTGCAATCCACAGCAGGGGTTCACAAACTCTCCGCCCCATGGGAAGGCCCATTCATCGTGACTCAGGTCATATGTCTCCAATACGAGGATGGCACCGAAGTCCCACACCCGTGGAACATAGAGCATTTACGCCGATTCTACCCTTGAAAAAAGCTATGTATCACAAAGTTCAATAAAAATATATGCTTTGTCCATTTTATAATTGCTCTCCTTGCAAAACCACTCGGTATTACTCCGTTCCCGAGTAGTTCCTAACTAAATGATGTGTAACCGGGCCTGGAACGACGCCTAAGCCTTCTACACGTGCACGGGATCCGCTCTCGACGTTATGAACTTAGGATAAGTGAAGCGAAGGGAAAAGCACATTTCAGCAAAAGAACTACTCAGGCAACATTAGAAAATGTAACAAAATATCCAACATTCTTGTTTTACTTTTTCTGACTGCTTATATACACAAAGTCTACTCTACCCTGCTTGAGTACGCAGGAACCTACTCCAGCTTGAGAGCCTCGCCAACCTTCTCGGCGATCGGACGAGTTTGGGCCAACGCCTCATCCACCTGCTCCGTTGAGGCATCCGCTGCCACCCCGTCGCCAACTGGCGCAAGGTCGATCCGCGGGTATAGTGTCCGAACACGCGCAAGAGCGTCGTTCGCACACACAACCGCCGACTCCTTGACCAGGTCGGCGATCCAAGCCGGTGCACCCTGCAGACGAGCGACAAGGGCCGTCGGCTCACCCTCCTCCGGGGCAACGGCATCCAGCAGATCCCTCGCCGCCTCGTTGACCTCCGTCAAGGCCAAATACGCCGACGCCAGATCTTGCTCCAAGCCTGTTTTGAGTTGAGAGTTATTTTGGATAGTATACATCGCCTGGAGCATCGTCATGTCCGCACCTTTTCGGAAGTCCTGCTCCGTCTTCAACTTCCCCGCCATCACCTCCTCCGATTTTTGCAGAGTCGCATTTGCGAAACGCAACTCCTTCAGCTCCTTGATGTGGCGGTCCCTCTCCATCTCCCTCTCTGACACAGAAGGGGAGCACTCAGATCAGGGTGAAAAGCACACGGGAAAAGTAAAAGGTAAAACAAGAAGCACCGAAAAAGCTACACCAAGGACAAATCCTCACCATGAAGCTGCGAGCGATGCTGCACGACGGCATCATTCAGGCTCTTCCGGGCGACGTCGCGCTGGCGCTTGACCCGTTTAAGCTCCGCCTCCACCTTCGCCGCGCGCTGGAGCGCCGACTCCACATCCTGGGTCTGCCCAAGGCGCGACTGCCGGAGCGTAGACAACTTCTACAACCATTCGCCAAAGTGAAGAACTCAGACAACTCATAAGGAAGAAGAAAAGATAAACAAGACAAATGAGGAGTCAAACTGCTGCATAGCGCCGAGCGTGTTCAACAGCAATGTGAAGCTCGGCAATAACCGACCCCTCCTCCTCCGCAATAGCGACCACCCCTGGGACAGTGATAGTTCCCGAGGTGTCCGACTGCTTTTGGAGTCCCTTCTCCTGGGCTTCTCCTTGAGCAGTGTCGCCCGCGCCTGCGTGCGAAGCCTGGATCACCGGGTCCACATCAGGATCCCCAGCGCCGCCACTTGGAAGGATCGCTGTATCACCTCCACCACCCTGCACGTCGTCGGCCGCCAGCGTCTCCGCCATCACCTCCGGGTCACGCCCAGCTGGCACTTCCTCCGGTTGCGCCGCTGCCGACCCCTCGGCCGAGTTTGTCACCTCAGGCGTAGCACCTGAGGACGACTGCCCAACAGGTGCGGCCAGAGGAGAACTCGGACCTTGCGGGACATCAGTGGATGGAGCCTTCCCGCTGGCCGCTTCACCGTCAAGATCGGAGGCTTTGCTGAAAAAAGCACTCGGCAATGAAAAGACAGAACTCGGATACAGCTATGCACACAGCTAACGAGCATAAGACCGGATACTTACTGGGTACTCTTCACCACCATGACTCGGGGCCGCATGATGGCAAGCTTGGGACGCCGCTGCGCCGAGGCCGTCATCAGGATCGGCCTAGTCCCCAGATCGGAGACTGGCCTTGCATCCGCGGCGGCCTGCACAATCGTCTCCGCCATCATGCGCCGTCTCTCCTCCACCGAGACGCCCACGGCCCGAGCGTGTTCCTGCTCCTGGAACACGGCATCGGGCATCGCCTCGTCCTTCTCCTCATCTTCCATGGTGGCCGGGGAAGGATTTCCTGGCTCGTCAACGTCAGCATCCGAACCTGTAGCCGACTGCTGAACCGGCTGCGCGTCCGACTTCTTCGCCGTGACCTTCTTCGTGCGCCTCCGCTTGGGAGGCGGTGGCGGTGTACGCGCCACTGCATCTCGGACGGAGGGCGCTTCATCGGACAACGTTGCCGAGTCGTCATCGGCCGCCTCACCGTCAGCGGACGCCGCCGGCTTCGAAGCGCCGGCCCTGCGCGTGTTCCGTTTCACCACGGCCGCCCGGCGCTTCCGCGGACGGTCCTCCACCACTTCTTCATCCAAGGGGCTCATGGAACCCTCCGTATCGCTGGGCGCCCAAATACGAGGAGCAGGCGGATCAACAGCCTCCTCTGCCGGAGTGTCGCCCTGACCGGCCGGAGGCGCTTCCTCCAGCAACACCTTCCTCGGGAAGTCTTCTGGAAGCGGAGCAGCAGAAAAATACTCGAAAGCCCGATCCTGCGCCAGAGAAATCTCAAAATCAGACGGCCAACGGACGACTACATCAAAAATCAAAAGTTGCATCAAAAAGAACATTCGAAAAGCACACGGAACAGGAACTCACCGGTGGAGCAGGCCTCTTCAAGGAAAAGGGGCGCGGCTGGTGCTTCTCTGACACGTGGCCGAGGAAGAACCCGCCCACACGCGCCTTCATCTCCTCCTTGCCCACGGTGTGGATGGCACCCCGGGTGGGATCATCCCGGCCCAAGTACTCGTAGCCCGGGTGCTTCCGTTCCTGGATTGGCTGAATCAGCCGCCTGCTAAAGTTGCAGGCGATACCAATCGCCGTCAGGCCGCTGACGTCCTTCAGCTCCTTGATCAACTCAAGGAGCTCGTCCACCTCCTGCATCTGGGAAGCATCAGGGAGTTCGTTCCAGCAGTCCCTGATCTTCGGTCGCTCTCCAGTATGGCAGGGGATCGCCGGCGCGTGGTTCCCAACGTAGAACCACTCGGCTTTCCAGCCCTTGTTGGAGGTGTTGAGGGCGATGTCGAAGTATTCGTCCTTCCGCCCTTGACGCAGCATGAACCCGGCGCCTCCCACTACCACCATCTTTTCTTCGCTCGCTTGGCTGGGGCTTCAGCCAATACAGGTATCTCCACAGGTCGAAATGGGGAGAGATCCCCAGATAGGCCTCGCAGAGATGAATAAAAATAGAGATCGCCATGATGGAGTTGGGGTTGAGGTTGATGGCCTCGATCCCATAGAAGTGAAGCAGATCTCGGAAGAAGGCCCCCGTCGGCAAGCCAAGTCCCGCCTCAAAAAACGGCTTGAACAGGACCAGCTCGCCGGAGTTCTCCGACGGGAAATCCTCCCCGGCGCTCGGCCGCCACTCCGCTACGGCCTGAGGCGGGAGGATGCTCCGCTCCACCATCTCCTCCAGCATCTTCGTGGTTACCTTCCCCCGCGCCCATACGGCGCCGGAGGAGGGAACCTTGCTCGACTTGGGGACGCAAGTGACTTTCTTCTTCGGCGCCATGGATCTAAGAGCAGGGGTTTTCGTTCGCATCAACGAGACTACACTACCCGTGGTGGCTAAGATCGCGGAACCGATCTACAAGTAGAATGAGCTCTGGTGGCGGCGGAATGAAGAACGGAGAAAGGGCAGAATGGATCTGGAAACGGGGAGATTTTCTCTCCAGACCTAACTCTCGCCCTTTATATCGCGCCTTGATGCCCGAAATTACCACGAGATGGCGCGATTAACGGACGCGGGCGTAACGGTAAAAAGAGTCGTTGGACGTTCCGCCTTCCGTTACGCGCCGGGCTTCAACGGTAAAAAAGGGGGCCCGAGCACTCGGGCAGGACGAAGAAGTCGGCGTGCCGCTAAGGCTTGACCAGCACCTGGACTCGGGGGCTGGCGCCGCATCAAAGTCAGTGTGCCTCTCGGGCTCGATTGGCCTCGAACCACTCGGGAGCCAACACTGCAAGCCAAGTGGCGTGCCGCTAAGGCTCGAACAGCACCCAGACTCGGGGGCTGGCGCCGCATCAAAGTCAGTGTGCCTCTCGGGCTCGATTGGCCTCGAACCACTCGGGAGCCAACACTGCAAGCCAAGTGGCGTGCCGCTAAGGCTCGAACAGCACCCAGACTCGGGGGCTGGCGCCGCATCAAAGTCAGTGTGCCTCTCGGGCTCGATTGACCTCGAACTACTCGGGAGCCAACACTGCAAATCAAGTGGTGTGCCGCTAAGGCTCGAACAGCGCCCGTACTCCGGGGCTGGCGCCGCATCCAAGACAGTGTGCCTCTCGGGCTCGATCGGCTCCGAGCCACTCGGAAGCCAACACTGCATAACAAAAGGCGTACCGCTAAGGTTCGACCAGCACTCGGACTCGGGGGCTGGCGCCACACCAAAAACAGCGCGCCTCTCGGGCTCGATCAGCCCCGAAACGCTCGGCGACTGACGCCGTGAACAAGTTACGGCAGTAAAAGAATAGAATCCTTTTGCAGGTTATACAGTTACAACGAAGCCGGTCATGCGCCGGTTACAAAGATCAAACACATTAACCGTCGTGAAGACGGTCTGGAGCGCCCGCCACTGCGCCTAGTGCTGCATCCAGAGCGAGCTTGGCCCACATGAGCTCCTCGCATGCTCTCTTGTAGCACCACTGCAGCCGTCGACGGGACAGCACCGATAGAGGGTTGTTAGCGAATGCCTTCAGGTATCTCTTGCTCTACAAAGCATTTCACCCTACATGGCCCTCGTCACATGGGAATGCAGGGGTGAACGGGACAGCACTCAGACGCTAATCAACACCTCAGAACCTTCGCAAGCACTCTTCTAGCACCATACCATGGAGACTCCATGAGCTTTCCCCGGTGGATGAACCCAGTAATGAGCCTTCGGCATATTGACTACAAGGGTCCTTTACATACTCGCTCCTGGGTGGTAGCTCTGGCTCCCCGGTGGGTATTTATAGCCCCAAGCCGCCAGAGGGCGAGAGACTTCCTCCACGACGACAGACGCATGAGCTCCGCGCCACGCGTCCCTCCTTCTGCCCAAGCTGCACAGGTTACCCTTATCGCCTTTGGCTTCATTCGACCACGGGAGCGTCCTGTGCGATCACGGGAACACTGTTCCTGACGCCGCGTATCAGAAACGACACCTCTCCGCCTGCCTCCTCTTTGGCATATCTGACAAAGAAGGAATCCTCCAGGACTCGAATCGCTCGCCAAGCTAAGTATTAATCAATTAACTTCGTAAATTCCGTGAGCTTTAAAATGAGTCGCTAAAGTACTCGGTAAGCACACGCCTTAATCCGTGAAACCTAGGCTCTTCCATACGCCTATGCTCTTACGCGTGCACGCGGCCCAGCTCCCTGCGCTATGGACTACGGCTATCGGGGATCAGGTGCTTAAACGTAACAGGCTAACTGCCCGGGGAAATTAAGAGACTTAAAAGCAGGAAGCGGGGTTCATTAATATTTATATCGCCGAGTACTTTCTCCTCTCGAATTTGTGCTTTGTTGCAGGGTATGGACGACCACTCGGCGTGCTCAGCCCTCACGCTCGGGGGCTGGCGCCGGGACGACTACTCGGCGTGCTCAGCCCTCACGCTCGGGGGCTGGCGCCGGGACGACCACTCGGCGAGCTCCGGCCCTCACGCTCGGGGGCTGGCGCCGGGACGACCACTCGGCGAGCTCCGGCCCTCACGCTCGGGGGCTGGCGCCGGGACGACTACTCGGCGAGCTCCGGCCCTCACGCTCGGGGGCTGGCGCCGGGACGACCACTCGGCGAGCTCCGACCCTCACGCTCGGGGACTGGACGCCGAAATTAACGCCGGATGATTCAGTCAGATGCTCCTCGATTAACCCTTGGACCGATTCCTACGGAATCGCTTCAAGGCTCGGGGGCTACGGCCAACGAACGCACCTCGCGGCGCATCCGTTGATTGTCTGGCAACCAAGAACAAGGCTACTAACCGTTGGGCCGATTCCTACGGAATCGCTTCAAGGCTCGGGGGCTACGGCCAACGGACGCACCTCGTGGCGCATCCGTTGGGAGACGGCTCTCTTTTTCTCTCCAGTATCACGCGGTTTCATTTCCAACTACAGCAAGCTCGAAGCACATCAGATGGCACGACCTCGCCGACTTGTCACTCAACCACGTACTACTCGGGGGCTTGTCGGGGGTAGACCCCCAGGGGTACCCAGAAGGTGGATTGGCCCAACCAGCAAGGGGCGGCCCAATCCGAGTGCTATCGGACCGGGTTGTCAGACTGGGTGGCCCACCACTCGGGAGGCCCACCAGTCGGACGAGCCGGATGGGCGCGACGGCGCACGCAGCAAGAAACAAGACGGCGTATCCCGCAAGAAGCTCGGAGATCAAGATAAACTAGCCGGAATTATAGGGAAAGATATCTGTAATCGTTATAGGATCGTATCCTTGTATTTCGGGTAGGTTATGATCTCTAGCCGACTTGTAACTTAAGGCAGCCGAACTATATAAGGCGCCTTGAGACCCCCCACCAGAACACGATTACAACCCACGCATTCATTCAACCTAGGACAGAACCCAACTACGGAGATCCTTCAGGAACTTCATACACAGCAATACAAATACCCAACACAGGACGTAGGGTATTACGTCATCCTGACGGCCCGAACCTGTTCAATCCTTGCGTCTTGTGTTACCATCGACTTCTGATCCTCGATCTGTCCCTCGACAAATCAACCACGTAGGCTACCCTGTGTGGACTGCCGGGCTCATAAATCCGACACTTTGTGAACTTGGTTCCAAAGTAACCAATATATGATTCTTGGAAAGTTTGGGCGCATGCCAATCGGCACAGACCCCCTCTGTGGCCCATAAGCCTATGTCTTTGCCATGCTTCGTGCTGATAATGGGCTTGGGTCATACATGGTCCAAATTATGCGAATTTTCTATCAGAACACAACAAAGATAAAAAAACAAGGCAATATGCAAATATTGGGTGATCTTAATATATAATCAATTTTAGTGATGTTACTTCATGCTAATAATCAAAATAAAACATAGGTAAAAAGGTGTCATTATGGAGCACCAACATATGCAAACAGTAGTATCAGAAGGAACGCCGCGTAGAACATCGCTAACTTCAACTCAACAACCACTACTACATATATGGCTTTTAGTCTTGGGTGAAGGCCCGATACCAAAGTATCCTTTTACTACCGATCGATATTACCAATCGACACGAAGGGTATTTTCCCTCCAAAAATGTTAAATCACAGGGAGGCCCTCACACATGCACACATGATGTGATTTTTTTGCATGTGCATTGTTGGCATATCTAACTCCCTATCCTTGGTGAAATCTGAGAGCAGGGAGCGCTCCAGCTACTGTGCTGAGCTTTTTTCCACTGATAGGCCGCACGTTGCCTTTTTTGGTGCACCGTCCCGTTAGTCTGTTACAAGCCCGTGTCTCTCGAAGAAAAGGGCCCATCAAGGTTCGGCCGCGGCCCATAGCAGCTGTGCTTTACAAATGTTTCTATGGTCTATTACCGTTCCTGTCGCCAAACACACGCAGGACAAAATCAAAGAGGCCCATCTGGCCAAACACATGCAGCCCACAGCCCACAGAAGCTCCTATTCTACCGGTGTGGCGAAGCGTGCCAGGCCTTCCTAGTAATAACTCTAATTCCCTATCCCCGGTGAAATCCGGGGTAGAGAGCGCTCGGCGCACTATACTGCGCATTTGGGCCGCGCGCTGCTGCTTTTTCCATCCACGGCCCATTTGGGCTGTTAATGGCGCGTGTCCCGTGGTGAAATACGTTCGTTCGAGTTGGTGCACGGCCCATGTTGCAGCTGCCTCAGCTGGCGTTTCTAGGGTACTGCTCGCTGCGCCGCTGCCGCCGTCATCCCCATTCGCTTCCTGTTCTTCGTGCTCCGCATCTGCATCGAGAGCTCCGCCTGGCGTCCCCTGCCCCCAGCCCTCCATGCTGCTCTCTGGGGCTACCATCTTCACTCACAGCCTCTGCGTGGTAGCTGCTTGCCTGCCCGGGCGCCTCGGCGGGGTGTGAGAAGAAATCCGCCGCTCCTCGGACCCGTCGTCCCTCTTGCTCGCAGCAGGCTGCGCCTTCCCCTTCGTGCCCAGATCACCCAGCGCTCGCGCCGACCCTTCTCCACTACGTCGGCCTGCTGCCCTGCTCCTTAGTTGGTATGGGTGTTGTTCCAGTTGGGGTCCTGCTATTCATCGCCTCGTGATGTGATTTGGCCTCTGCCATACCTGCTGCTTCTTTTTGATTGTTTCCTAGCTTTTTCCTTTCCTCCATTGCCTCAGCAGGATCATTGAGAGACGTCCTTTCTGCATTTGTTGGAGGGGCCGGTTCCTTGCCTCCGGCGTTGCTGCCAAGTTAGTCGTCCCTGCCCCCTTTCTTCTACGTGTTCTGTTAATTCATGTTTTTGCATGCTGCCATTGTACCATTGCTACTGTCATGCTCTTACGATTCATTGCTTCCTCCCGTGCTTCTAATTGTTATTTCCTATGTTCGTTTCACCCAATGGTCATCTCTGCACTGATTAATCTGTGCATCTCTGGTTATGTAGATCCTAATATCCTATGCTTCAGTTTCAATGGCCCATACAAAGTGAAGAGTCGTGTTTTTCTTGCATATGTTCTAAAATTTTTGAATGGCTGTTAGGTTACCGGTCCTCCTAATCTCTGTTGTAGACCACTATATGTATTCTTTTCTGAACCGTAGTGGAATCATGATTACGATAGCTATATTTCACAGCCTAAGGTCGTTTGTATTCTTTCTAGCATTGGATTTTTCATATATGTTTGTACTATCTTTGGCTGGAGCCTGGAGCGCATTGTGCTATGCCAACAAAGACCCCTCTGAAACTGAATGTCATGCTACCTGCCATGTTAGCTATGTCTTGACAAAATGATTGAATTGGGAAGAGTTCTAACATACTAAAGTTGTCAATGTTATTATTTAGATATCACTTCTTATATTTCATTTTGCCAAAATGTGCTGTCTTATGTGCTATTCAAGAGCTTGATCAGAGCTTCTATGGCTGTAAAAGAAAATTGTGTTTTTCATCTCTAAATCAATGGGCTCTGAAGCTTGCAGGTTCCGGTCTCTATACGCCAATTACGACTGTGAAATATGAACAACTCAGATCTTTACTTAATTACATATAAATTGCATTGGTTAATTTCTCCTTTACGCACCTTTATGTTTTCTTTTATTTATTCTTTTTGAACATGCACCGTTTAAAGGTGCCAGTTTATTATTTCACATGACAAAAAATGTCAGATATTCATAGCATGCATGCTCTTGGATGCTCGGTATTGTCAATGCCTATCGGATCAATGTAAGATTTTTTATCTCTATCTAATATGTTTCTATGTTCAATATACTCAGTTTGATCCATGATGAGAGATTGCTTCTACTGCAATGTAAAGATTTTACTACCAGTCAACTAAAGGAAGTATTTTTTGAGTTTTTGATCCTTCCTGTGAATTTGACATCATCATCCAATTGGAACACTAACGATATTTATTTAGGCAATCTGTAATGCTATCTCTTTCCTCCAGTTGGTTAATACAATTAACTTTACCTATTTGACCATGCCTACCATTTGTTTTCTCCATCGCTCCAGCCAAACAACCGTTTTAGATGCCTCTTTGATGGTGAACCACACATATGGTGGTGGATCATAAATTCATAATACAGAACATCACAGTATTATATGAGTCGTGTTATGTACTTCTGTGTGTTGCTGCTCCAAATTGAACTGAGCGTACTCCCACACGTGGGCATTCTTCAATTTTGCCTTGGTTTCTCTGTCTAATCCTTAAACTTGCATTCTTCTTTCCTAGAATTTTCAAAATGTTAGTCTGCTACACTTTACTGGTGATGATGAGCTAAACTAATTAGTAGTTTCCTAATTAACATTTCCTTCGTATGAAGATTTATAAATGAGACTTCAATTTTACTATTCAAGTGTGCTGAATTATTTGATAAAGTAGTAACCTACTAACCTTGACAAGATAGAAAAATTCTAAAAAAATGATTCAAGATCTTCTGAGTCATAGGTTCTTTTCCCCTGGATTTGTATCAAGATAGGAAACAACCTGGTGAACACTTAATATATCTTATCCATACTAGCTTCACTTCATCAGATTTAGTAGTCGTTATAGTTATTTTTCAATGTGTACTTTGAAGATTTGTGCATATAAGTGTTAATGTTTCCATCTAAAGACTCTTAACTGATTTTGTTACTATGTTGACATTCTCACTAGATGACTGTTATCTCAACTGAACTCTTAATTGTGTTGCAGGTTTAAAATGACATGCTCCTTTATCTCCAAAAGATCATTGTACCGCCTTCCCATCATTTCACAAAGTACAAGTTGATACAACTTGATACGTTCATAACAGTAGTTTGCTGCACTTTACTGGAGGCAATGAGTGAAACTAATTGCAATTTCTAACGAAACAACTACGAGGTTGTAGTAGCTTTCTAAAAACATTTGTCTCCATGCCACCAAATTGTTCAATAAAATGCTACATAACAATGTGAATTTATGCAATTAACATTGCCTTTTGTATCCATTTTTTGACATTATAGATAAATTTTACTACTCTAAGTGTGCTCAAATATTTGATAGATTATTAACCTTGACAGCAGGTCCTTCATCCTTCTTCTGCGAATTGAATTCATTTCTTTATTTATTGAAATTTTCCTTTTAACTTGCATTGTGCTGCTCCTTCCATTTCGTGGCACAAGGTGCCTTGGCTACAAGTTGTAGCTGCATTTGGGGGAGGGATTGCTTGCGAGATTCCATCAGAAGCTTGGTTAGTAAGTCTGATATGTTTTTCTTCCCCTTTTGCAGGCAAAACTGATAAGTGATAATCCAGAAGGTTCAGATTATATAATTCACTTCAGTGCCTTCATTCTGTAACTATGGCGGTACTATTTACCAGTGATTTGTCTATTATTGTGTTATGGGTTATGGAAAAACAGTTGTCACGGGTGTGTTTTAGGTGGCCTATGTTCATATTGTGAGATTAGTTAAAAGTTTGAGTAGCAGGAAAAGGCAAGTATGGAAGACGTATGTTCATCAAATTTTAGTGACTGGCTATGCAACTCTGTCTTAGCAAACTAGATTTCTCCATATTTTTTCTCTTCATGGTATACAACATTTCGACTTGCACTATTGATCCTTATTTCCAAGTGATGATTTGCCTACATTGAAGCATTCAGATGGACGAGGGTCCATGAATGTTCCTTGGTAGATTTTAAGTTTTAACCAAGTATCTAGCTGCCTTATATGGAAAGACAAAACATTTATCCACCCTTTTCATTACTGCTATTTTTATCTTAATACTTTCTTATCTTTAACTTGCGTCAGTATTTTCACTATTGCCGGGTCTTGGCCACCCTGTAGATTCGTGAGATAACATGGGCCTCCATAATAGTAAGAATTATTCACAGTAAATAATGGATGCAGTAATTATAATTTGTTGGATGTCTTTACAATGCTTCTTAGCAATTCTGCTTTGCCTTCTTTCAGTAGAAAAGCAATAATAATGTTAAAAATGTAATTTTTCTATCTGAAAACCCTTAAATTAAATACCGCTTATTTTTTTTGTTATCTATGTGCAATTATGCATGGCAGCGCAGAGCCACAACGGCCGCGGCGAAGTGTGCCTCCCTTCCTAGTTTTATACGACCACAGATAAATCTGCAAGCGTACGGATACCAATGTAACTTTTACCTGAGAGTATTCTAGGGTATCAAATTCACAGGGAACATGTGTGCACTAGTGAAGAATTAAGAATGACCAAGGACAAGTGAAGAAATACAAGTGCAGAGGATAGAGAGGGTAGTTTGGGGTTTTGGATATCAAAAGGATAGATCAGACTCATATTATAGTGCTTGTTTCTGCACACTCAACCGTCCTAGCCTCAGAAAAAGGATGAGAAGGGGACTCAGCAATCCAAGCAAATAGTCCTACTATGCTCTAGTGGATATAATGTGGTGGACTACGTAGGCCGTCAGGGCTGTCACCATCTGGGGCTACCATAAACAAATTCGTGCCACTAGGTGTACTCCAATGTAATAACAAGACTAGACACCGCGTCTACTCTATTGACTACTATCCTAGATTCATGATTACTAGGACACTAACCAAAGCAAGGAGCCTACAAGCAAATATAATAAACCAAAACTTTACTTAATAGAAAATCCAGAATTACCTAAGCACTCGGATGTCCCTCGAAGAGAGCCGCATCCGCCGAGGTACAAGAAGAAGAAAGGAAGCCGACCACCTCGGCTTGTCCCTGACTCTCGTCTCACCCCTCAACTATCTACTCTAAACACTACATTGGATCTGGCCTTTGATCTCTTCACTTCTCTATATTGAGTGAGTGGCCCTCTATTTATAGTGAAGAGGGTGACTTGAGGATGTAAAGATGCTCCATGGATTTTAGGAGAATATTCTCCTTCTCTTTCTCTCCTCATTCCACTTGTCTAAGGGACCGACCTCCCAAAGCGCCAAAACTCACGTAGGAAGTTTCCTGGAGGCGGTGGGGTGAAGAACCGCACCAAACCGTGAAGCACCAGGCGCACAAGGTCAAAAACTGGCCTTGAACCACGCCCTGTCTCTCTTTTATATGTCGGTACGAAGAAAACCAAGAACAATTAGGAAAACCAGCCGATCCAACCCTTTGACCAGCAGCGAACCCCGCTTGGCCTTTTAGCACTCGCCACGTGGCCCTGCCGAGCGGCTCCCGCGTGAGCGCTCGTGCCACGACGCCAGGCCGGGTGTTGTCCCGCGCTCGCACTCGCGCGCGTTGTTGCCTGCTGGGCCTTGTGGGCCCGCTCACTGCCTCTTGCCTCGCCTGGGCCGAGTGGCGCCAGCTGGGTCACCGCCTGTATGTGTTGTGGCGGGCCAAGCCAGCTAGGCCGGCTGCGCGGAGCAGCAATAACGATGACATCAGCACGATGTTGGTGACATCATCAACTCTTGTATTTTTGTGTATGGTCTCGATCCGAGCTCCAATATATGCATAATATATCCATTGGAATCGTCTCGACAAACTCTACGCAATGGTGTAGTCCAAATTGGCATTTGAGATTATTTACGATGATGATATATTTGGACCCATTTCAATCCCTTAGTGCCATTTGGGGCATTTCCTGCATGACAAGGTAAAATACCAACACTTGTAGAATTCGTTAGTAATGATCCCTTCCACTATGTTTGGTGATTATATTTGATGTATTTTCATGCAGGAGTTTACGGTCAAAAGTGGTACTTAAGGACCGTCAACATGCATCGTGTGGGGTTTTAATCCAAGACCTGTCGCCTCGTCCGTTCTTTTCTTACCATCTCACCTATACACCACAAGTGACAAGATAAGAGATGCTTTTCTTTTGAAGTAACCCATGGAGGACCCTTTAGTACCAGCGGTAAAACCATCTAGTATGAAAAGGCCTCTTGGGGCATCCAAACTAGGACATGGTACCGAATCTTTTTGCACCCAGTATGAATGTGTTTTTAGGTAGTGGAGAATCTCACTTTTCTCTAGTAGCAAACCTCTCTAGTGAGATACCATGCCGTTCATTTGTAGTTAACGGCAGAAACTAAGCCATGCATGAAAATCCGGCTCTCCAAAGCTGAGCCCTACATGCCATTGCTTTGCTTCAAAACTACTCCATGGGAATATTCCATCACGGCATGTAGAGTTTTTTTAGGACATACCCAATTCAATCCGCTTAAATCCTTGGTTTTACTTTTACCATGGCTTGGACACTCTAAAATAATCTGATCTTTGTTTTTATGCTATGACTTATGTTGGTATTTCTTATGGTCACAAATTACTCCCTAAGATCACTAATAGCATTTTAACTTTCACATGGAAATATTCAAGGTATCAGATCCACATATGCAATGTGTGTGTTCTATATTTAGGCTCTAGATTGTCCAAGGACACAAGAGATAAATGGAAAGAGTAGAGAGGATTACTTTGAGTTGAGAGTCTAGAGCTAAGTAGGTCCAAAGGTTGACTACTCAGTACAGGCACACCGGCTTACCCTTGGCCTACCAGGGACCCCCTTTGTATCTCTTTTGGATCCGGTACTAAAGATCGAGACTATTAGTCTTGGTTACTCTGTACCAGTTCCAAACCGGTAACAAAGGCGATTTGGAATCGGTAGTGATGTGGGGTTTTCCAGTAGTGCAGTAGTGCATATGACCATGGAGCAGTGTTGGGAGTGATGACCTTTAAACCTGTTTGGGTGTTTTCTGTTTTTTAACAATATGGAAATGGTGAGGCTGAAACCTGGTTCCCAAAAAAAAAGAAAAACTTCAGTTGAACCTTGTCAATACTTTAATATATGGCGATGTCACACCCGGTTTTAAGGACAAAACCGAATGATATTCATATGTGTGCCAGGATCAAGTTTTCACACATATGAGACTTCATTAGTGATAAACAATAGCAGTATCACGTAAAACAATACAAAAGACTTATAATCTATCAGAGTTACAGCTTATCCTGGAAACGAAGGCTCCAACACTTCACAGGCAATCGACTGGGGGTTGCGTACGCCTAGCACCATCTTCAAAAACTTCACATCACCTTCTGAGCAGCAGTAAGCAAGGATGAGTACACTTATGGTTGGTACTCAGCAAGGCCACAAGAAATAACCAGAGTATGATTTATTATCAACTTAAAGTATATTAATCATGTGAGGGTCCAGGCCGCTCTTAACCGTGAGCACGGCTGTTATAACAGTTTTAATACTCTGCAGAGTTTGTACACTTTCACCACCAGCCGCGTAAAAGTTCAGAAGAACTTTGAACCCAACCATGCTGTGCTAGCTAGGCACAATACCACACTTCCGAGGTGTGATTGCATAGGGACGCTACGAGGCCTTTACAAAGAATCCCTCTATGTATGTGTTGGTCCCTGTCCGGACGGTTCCCAGAAGGCGCACCTTCTTTCCCCGCATAACCTACACAAACCTTTCCAGCCCATCATACACCCCCCAACACAACATAGAGTTCATCTAATTAATTAGCCAAGACCAGAGCCATATAGTACTCGTGGTTGTACTGTTTTCCTGGGTGGTTCTCCATGTTCCAATTAACATCATCATGATATCTTAAAAGCATAGATAGAAAGATGGTTAGGGCACTTGCCTTTCTCTAACGTAAAGTTACTCTTACTGCTCTTCAGCTTTTGTTCACTTGGAATTCTTGATCTTGAAAGCAACGAACGACGATCCTTCTACTCGAAACAATCATCGGGCACGAGCATACAAAGCAAACAAACAAGTACAGCTAAGAACAATACACCAAACAAGAAAAGCTTAAAACAACCACGTAGAACTAAAGGTTAAGTGGAGATTGGATTGGGTTGGCTCACCAACGAGATCGAGTGATCCAGTAAGAGGTCAAGCATGAGACGCAAAAACGAGGTCGCGGTTCGTCCACTCGACGGGTCGTCGAAGTAGTCATCCTCTTGTTGCTCCACTCCATACCTCGGTCCGTGTGCTGATCTCGATCCATTGTCCATGGGCCGAAGTGGGCCGAGTCCGGGCTGCTGCTGTACTACTCTGGTTCTGATGGGCTCTGTTGTTCTGCTCCAGTGCTTGCACCGGGACAGCCTTCTCCGTCGTGTCTGCCACACCACCGCGCCGGGCCGATCGGACCCTGGTGCTCTTGCTTGCGGCGCTCGCGAGGCCTGACCGTCGCTGCTCCGCATCTGGCCCGCTGGCCAGGCCGCCGCATGCGTGCCCGTCCGCTGCAACAGGCCCGCACACCTGGCCGCCACCGCTCCTCGATCCAAGCCGTAGTAGGTCGCCGCGCCGCTTGCTGATGCTCGGCCGCGTCGCCGCGCATGCATGGACCCGCATGCGTGAGCCGCGTCGCGCCTGCTCCTCGCCGCTTCTGCCGTTGCAGATCGTACGGGCCCGAGTGCCGCCGCCGCTAGGCGCAGCGCCGCACCTCAGCAACACAACGCGCGTGCCCGCCTGCTTCCGCTCCTGCGCCTTCGCGTGGGCCTGCTGCCTACCGTCCATCGCCTGCTGCTGCTTGTTGCCTTCTGCCTCGCACCGCACCACCTACTGCCGCCTGATCTGCTCTGCTCTCGTGCCGCTGCATCGGCCTGTTGCTGATCTCATGCGATTTGGAGAGAGGCAGCAGAGACGATTCGGGAGAGAGAGAGAGAGAGATTGCAATGGAGAGGGAATTGCTGCTTTGGTTTTGCTCGGTGGAGGAAAATTAAGAGGAAATCAGATAAAGAAGCAGAGAGATCTCGGTGGAGAGAAAACAAGAGACAGATGAGCGGTGAGAGAAAATTAGAGAGAGAGAGCTCACGGTAGGAGATCAGGCAGAGACGTTTTTTTGAGAGAGAAATGGGTGCTGGGATTTGGAAGGGTCGGAGAGCCTGACCGGGTGGCAATCAATGCTATTACTGCCATTGAATAGAAATTAAGGCCGGGGGTTTCCAGGAAGGGGGGAAGACGTCGGGTGAAAACAGGGGCAGGAGACGGAGGCGGCTGCCAGGGAGGGGATGGAGAGGAGAGGTTAGTGGTGTGATATTTATAGAAAAGGATTAGGGTTAGTTTGTGGGTTTTTAGATGGGCTTAGATTTTGGGCCAGATTAATATCAGTTCACGAAATAAATCGATAACAATTTATTTCGTAACCATGGTACAAATGAATTAGACTAATTATCCAAAAACAAATTGATTAAGTAATAATCAATTTAAAAATCCGGATAACGTCGTCATAATTCAAAACAAATTCCATAGACATTTTGGATGAATTAATTAGACTATTTCCTGAACCAGATTAATTAAATAAATAATCAACCCGATCAAATGGAAAATAGCGTCATAATTCGGATAGGGTCTTGTGGAATCTCCGGATTGATTTGGGCGCCGAGAATTTCGATATAGACTTCGATTTGGGATTTGGGAGAGATTGATGATCGATCTGATATGTTAGGGTTAACTGGCAGGAAGATCGGATAGGATTTGGGTAGCGGGTGGCTTGGCACCATGACCGACTCAAGCTCGGTGGAGGAGAAGAGAAAGAGAAAGAGATGGCGTCGGGAGGCAGAAGAAGATGCCGAAAGGTGGATCCCGTCGCCCAGTGAGAGGGAAAGGAAAGAGGCGAGGTAGAGACGACTGGGCTGGGCCACTAAGCTGCGCCTAGAGAGGGGAGGAAGGCCGGTTGGGCTAGAAAGAGAGAGGAAAAAGGAATTTTCTTGGAGAATTTGAAAAGAAATTTAGGTTTGGAATTTTGGAATTTTGGGTGTTACAGGCGAGTAAATAAAAATTCCATACATCTCCAGAAAAGCGTGTAAAAAAACAATCCTACTTGGCCACATACAGATGGAGCGGAAGGCGTGGTTTGGCTTGCAAACGTAATGGGCTAGACAGTTTGAGGCTTGTAGCTGACTCCTGGTGCTCAATCTTGTCAACTCCTGGTGGTAACCTCCAAGTGAATCCTTGCAAAAGTCTAGCAAATAGCATCATTGCAATCAAGGTACCAAGAGATACTGCAGGGCAGCCACGTCTGCCACCGCTGAATGACATGAACCTCAACTCCGGCTCGGCAGCCACGTAGCTATTGCTTAGTAGATGCCACTTTGGTCGAAACTCAAGCGGATTGTCCCAGACTTTTGGGTTCCGACCAAGCCCTATCCAGCTCAGCATGACATGGCTACCCTTTGGTACAAGGTAACTAGCAATGGTGGTGTCAGCAGTGGCTAGATGGGGTGGGTTGAAAGGGTGGTAGTGGTGGATGCGGAATGCTTCTCGGATGCAGGCCTTGAGGTAGTTGAGGTGACGAATGTCAGATTCTTGAACAAGTCTTTCTCTTCCAATAATCACATCAATCTGCTCCATTGCTGTCTTCATTACAGTTGGATGGTTTACCATCTCGGTCAGTGCCCACTCGACAGCATTTGATGGGTTATCCACTGTTGCCAGTGTTATCTCCTGCATTCTAGGCATTGGAGGATAGCCTCTATTATTAGATACCAATGCTTGTAGCCCATAAAAAGCAGACATAACACATATGAAAAACGTGCCAACAACTTTTTCTTTTAAATGACATGACACGAAGTTGTGGGAATGGGTTGTACGCCATGAATTACTTTTGGAGCTATCTAACAGCTTACTGTCTTGGAGGGCTACATGTGTCTATGATTCCATGGAAACTGGGCCACATAATTTTCTAAAAGAACATTCTTGAGCTAAATGTATGGCTGAGCATTTGCTGCTTTGTTCTTTGATCTTATATATCGAAGTGTCTGTCATTGTTGTCGTGACACACCCATCTTTGGTAACTAGTTTCCCGTGGAAAATAGCAGTATTTTGCAAATTTTTACTTTTAAGTAATTATTAAATTCCTATTTTTTACTTTCACTAGATAGAAGTCATATTTTATGAATGGAAAAATTAAATTCAGCTAGATAAAAGCCTAATTTTAAGCAGTAGTACATAGGTACAAAACCATAAATAATGTTGCATATGCAACTCCAAGTAAAATGCATGTAATGCTATATATGTTGTAGATACTTGTAATCAGTTACATATATGTAGAGCAAGAAGAGATGGCATACTGATGCTACCTAATTTTCGATCTTTTATTTTTTTTGTAACAATGTGAAGTCCTATAAACTATATATGACGGTGGTCCATATTTCATTGACACAGTTAGTCATATAATGGAGTAGTAGAGCCTTACCAGTGTTTCTGTTTTGATATCTTCAACTGACAACCATGGTTGTCCTTGTGCATCCTCCAGAGAGACCAGTGCGTCCAGAAAATCTCCAACCTCTTTCTTCATGCCACCTTCTCTAACAAGGACCCTCCATTCTTCAACCCTCTCCTCAATGATAGGATCATGCAACCTCCTGAATGTTCTCATAAGCCCATTCACCACGTCCTCGTGACCGTTAAGGTCAAGGCCGATCAACGCTGGGTAGTAGTCAGAGATGCAGAAGGCAAAGAGGTAGTCCAGGGCGGTGAATAGCGCATCGACGTGCGCCTCCTCGTCATGGCCAGGACCACCGGCAAGGTCAGCCATGGATTCAGAGAAGTTCCTCTTGCCGAACACGAGCTTTCTGATGATGTTGCCACAAAAGTGCCTGCTTATGTGCCTCACATCTACAGTGCCATGGGGCTTCAGACTGCACAGGTTATAGACGTAGGTGATGAGGTGGTCGGCCTCCTCGAGACGCCAGTCCAGCAGCCGGCTCTCCATGGCCTGGGAGAGGATCCCCGAGGCAATTACCCGCCTCATCTTCTTCCACTGGTCGCCAATTGGCGACATGATGGTGTTCTTGTACCCAAGGTTGAATGACTTGGCCGCGAATGACGCGGGCCGAGAGGCAAGACCGGCGTCATTCTTCCACAGCACCTCTCCGGCCATCTTCGGCGATGCCACCGTGATCACATGGACAGGTCCGAATTGGAGGCATAGTGTTGACACTTCTTATGGTCAACACACCAAGGATTGCGCTAGCTCACGTGAATCTGTAACGGATCGATCACCTGCAGTAGCCCTGGCAAAACCGGTTCCACTAGTTTTGGGAATCCAGTGCCATCGGTTTCCTATGGTTTGCTGCGTAAGCCTACGAACACCAGCCCGGGAGGGACCCCGTCAGGGCAGGCGCGCCTAGGGTTGCTCTGAGGTCGGCAGGCCGCTCAGAGCGCCGTCAATGCTGTAGAGATGAAGTACGAACAACAATAGAGGTTGGAAAAGTTAGGATTTGAAGATGACAAAAAAGTAAAGGTATTTTGATTTGATCGATTGGATAAAACCTCAATCGGTCATGGCCCTTTATATTTACAGGGTGGGGAGGTCTTGCCCTGCAAGAAAAGCCCTATTACAACTCAGACCCACAAAAACAGTCCAAACCTACTTGGACTCACAGAAAACTGGTTCCACCGGTTTCCAATTCCGGTGCCACCGGATTGTCTTGTCAGATGAGAAATAGGGAACCAAAATCGGTTCCACCGGTTTTCCTGTCAAGTCTGCTCCATGCCAATTTTGATCGTCAAGATATGCCCCCCTGTTTTTTTGGTAAAGCTTGCGTACCAGAAAACATATTAGCACGAGAAAAATACTCCTGAGGGCGATTTTTAAATAAAATCTATCGGCCTTTTCATTCTAAGGACGATATTCATATTATCGACCATGTAAACTAAGCTTCCTGCCAAACACTTGGATAATATTTCTTTAAATACCTTCCATTAAGAGCTCTTGGCAGCCGCTGACCTTGCAAAGTCTCCACCATATAAGAATTACCGAAGATTACCTTTATCACCTTGTATGGCCCCACCCAACTTGAAGACCATTTATCAAACTTGTTGCTCTTCGATCCCATTGGTAGAATTGTCTTTCAAACCAAGTTACCAACCTGAAAAGATTTTTCTTTTATCTTCTTATTGTAGGCTTTAGCAACTCGGAGTTTATCCTTCTCAATTTTCTTCAAGGCTTTCAAACGCTTATCGGTCACCTCATCAATATTATCCATCATCAAGCCATGATAACCAACAGCATCAAGATCATTTTGTTTGGCCAATCTATATGCACCTAGATTTACCTCAACAGGCAAAACGGCTTCTTGACCATATACAAGCTCAAAAGGAGTAACTTTAATAGCACCATGTCTAGATATACGATGATCCCACAAAGCTTCAGATAAAACCTCATGCCACCTTCTAGGATTCTCTTCTATTTTCTTCTTAATGAGCTTAATCAAAGTCTTATTACTAGACTCGGCCTGACCATTAGCCTGAGCATAGTATGGAGATGAATCGAGTACTTTAATGGCATACATCTCAACAAACTCACAAATTTCCTTTGATATAAATGAAGTACCTTTATCAGTAGTCAAAGTTTGTGGAATGCCAAATCTATGGATAATATATTCAGTAATAAACTGAATTACCTCCCGATGTGTCATATTCTTCAAAGGAACTGCTTTGGTCCACTTCATAAAATAATTAGTAGCCACTAACACGAAACGATGTCCCTTTGATGAAGGAGGTTGAATCTGCCCAACAAAGTCCAATCCCCATCCTCGAAAAGGCCAAGATTTGATAATAGGATGCAATAATGCGGCTGGAACCATCTGAATATTCTCAAACCTTTGATACTCTTCAGAACCTTTGTAGTACCGAAAACAATCAGCTATCATATTTGGCCAATAAAAAGAAGCTCTTCTCAAAAGCCACTTTATTTTAGGAGCCGATTGATGTGTACCACAAATACCTTCATGAACCTCACCCATAGCAACTTTAGCTTGATCAGAATCCAAATATTTCAATAATAAATCTTCAGTTGTCCGACGATTCAATTCACCATCAACCAAAGTAAATTTAAACGCCTATTGTCAAACTTTTCTGTCACATTTATGACTAGGATTCTGTAAAATTCAATAATGGGTATTCTCCAATCAGCAACTTCGTCCTTAGTATTTTTAGGATGCTCAACGGCCGAAGTGCTACTGTCAACAGGTAAACCAGTGCCACCGGTTTTGGAATCAGTTTCGCTGGAAAATCAGGTACCACCAGTTTTGCAACCGGTGTCACCGGTTTTTCTTGAGCAGAAAACTCGGCTATGCAAAGTCTCGGCTTTCTTTCATGAAAGTTTCTTTTTTGAACATCATAGCCAGACGCTTGCTGAGCTAGAGCATTCGCCCTTGGATTCTCATCTCTTGAAACATGATATATAGAAAATTCATCGAATTGAGCAACCATATCCAAGCATTTATCAATATATACATTTAAAAATTCAGCACCACTTGGTGATATAAGAACAACACCAACACCACAACCACTTTTACAAACCGACCCATCAAAATACAATTTTCATGGGGTAAAAGTAATATAACCGATATCTAAATCATTATCATTAATGCTATGCTCAACAATAAAATCAGTAACAATTTGCCTTTTCATAAGTAACAATAAAATCAGTAACAAATCATATTCAATAAGAGCATAAGCCCATTTACCAATTCTACCACTTAAAATTGGTCTATGCAGCATATATTTAATGGTATCGGTTTGACAAGCCACTATGCAAGTATTGGATAATAAATAATACCTCATCTTGATACAAGCATAATATAATGATAAGCAAAGCTTTTCAATAAATATATACCTCATTTTGGCATCAAATAATCGACGACATGCATAAGTAATAACATGTTCCTTTTCTTTGATTTCTTGAGTCAAAACAGCCCCAATCACTTGATCTTCAGCAGCTACATAACCGGCGGCGAAAACAAGTAATATTTAATTTTCTTAAAGGCTTCTTGCTGTTTTGCCCCCAAGTAAATTTGGCTTCATCTTTTAACCGAAGAATAGAGTAAAAGCACTAACTTTCCTAGACAAATTACAAATAAATCTTCTCAAGTAATTCACCTTGCCTAGAAATTTTTGCAAATCCTTCTTGCACGTAAGAGATTTAATCTTCTTAATAATATCAATTTTCTTAGGATCTATCTCTATGCCATTCTCATGAATAATAAATCCTAGAAACTTTTCAGCCGACACACCAAATGCATATTTAAGTGGATTCATCTTTAGTCCATATTGATGCATTCTTTCAAAAGCAAGTTTTAAATCAGCCAAATGGGGTTTTAAACCAGCCGATTTAACAACAATATCATCGATATAAACCTCTATGATTAAGCCAAGCAAGTCATGAAAAATTAAATTCCTAGCCCTTTGGTAAGTAGCACCAACATTTTTTTTAAACCAAAGATCATAACCACCCACTCAAATAAAACAACAAAATATGGACATACAAAGGCCGTTTTGGATATATCCTCTTCAGCCATGAATATTTGATTGTAACCAGTATTACCATGAAGAAAACTAATAACTTTATGTCCAGAAGCACCATTAATAAGCATGTTGGCTATAGGCATAGGATATTCATCTTTAGGAGTAGCTCTATTAAGATTTCTAAAATCAATGCAAACTCTGAGCTTACCAGAATCTTTCTTCTCAACTGGCACAATATTTTATAACCATTTAGCATAACGACAAGGTCTAATAAAATTTGCATCCAACAACCGATTAATTTCTTCTTTAATCCGATCATACATATTAGGATTGAAACGCCTAGCAGTTTATTTAAAGGGTCTAAAACCAGGTTTAATGGGCTTACTTGATGCTTACTCGAATGATTCTTACTTGATGCTTAGTTGATCCAAAGCTCGATTGGTTGTATCCATGAACTCGATAAACCTTGGAAGAATAGTCATGAGGAAAAGCTACATCAATCCATGCACTTGCAGCCTTACATTTGGTTTTGTTAGGTTGGAATTAACAATTTTGACGCAACCCATTGGTTAGCAAGGTCCGAGAGGAGATCACCATCGGGTGGACAATGTGGCATCTTGGGGATTAAGCCCTCGTGTCAGCAAAATCCGATGGTGGTGGCTCCATAGCGGGGTTGGAATGCTCGGTCGAGGCTAGACTAGCACTAGATCTGTAGTTTGCTTAACCTAGGGTGTGGTGGTGGATCGCTATAATGTAGAGCGCTGGCGTGAGGAAGAAGTGCATCAGTAAAATAGGGAAAGCTTTGCCATTCATACGCATGGACATTTCAAAGAGACATGGGCTTCAACTTCAACATTGTTCAAGATATTCAGTGATTTTGGGGTATGCCCTAATGGGCCTGCCAATTGGCCCATGAAATCATTTGGGGTCAATACCACCCGAAAAATTCGCTGAATTGAGCATGGTATACCTTAATGGGCCTACAGTTAGCCCATGAGATCACTCTGGGTCAAATACCACTCTTGTCTTACTCATTGATTTAGGAGAATACCGGGGGCAGATTCGCATGCAACGGCCAAAAATAAACAAATATATTACTCAGTGCCATACGTACAAGTGTCACAGCCCAAGATCTGGTCAGATCTTGCACTTTGATATGGAACAAGTAACAAATTAATTGGTCGTATCCGATTTTGCATTCACATTTATATCAAAACATGCAGGAAGATCTTTTAGATTCGCTACAAGGCAAACTTTGCCCTTGGCTTCGCCTATAAAATGATTACCTGTGAAGCAGCACTGAAAGAGGCAACAGAGTAGCAAGCTAGGAAGATCTGTAGGTCACCTCAAGCAAAGGTTTGTCCAGATATTATTTCTTCTCTCTTCATGATTTCTCTTGAATTTGGCATTTGAGTTAAAGTTGGTCTATATCATGCCTAGCGAGGCACTAATCCCAATTGTTTCGGACCTTTGTCGCCATGGTTTTTTCTATGGAAGTACTACAATAGTCACAAACTATTTTTTCTTTTGGTTTCCTTGACGAACAAATAGATCTCCTCCAAGAAAATTGTGTTTTTGATAACTTTGTGGCTGCCACACATCATTTAGGAAGGTAGTAAGTATGTTTTTTTTGTATTTATGAAGTTTAGGGGGTGTCTAGTTGTACTGACATGGGCACGATCAAGAGCTGCCAGTGGCGGATCTAGACATAGTTTGTAGGGGTGGGGCCGGGGCTGATTTCTTTTTCTTCTCTCTTCTCTCACCTCCTCTATTTATTCTTCTTCTCACTTAATTTTTTCCTTCATAGCTCCTTTTAGTTCTAATGGAAGCTGCAG
>CM014276.1:8213195-8228573 GCA_004135705.1 Alloteropsis semialata | reverse complement strand
GAGGTGGAATCTAACAATAGGTCACGCGCTTTCCTATTGTGGGTCCTATGCTGTGTTCCCCTTATCCTTTTGCATTATTATTACCTCATTGAGTATATGAATCACATGCCACTTCAATTGTTATATGAATTTATGCTTTAATTTGGAAGCATCAAACAACAAATTTCATATGTGCAATGTCGTAATCAACTAGTGAATGTATATTATGGTTTGCTTAATATTCTTGATAGCACCAGGCAACGACGAATGTACTGAAATTGTTTGTTGCATGAGAAATAATTGATTTCTTTATTACTTTGTTTGCAGTTTCCTGATGGCATTCAAGAACCAAGGGTCTGCTCCAAGGGCACTAGTCATTGAGGATATCAAAGTTGACTGTGTAATCCTCGTGCGTATGCTGCAGAAGCTTAACTGTGAAGCTACTGTTGTTCGTAATGGGAAAGAAGCTGTTGACCTTTTCCTCCAAGGGAAAACATTTGACATTGTTTTCACTGATCAGGATATGCCTATAATGACGGGTCCTGAGGTACTTCTATTGTTCTGTAGTTCTATTTTTCCTGTTAACTTTTTTATCCACATCCACATATTTAATTTCTCAATTTGCGAAAACTGCTAATCATTTAGTTCCTTTGTTATGTTACTTTACCATGACAGAAAGACGTATAGCTAAAATGAAGCTAGCGAACTATTCCTGCTTTATTCCTGTGATATTCTTTTTAAACTTCTGCAGCGCAAGCAACACTTCACTGACAAATTTTTTTCATGGGTCATATATGCTAGGCTGTGGCTAAAATTCGTGCCATGGGGGCTACTGAGATGAAGATCGTTGGGATCTCTGCTGATTCTGGTGGCATGGAGGCGTTCATGCAAGCTGGTGCTGATGTGTTTGTTCCCAAACCCATGAAGCTTGAGACTCTCAAGTCTATGGTCCAGGAGGTTATTATCCGCAAGAAGAACATGAGCACCTGATGCAGTGCGGCTCATAATGGATAAGGAGTTTGCAGTTTATGCTTTGTGGTGCTCATATAACAAGGAGTTTGCACCTAGGTTTCGTTTGGGCAAAGACCCATTTAGTAATCTTTTAAGTTAAATTTTGGTAAACTTCAGTAATAGTTTATGTTTCGAGAGACAACCTCAACTATATTGTTTGATGGCTTGTAACTCTTATCTTTTAACTCTACAAAATACAATTTAGAGGATCGTGCTGCACTGTAATATCCTTCTTTAAGAAATGCATTAATATTGTGCCTCTAGTGTTATCATTAAATGATTAAATTTTTGAACACAGCCTATCCATGTGAGTGTTGATGCTGAAACACGCCGCACAAAACACTAAGAATTGTCGTGTGCAGTATGTACAAGCAGGGACGCACCTTGCAGCGCCTTTGTACCAAAACAGGTTCCACTAGTTTACCAAATCGGTTTTACCGGTTTTTATTGGAGCCGCCTGATGAAGACCAACGAATGCTCACTCTGGAGGGACCCCATAGGGCAGATGCACCTTATGTTGTTCTAGGGTTGGCAGGCCACCTATAACACCCTTAACCGTTGTAGAGACGAAGTAGGAACAAATATTTGGGGCTTGGAGGAGATTAGGGTTTCAGAGGCTAAAATGTAAAAGGTAAAGCTTATTGATAGTCGGTTGCAGTTACTGTTTATTTCCAGGTTTCCTTCTCCATCCTCTTTTCTTTACTGCATGTTTAATAATTTTGAGTTCGCCCTGGCAAAACAGTAATAACACATGGTTATAGACACATGGCACCATCCAGCACCGAGTGCATCAATCTTTTTCAATTCCATTATATTTACGGTCATCACACAGAAAAGGAGCTGATTTTGAGGAAAATGGTACCAAAACGCTGTCCTGTTAGCTACGTGTTTTTATAAATGCCATCCCAGGGTTATATCCAAGATTACTCTAAGGTCATTTCCTCTCCCATAATGAGTACGTACTCTCGGGTTATTATGCAATGCAATTAATTCATATTAAGTCACATCTGTTCCTTATGTAGTTATGTATGTATATGGACACTTTTGGACATTGTCTTGTCTCCTCTTCAGCTAAGAAAACAAACAATTATGTGGAGTCTAGATTGTTAACTTACCATAATTTTTGGGTAATGTTATTATCAATATGATCCAATAGGATTTGAACAACATGCAGCACATCATAAAGCACAAAACAATGCCACATGGCTAAATCGATAAACAGGACAAGGGCACAATTTTATAGCTGCAGACCTGCAAAGGGAAGGACGAGCAGCAGAGCAGGCACGACTCTACAACTGCACTGCAGACTAGCAAAGGGAGCTACCCCACAAGGATCTGTTTCACTATTGTTGCAGCATCTGAATCACCCAAGCCGAGCCTTCTCCTCCTGAATCCTGACAGAAAGGGAGCTAGCCCTCAAGGATCTATTTCATTAGTATTTTGTCATGCACGTCATAAGCTTAGCTGTCAAATCTCATTCAGAACATGGCCCAGTCAGTGCTTTCAGGTGATTAAGGGTCTCAAATTTCCTCCTCCCATCTGGGGTACAAGAGCACTTGGTATGATGACAGATTTTCCCAGCAGCACAATGTTATGTTGGAATGCATGTACCATGATTAAGGTGTCTACTATGCCGCACTTAAAGGTTAAGAATACGAATTTCGGGTATGGTAACTAGACAAGAAAATGGAGCAATCAGAGTGGGTCTTAAAGTATCATGTGAATCATTCCTCAAAAGAAAAGTATCATGAGAATCTTGAAACAATATGTCGTCAAATGCATAAAATGTGCCATGAACAAATTAACAAGCCTAGACTTTAGGCCTGTTTGGAGAAGCTACTTTTTTCAGCTCCCAACACCTTAGTTCATTTCAAAAAATTACTCCACAGAATCAGTCGAACCATACCATTTGGGCTGGTTGAAAGCTCAGTTCTTAGGTTGCACTTTTCCAAAAGGTTGTGGTGGTCATTGCGCCTCTTTTGACGAGTTGTGTATACTTCTTGCTTGATTGATTCCCTTCCTAACAGTAAGTTCTGATGAAGTAGCTCATCCCAAAATGCTGTCGCAACTAAATACTTGATGTATCATTAGTGCTGGTTTAGGAACAGTAATTTGGACTAGCCTTGCTGTTCATTATTTTTTTTAGATTTCTGTACCTGCTGTGTGCATAATTCTTATTGATTATTATTACTTATTTGCTAGAACATTGGGGCGGGCCTTTCAGAGCCGTATGAATGATAAACAGTTGGCACACTACCGGAAATCCGGCCTTTGCCGAGTGTCAAGATCTTTGCCGAGTGCAATTTTTCGGGCACTCGGCAAAGATTTCTTTGCCGAGTGCATTTCAAAAAACACTCGGCAAAGAAAAAGCACTCGGCGAAGATTTCTTTGCCGAGTGTTTTTTGAAATACACTCGGCAAAGAAAATCTTTGCCGAGTGTCAAAAAATACACTCGGCAAAGAAAATCTTTGCCGAGTGTCAAAAAAATACACTCGGCAAAGATTTCTTTGCCGAGTGTTTTTCGAAATGCACTCGGCAAAGAAATTCTTTGCCGAGTGTTTTTTTTTACACTCGGTAAAGCCATAATTAAAACCACATTTTGAAGTAGTAAATCAATTCAAATCAAAAAATTTTGAACTACAAAGTTGTATAACTTCTCAAGATGTAGAACTTTTAGTTTGGTCATTTCTTCATTCGACAAATTCATATGAATATTGTTCACAAAATCTATAACTCCCGTAGAGTTTCCTGAAACTATAAGAGAGATCTATAAGATTTGTAAACAATGTTACTCTTACTACATCGGATGAAGAAATGACATATATCAAAGTTGTAGATCTTCATAAGTTATACAACTTTGTAGTTTAAAACTTTTTAATTTGAATTTGTTTTGCTAATGAAAAGTATGTTTGTAGTTCTCAAAATTTGAATTTGTTTTGCTAATAAAATTTCTTTTTTTTTCTCCCTAAGCTTGATGGCTTGGGTGGTTGGGTGCCTTCCCATATTTGAATAAATTTGTTTGCTATTTGTTTTCGGTTTTTTTGTGCTCAGGAAATCTCCTCTTTGCCGAGTGTTTTTTTGGTACTCGGCGAACCTTTGCCGTGTGCCCGACGAGTGGCCCACGGCAAAGGCCTCTTTGCCGGCCGCGCTTTGCCGTGTGGGTTTTGCCGAGTGCTGCACACGGCAAAGGTTTCGCCGAGAGTAATAGTGCCTTTGCCGTGTGCTCCTGGCACACGGCAAAGAGCCGGATTCCGGTAGTGAGACCAACAGCAACCTTGCTCGGGGCCATTTCGGTACGGTGGTGGCGATGCAGTTGTCTATAGCTACCAGCGATACTTCAGCTGTGAGTGCTAGGGGACCTATGGGTGATGTGTCTAGGACGGTACAGATCTCTATTTATAGAGACCGATGTAATGTAATGAGCCTGTCTGTTGCGACAACTGGTGTTGTAGTGATGCACCACGCGTAGCTAGGACTGTAGGATATATATCTTCCAAAAATAGTTCGAGTTAATTAGGTGTATGAGAGGACGGAGGAAAAAAACACAGATATATTATTCAATTCTTAATAGGATTATATGCATGTGAATCACGCAACAATGGGACAGACAAATAATGCAAGTATTTTGTTTTCATAGGAAAAATTCCAAATTACCCCCTCAAATATAAAACAATGGGACAGACGAATAATGCAAGTATTTTGTTTTCATAGGAAAAATTCCAAATTACCCCCTCAAATATAAACGAAGTATGCATAACCCCCTAAACTGTTTTTGGTTTATTTTACCCCATAAACTATGCTATTTGGTCCAATTTATCCTCGATAAAATTTCTTTTTTTTCTCCCTAAGCTTGATGGCTTGGGTGGATGGGTGCCTTCCCATATTTGAATAAATTTTTTTGCTATTTGTTTTCGGTTTTTTGTGCTCAGGAAATCCCCTCTTTGCCGAGTGTTTTTTTGGCACTCGGCGAACCTTTGCCGTGTGCCCGACGAGTGGCCCACGGCAAAGCCCCTTTGCCGGCCAAACTTTGCCATGTGCCCTTTGCCGTGGGCGGCACACGGCAAAGCCTTTGCCGTGGGCAAAAGGACCTTTGCCTTGTGCCCCTGGCACACGGCAAAGAGGGCGATTCCGGTAGTGGCACTATTGTTAATCGTGTACTGTCATATGAAATCTTTATATGCATTCGTTCTCACTGTTGCTTGAATTTATTTTATTTTTCTGCAAGACATTTCGAGTCCAGGGGCAGCTTAGTTGCTTAATGTGAAGCCATCATGAAACAACCATTGAGAAAAAAAAAAGATCGGATGCAAAGACAGGCCCAAACAGGGAAGCACAAAGCTGCGGACACAAACACTTCAACTTCACTATTTGCCCATACACAAACACTTTAAAAGCACATGCAAGCAGTCTACCTATCACTAGCAGTGAAAGGGGCTTCGGTCCCCACATCTGTCATGGACAACAGAACGCCTGGTCTGAATGGATCACCCTTAAAGGCTTTTTAATAATAGTGATAACACCGACATATAATACCTTCTGTGGTAGTAAATTGTATCGGCTGGTATTACCACGCGATACTAAATGTTCTCCACGGATGAACTCAAAAGGAAAGAATCTTTTATCTAAGTCAGGTCGCAGTAGTGGTGAGATGGTAAATAAACTATGCGTAAGACAAGAGACCGTGGGTTCGAATCTTACGCACGCATATATACTTTCAGCGAAAACATCACATGACTTGTGACTTCTTCTTAAAAATTGAAATATTTAGCATTTTCCCCGAGTGTGTGCAGCCTTTGGCTTGTCATCTCGATTGGTGGTACATACGTGAGCTCAGTTGGTGACATAGAGGTGACTCGACTTATGGACTAGAGGGGACTATTTGTGAGCCACCCAAAATATGGCACGGCATGATAAATTTTCCACTAGTGTGTGGTGTGCAGCATTTGACTTATTATCTCGATTCGTGGCACAAACGTGACTAAGACTCAATTGGTGATATAGATGTGACTATTTGTGAACCACCCAAAGTATGCACGGCACGATAAATTTTTATACCAGCGCAACAGGACCGTGCTGTGCATTGGATCTTATGATGGCGGGGGCACGGCACAATAATAACAGTAAGTAAAATGATTGCAACACAAGTAATAAAAATGGTCTCTTTTAGATTTTGTTCTTTTTTTTTTGTCATTGTCCTACCTTTGGCTACAGTTTAGTTAGATACACACAAAAATTATGTGTGGAGAATTGCACTTGCCAATAAGGTAATCCTCATTCTAGTGATGTTTTTATTTTGAGGCCAGGCCTTGGACTAGCACACAGCATGATGCGTGTTTAGACTTTGGACCTAACTAGAGATCATGGTGCTGGCTCGGCATGGCACAACAAGAACAGCGTGCAGACTAACCATGGCGAACAACAAAGGCGCCGCCCAAGAGACATTGATACGGAACTACGGAAGTTACACGAGCCTTGCTAACTCCGCATGGAACGCCTCCGCGTGTTCCTGCTTGACACAGAATGCCACGGCGGCAGTGCCGTCGGCCCTGTCCTTCCTCCCACACAGGATGCAGGCCGGCACCACCTTGCGCTCCATGTTCCCCATGACGCGCGCAGGCATCCCGCCGCCGAAGTCGACGTCGTCCAAGCCGAGATTCCACCAGCTGGTCACGTACAGGGTGTTATACCCATCCAGATCCTGCAGCCTGCCGCCCGTCTCCTCGCCGACGTATGCAGCTCCGTCAGTGAAAGTGTACCGGACTCGCGCTTTGGCGTCCTTGATCAGCTTCACAAGGCCAAGGATGTCCCCGTTGACGACCTCGCCCAGCGTTGCCACGGCGAGGCCGAACGCGAAGACGTTGCCGTAGTAGCCGTCCTTGGCGGCGGCCTGCTTCCTCACGTTCACCGTGAAGGCGAGCGCCGTGGGGGCGTCCTGGTCGGCGGCGTCCGCTATTGTCGCGCGGGCACGGCACTTCCATATGGCGGCCGTGAACACGTCGAACGCGGTGCATGACACCGGCGGCGACGGCTGCTGCTGGTCACCGTGACGACGGAACTCATCTTTGATGCGGTTGATGAAGCTCATCGGGAGTGTGATGTAGGAGCTCGGGAAATCCTCGTGGTCTCTGCTCACGAGCGACTTTGTCATGGAGATGATCGGCGGCGGGAGCTCCGGGAGGGTGCAGTCCACCCTCTGCGGCTGAACGGACGACGGTGTGGAGAACCCACGGGCGAACTCACCAACGGCCTGCAAGAACTGCGCCATCCCGACGCCGTCGGTGATGACGTGGTTCCACGTCACTCCGACGACGAAGCCACCGCTCGAGAACTCGGTCACCTGCACAAGCAGCAACGGCGGGTCCTTGTTGTACTGCCCGGCGTAGGTGACGGTGAGGTCCTCCACGGGGATCGCCGGACGCGGATCGGAGAGCCTGGCGTCGTGCAGGGCGCAGCTCGCGGACGCGCCGACGAACGCGACGCCCTCGCCCGTGCATGCAATTCCGAGGCCGTATTCCCCAGCAGTGAGACGGCCGGCGATGGGGTAGTAGGGAACCAGGGCACGGGAGAGAGCTCTCCTGATGACCTCGGCCGGCTGATCGATGGGGTGCTCGAAGACAAGCAGCGCTGCCATGGGCAGGGATGCCAGAGCACTGTCCATGGAGGTGAGACAGAGGGTAACTGCCGGCGTCGCCTCAGATGGGGCGACGAGAAAAGGCAAGGACTTGGTGACACGAGAGCTCATATTGCGAGCCTTCAGCTCTAGTGTACGTTTGCGTTGGGGGTGCAGTCTCTTCTTCGCTTGCTCGGATGCGTTTATAAGCTGGAAGTTGCTACGAGACGTGCGCTAGTGAATGGGCATATAGGAGATGCTTCCAGACGATTGGCCCCAGCTCGCTCAATTTTCTCATCCATTCGTGTGCGTCTCAGAGGGGGCCCTCTTCGTTCTCAGTACACTTGATCCGTACCACCCCAATTTCAGCATCCTCCTCAGCAAGGGGATTTACCTGATCGATCACTCTAGCTCATCTATGTTTGCCAATTTCTAAAGCACCTATGGTTTCTGCCTCTAGTTTTTTGCTGGTCCACTGGTCCGACTTAGTTGGGTCCATGGTCGAGGACTCGTTATTTTTTATAAATTTTGTAAAACGGTTCTTGTTGTTTCTTTTTTGTTTGTCCTCCTCTTCCCGGACCATAACAACCATACAGCTGGACGTCGGAGCAAAGAGGGGGAAAGGATAGGCTATCTGAATGAGTGAATGAGTGGGAGATCTATGAGGTTCCCTGCATATTTTTTTAGCCACCGAGTGCCCTCACGTGAGGCGCACATGTTTACTTTTCCGTGTCGGCAAAAAACCATCGCGTTGTGTTTTGGACCTCACATGAACTGGGACCAAATAATACGTTTCTATAATTGATGGAACTATTTGACACAACACTATAACACTACGAGAGAACTTCACATTGGTGGGAGGACATTAGTGCCGGTCCCCCTGGAACAGGCACTAACATGTTCGGGGGCAACATTTAGTGCCGGCTGGGAAGAAACGCGCCTGCGGAGACACGTTAGTGCCGGTCGGGAGCTCCAGCCGGCACTAAACGACGTCATTTAGTGCCGGCTGGTGTTATTGGCCGGCACCAAAGTGGCGCGCCCATTTAGTGCCGGCCAATAACACCAGCCGGCACTAAATGACGTCGTTTAGTGCCGGCTGGAACCCCCGACCGGCACTAACATGTCTCCCGCGGGTCACTTCAAAAGGAAAATATCTTCCACCCCAATCACATGTGATGCATAGGTCGGATGGTAAGGAAGGAAACGCGCGAGGCTAAGGTCGTGGGTTCGAATCCTCGCGGCCGCGTACGCGATTTTACGCGTGAAAAATCACTGTGCCGTGCGACAGGCACGTGTGCGGGCCTCCTGTGTGCGCGCGATATTTTTTTTATTTTTTTTGGCGATGTGCGCACGTTAGTGCCGGTCACCCGTGACCGGCACTAACGTGCATCACGTTAGTGCCGGCCAATTAGTGCCGGTTCCAGGGACCGGCACTGACGTGGATTTTGACCGGCACTGATGTGCGATTCTCTCGTAGTGTAAGTTAAAGGGCCTTCCATCCATTTTACTCCCTCTGTTTTTTTACATGCCGTATTAGTTTTGTCCTAAGTCAAAGTTATTCAACTTTGCCCAAGTTTATACAAAAATATAAAAATATCTACAATATCAAATTTGTTTCGTTGAATTCACCATAGAGTATATAGTAATAGTACATATGATTGACATTATAAATGTCACTATATTTTTCTATAAATTTGGTCAAAGTTTTATAACTTTGACTTAGGACAAAGCTAATACGACATCTATTAAAAACCGAGGGAGTACTTTTATTGTAATTTTTCTATGTGATCCTCTCTAGTGCTTCCTACGTACTCCGAACAAAAAAAAAGCACCCATTTCAGGGGGCGGTTCCATAATGTTGAACTACACTTTCAAGAGTTCAATAGTTCATCACAGACGGCTCTAGAAAATTATTCCTAATAGTCTCACCGATGAATGATTTGTAAGATATAATATCAACAAAGCACAGAACCGTCTAGGCCACATGGTTATCACATAAACATTTTTCTTTACAAAATATATGTAACTTGTCTCTACTCATCAAAGAAAGTATGGTACGCGAAAGTCATATCGATCACAGCAAGCATTTAAAATGAAAGCAAATGTCGTGAAGCTTCGATACTGATACTCCCGAACATAGGAAGGGAAATCACCATGTACTAATGTCTGAATATGCCTCTTAGTCGCCGTCTTTTTTTTTTGTCTATTTTGTGTTTTGACACAAAATTCGTGTAAATTGGACCATGGACGATCCAAGCCTGTAATCAACTCAAACCGCGAAGAAAGCTGGGGCTCATGGGCCACGGAGGAAGCCCATGCCGATCGGCACGAGGCCTTGTGCCGATGGACACAAGGAGGTTCCTCCCCTTTCGTGCCCAATTTTTCCAAAAAATTATTTGCAAGTTACTACCTCCGTCGTATAAAAAATGATATTTTGTGATTCAAAATTTGTCCCACCAAAATTAGTGTTCTAGGATTTGGACCACGTCATTAAACGCCATAGAATGTTTTATCCCCTCCTCAATCAATTAGGGGCACATGCAACTTTTCTATTATCCTTAATCTATCCCAAAAAATCCTAGAACACCAGTTTTGGTTTTTTTGGGTGGATCGGAGGGATTACTTAGAGGCCAAACTCACCAATATTTCGCAACTTAACTGCATGAATACATGGAATAAATCTCCGGAAAGTTGAACTTTGGAAACTCATTAGAAATTCACTCTTGTCCGCCCAAGGGAAGGGCCCACCAATAGCCTTAAGAACTGTCCCCTGGCGGCGAAGTTGAGATCAGCATGAAGACTTTCCCTTTTGCATGATAGCTTACTTGGGGTATAATAGGCCTTTCTCCCGTGTGTTTTTACATCCATTCACCAGAATTCGTAGTTGTCTATGAGATGGTTTAGATCATGCCCCCATGGCCTCCCTACGTGTTTGTGTCATGGTGGAGTTCATAAGTAAATAGCAGATCGTCGATGGTATGTATTCAGAGGTGATGATCTAATACAATATATCATATGGACAATGTTTTTCATGTCATCCGATCTGTTAGCGACTTGATGCCTCCTTTTTATTTATTTTTTTCTATCATGGATATGTTTATTCCTAGTCTTAGTTGATCATTAGACTATCTAGCATGCTTTATGTAATCATGGTGATGATTATTAGATCTAGTATGCTAAGTGCAACCAATGCTTATGGAAAATAGTAATGTTGTTTATAATACCAAATCAGATTCATTAGATCAAAATTAGAATCAATTTATTTTTGCGAGTACTATCTAGTGATTAAGATACATATGTATTGTATACTATTTTTCTTGTGACATGTTTTTAATGTAACATTTGAGCATATAACAAAATTAGAAATACAAACAAATTATCAAACATGTCATGTATTTTTTACGTGGTATGTTCTATCAATTTATTTTGAAACTTTTGTATTGTCTGTTAGTTCTTGTATGTCCCATACCATTATCAAACATGTCACGGTTTTAAAAAAAACAAGGAAAGTTATATATCTCGACGGCTCTACCACTCAAAGGCACATTTGATTCGGCAGCTCCTTCACTTGTGACTGATTGATTCTCTTCCACATGTGTCTGGCCATGCGAAGCTCCCGGGCCCCGGCAGGCCCGAGCCACACACGTACTTGTCGCGGAGATGCTTTCCAGTTTCCACTCCTTGTCGTGGTCTTCGCGGTTGTGGTCTTGTGGACAAGGCCACGGGATTCACGTGTTGCAGTTGCCTGGCCGATCCTAGTTCCTAGGATCCTTCCTAGGAATACTATTGGCTTGGGCACACCTTTCTGTCTAATTTATCGTACAATACATTCATCTTAATTTGCTGAGATGAGCTGTGTTTGTTTTTGCTTACGAGTAGTTTATTGGTGAAAATAAAAAAAATCCCATCAAATATATTGTTTATTCTCGCTTGTATGATAAACCACTTATGAATTTTGAAATACAAGAATGCCCACTGTGTTGGCAATAAGCAGAAGCAGTTCATTACTTTATTTTTTAGCCGGGAACGAAAACGTGAACACTGAACACCGGTCCGGAAAAACGAAATCAGAAACAACTCTGGGTAATTACAATCGGGAATGGCTAATCATATGACCGTGGTTTTAAATGTTCAACCAGATGTAAATAGAGTTTTATTTTTAACACGTTCAACACGTTGGTCCGGCCTCTAGAAAAACACGCATGTATTGGTCCTTCACTCCTCGCTGGGCAGCTGTCTTTCGGTTCAGCTTTTTTTTTTAGAAGAATGAGGAATCTCTCGGTTCAGCTAGTGAGCTAAGTTCGGTTAATTTGGTTGTTGAAATTCAGCCCAGATCATTGAATTGGAATTGGCCCAAGCGAACATCGGTTGGAATTGGATTTGAAGCCCAAATCTTGACTTTTTATTTATTTTAATTCGAAATTGCAAAAAATTGACCAATTTTTTTTCAAAACTAGTCGACTCACACCATTTGAAATGGTGGCAGATATACTGTAGCACCCTACTGTCGTATCAAATGGTGGCAGGTGTGCTGTAGCACGCTACTGCCAGTTCAGCTGGTGATACCTCCCTTCTTTGGACATCATATTTTCAAAAAAATCATAACTTTTTCATATGAACTTCAATACCGATAACATTTGTAAGTCAATGATGAAGGGGACAACGAGTTCGAGGAGCAGCAGCACGAACCCCGTTAGTGATGATAAGGGGCTGGCTGATTTTCCGAGAGATAGAGGGTAAATTCGATTGGTGGAGAACTCGATGTTGGCGATCCGGCTTCAAATCATACACGATTCGAACCCTGCAACCATTACACCACTGCTCCATTGGTTATCAACCAAGCACAACTTGATTGACCTGGCCGAGAAGGCTTTCCCTGCAAATAAATTGAACAACACTAGCAAGAAAGTGAAACACGCAATCTGAAATTGCAAATCTGTATGAAGCAAAAACAATGGTGTTCAAGCTCTGATCAGCAAAGGACTAATCGCCACAGGGTTGTAGAACGAGAACGGGGGCTCTGGATCACTGTAAACGGACTTGTCGCCACAGTTAATGAATCTATCACAGTTTCGACTTCAAAAACTTGACTGAACAAAACCCGAACCTAAAGTGGCAGCGGCTACTGAGTTTTATACCCTAAAGGGGCTAGCTAGGGTTGGGGGCGACCAGGGGGGCACCCAACCTGGGCTTAAGGCCCGACACAATACAGAGGCCCGACATGACCCAAAAAGGGGATGCAGCACATTGTCATGGTCACACAGGATGATCCACGAATGTTCTGGACATGGGACCAGAACCAAAACGACGGCGTCATCGTCCCCTTTCCAAGACATCAAAGATCGCCTCATTTTGATGTTATATGAAAGAGATATTGCCGAAACCGTGCAAGGGTGTCGGCTGAATCTGAGACAAACGTGGCAGCTGAGTTGGGGACGAATTGCAACTTAGGGAAGACCATGATGCGTGTATGTTCAGCATGGCAATGCCCTCATCAAGTGAGACCTCCATCGTAAACATCTCGAATAGGTGGAAGAATTGGGGACTCAGCCGCTAGGGCAATGTCCCACGCTATCTGCCCCTCCCCGACTGTTTGCCCTCTGCCCGCCTAGGAGCCATGGTAGTCCGACATGCTCGATTCACCTACCATGGCTCCTAGCTGGACTAAGGGGGTAGGGGGAGCGAGGCGACGGAAAAGAGAGGTAGGTGGGAGGTGGCGATGGAGGGGAACAAAGAGGTGCAAATGGCAGGTTATCTGAATGAGTGGGAGATCTATGGGTTCCCTGCATATTTTCTACCCATCGAGTGCCCTCATGTGAGACGCTGTTTACTTGCCATGCTGGCTCATCCATGTCGGTAGAAAGCAATCGCATGGTGCTTTGGACCTCAAGTGAATTGGGACCAAATAATACATTTCCATAATTGATGGACCTATTTGATACAGCACTATAAGTTAAAGGTCCTCCCATGCATTTTACTTTATTGTAATTTTTATGTGTGATCCTCTCTAGTGCTACGTATGTACTCCGAACAAAATAAACACCATTTCAGGAGGCGGTTCAATAATGGTGAACTACACTTTCAACAGTTCAATAGTTTCATCACAGACGGCTCTAGAAAATTATTTGTAATAGTCTCACCGATGAATGATTTGCAAGATATAATATCAACAAAGCCCAGAACCGTCTAGGACACATGGTTATCACATAAAGATTTTTCTTTACAAAATATATGTAACTCGTCTCTACTCATCAAAGAAAGTATTGTCATGAACCACCTGGTGAAGCAAACAGGACTACAGGAGATGGTACGCGAAAGTCATACCGATCAGGCGATGAGGTCAATTCCTTCCATTACTCCTTCCAGTTCGTCGGTGTGTTCTCATGGGGGAGGAGGCGCGGATGGGGGGAGTCGGTGGAAGGAGGAAGACGATGATGGCGGCGCGGATAGGTGTGTTGATGGGCCGTCAACTGGAAACGGAAATGGGCCTTCTCATGGGAGTATTCACAACCATTCGTGGCGGCCCATTGGACCGAATTAGATTTGGATATCCAAAGAAAGCGCAGTGAAAGGAATAGGGTTTCCTGCTCGGACGGCTGAGATCAAGCGCTTTGGTTGGTCGGCTAGGCGAGTTCGCAGGCTCCCGGCGCCGCCGCCACTCCACTCTTCCTTTGTGAGCATTGTGCGTGAAGGGGCGATGGCACGGAGGGGGGATGTGCCACCGCAACGACCATGGAAGCGAGGCCCCGGGTGAGAGGGATGATTGGATGGAAGAGGATGATCTACTGGAGGTGGATCTCCGCCAGAAGCTGCAGAAAGGAAGCAGTAGTAGAGCTGGGGATGATGAGAAACAAGGATACAACAGAGAGTTTCAAAGTGGCAAGGGTGCCAAGATGGATCACAACTGGAAGCCGGAGCCTTGGAAGGACTGTCAAGGCGGCCGTGGGCAGGGTGCCGGAAGGGGATACCAAGATCCCCCTCGTGGATCTGGAAGAGGAGGAAGGACCTCTTATCCCAGGTACCAGGAGGACTATTGGCAGGAGAACTACCGTGGAGGACGGCCCCGGGAAGACTACAGGCGTCCTCAGGAACAGAAAAGGGAGAATTCTTATGGAAAAGGTAAGAAACCTAACTTCCTTGAGGGACCGCCAAAATCCAATGCTTCTACCAAGTGTTTTCGTTGTACTGAGGTTGGACACCACCAGCTTGAATGCACGAATGATCCTATATGTTATAAATGCAAGAAGACTGGTCATATGGCAGCTGAGTGCGAGTCTGTTCACAAACCGAAATTACATATGTACGGTTTTGGTATTCCTGGTCAAGGCTTTTATTCCATAGAGTTGCCAGATTATAAAACCAAAGGGGATGAAGCTAGGGGTTTGATTAAGGTCCTCAAGGGTGAGGGAAGTGAAGCTAAACTGGAGAAGGAACTGAAAAATTTAATCAATGAGAACTGGGAGTATCAGGTCAAGCAGATCAGTAGATCGGAGTTTATTGCTGTATTCCCAGACCAGAGCTCCATTGATACTTTTGCTAGATGCACGGGGTTGGAATTGGCTATCTTTGGCCTAACAGTGAAGATCTCCAGTACTCAAATGAACCCAGAAGCTTCTTCTGTCTTGAAGTCTGTGTGGATAAAGATATATGGCATACCAGACTTTGCAAGACAAGAAGACATCATCAAAGAGATAACTGGCTTAGTAGCTGAACCTATTAAAGTGGATGCTTTTAGCCTGGCCAAGGATGAGCCTGTGAGGGTAAGGGCAAATTGTAGA
>CM014276.1:8189304-8212195 GCA_004135705.1 Alloteropsis semialata | reverse complement strand
TCGTCGTTGTGTAGGTGGAGGATTGACTGCGAACAAAGACATGATGAATAAGCATGGTTACATGTTCGACGCTCAGAACAGTATGAGTAAATATTATAAATACTGTGTAACTATTCTTTTTATTACTACATGTGCTAACAATTAACACTTCTGAAAATGGATTTTAAGAAGCCACATAAAATAGTGCACATACCTTCAGAAAAATTGCATCTCCATAGGGTACTTCTTCAAACATATTTCCAGGTACGTGCTCTACACCTGCATCAAAAGCTCATCACTAACCATCATCTTACAAAAAAAATTCGCTCTCCGTTTATTTTTGGTTCAGTTCCCCCGGCCCCTCGTTTTTTTTTTTCCAAATACATGGCACTCCCCAAAATTTTGGTCAAGGATCTGGAAAATAAAAATGCTAGTTTTTACCTGCCTTTTGTTGGCCATTTCTTAATGATGAAAAGAATGAAATTATCAGAAATGTAAGCTCTATAATCATGCTTGGGCAAACCTTGCGCTGGGGTTTTTATCTTTAGCATTTGCTGACTAGTTTTCTACACTTTTTATGTTTCTAACTGAACAATTATTTGAAGGAATCATTTACAAATTAAATACGAGACCTATATATGTTGCTTCTTCAACACATTTTTCTCATCAATGATTAGTAATATATTACGATAAATCGCATAAGAAAAATTGTATTAAAAGATCACGCCATTATCTAGAACAGTATGCTCAAATTTGTTCAGTGTCATTGTCATAAAGTTTTCTTATTATATAAATGTGTCCCCACATATCACCAGCCCTTTGAGGTTGAATTCTACCCGAAATCCTATGCTATATCTTATATGAATAAACATTGTATGCCTTGACTAACACCTTCTCGTATCATCATACTAGCTGACTTGATTTCTCAAAAAAAAAAACAAAACTAGCTGACTTTATATTTTGAAGGAATCAATGGTACCTGATTTCTATACTATGCTGGCCTAAGCATCTTGCTTATGATAATTTACACAATGTCTCAAGATGTGTGCAAAGATGGTATATTATTATTTGGATGGTTGAAATCTATGTGCCTGCGGAACCTGATTTGCTATGGTCAAACAAAGAGTCAGCATTAGGCGTATCGTTGCAGTATAAATAGGGTATCTAGACAAATGAGTGGTCGATTCGTCATTAACACTTTGATATGTTAACATCATATGAAATATATCTAAGGTAAATGAACATACATTATTTGTATTAGAAGCTTCATATGAACTGCAAGTTTGACCATATGCATTCGACCTTCTCTGGATGGATCTAAACTTGCAGATCAGACCTGGTATAGCCGGCGCCTCAGAGAGGGCATGGGGCAGGTCGAAATTGATGCCTCTGATATGCTTGTACCGGGAAGTGACATCTCCAACGTGGCACCGGTGCCGCCGCCGACGTCCACGAGCACGCCGATGTCGTCGAACCCATTGAAGCGCTCCAGAAGCTTGCCAATCACCATCATCGTCTGCTGCGCCATGGCCTTGTTGAATAACCTGTTCAGCCTCGTGTTCGTCCCCATGTACCGGAACATAGGCACCCCGTGTGCCCTCTCGAACGCAGCTGGGCCACCGCCGGCAACCGCGGCTCCAAGGTAATGCCTTCATATGTGAATGGTGGGATGGTATCATAGCTCAGATTTTAATCTGATGCAAACGTTAACGTTCGGGTACTTACCATGACGCCAAGTAGTCCTCGTCGGCGGCGAACATGGCCAGCGGGGCCAGCGACCCCTCGCTGCTGTTGCTGGTGGTGAGCCACCGGCACACCGGCGCGGCCGTGTACCGCCGGAGCGCCTCGCCGCTGGGGCCTGTTTCCGTCGAGCACTTCACGACGTTGTAGGACGCCAGCAGCCGGAGCAACCGGTCCACCGAGGCTGCCGCTTCAACCTTGTCCGCAGCCGGGAGCTGTGCGGACAGCTCGTCGGCTGTCATCGCGCCCCCGGCGGCCATGCTGAGCGCATCGATAAGGCCGAGCTCGATGGCGGCCTTCACGGACATGGAGACGGCAAAGGCGGAGAGGAGCTCTAGAGCGTGCAAGAAAGTGGCCTCGTCGCCGTCGCCGGCAGCGCCAGCTGCTGGATTACTCATACCGCCGCCTGCACTTGTCTCTCAGTCTCTCACTTCTGTTTCCCTGTATCCGGCACAAGGTGCTTTATACCAAGCTAGGGATGAAAATGGTAGGATATTTTTCGACCGATCGAGAGGGTTTAGACACTAAATGAATAGTCCGATATTCGGTCTCCGAGATTAAATATTCGATTGGTATCCGAATCCGGTACCAAAAGTTGGATATTTCTTATAGATATGTAACATATATCAATATCCGTTCCATATCCGGCACATTTTACACTATCCGTATCTGATCCAAGATAAAAATAAGTATCTGCATTCACAATCGTGCATATGCGTTCGTATTCGATCCGTTTTCATGCGTACCGGTTCTAGAAAAACATATGTCACGTACCATGCTATTAGTTTCTATAATAAATCTAGAAAAAATAAGACTGTCATCCAAATGAATTGTAGTTTCCATCCGTTTCTAAAATAAATCTAGAAAAATAAGACCATCACCCAAATGAATTGTAGTATCCAAATGAATTGTAGTTTCATCAAAAAATGTAATCATATGAGAGCAACTCCAGTAGACCCTCTAAATAAGCCCCTACTTTGAGTTTCGAGGGCGGTGATAAAAAAACGAACTCCAGCAGGCCCTTTATTTTGGCCCCTAAAATAGAGAGCCCCTTCAAATCTCCTCCCACACCCTCTAGGCCTAAGGGGTCTATATGGGGCCTTCTATTCCAAAATAGAAACTAACAAATGGGCCAATAAAAAATAGACGGTTGTTTAGACTTTAGAGGGTATATTGCTAAAGTTGGGAGAAAAAAATCATGTTGCTAAAGTTGGGAGAAAAAATCATGTCCCTATAAAATAAAGGTAGACCCTACTGAAAGAATAGAGAGCTTATTTAGAGGGTATTGCCGGAGTTGCTCTGAGCTTAGGACTTAAATAAGTTGAAACTTACTTTCCCAAAAGCTATGACTTGATCCTTTGACCTATGTAAGAAAATCAAATGGACTTCAAGGCAATCTCTTTTCTAGCTAGTAAGGTGAAATCCCCAAGCGTTCACTTGAAGGCTATGTACCTCCTATTCCAATAAGGCCCTATTTGGTTTGTCTTTGCTTATGGAAAGGGACTTTTAGCACCTTTTGCTTAAGTCCCTTACTGCTTGGTTCCAAGGATTTAAAGCAACTAATGCGGCTGTGAAAGTACATTTGTACCCCTAACCACACTACCCTCTCCCGCCATTCCCCTCTCTCTCTCTACCTTCTCCCGCCATCCCCCCTCTCTCTGCCTTGCAGTGCTATTGCTGCTCTTCTCTCTGCTTACTGCCGCTGCCCCCTCTCTCTCTCTCTGCTTGTCATGCACAAACGTCGCAAATTTATTGAAAAAAATGTTCGTACACAATCTCTTATTACAAATAGGTAATGTACTATCTATTGAACAATCTATCAGCTATCCAATCCTAAAATGCATTCATATTTTGTCGGTCCTCGTGTTGTGCACTAGCATATTTGCTTGAGCCGACGATGGTTGGAACATTGGAACATAGCTTTCATCGCGATCGCACATATCAAAGTCTTGATCTGCCATAGCACTTTGGCTAATGAAATTATGAAGTGCCAAGTGATGAGGCGCTGGCCGATCTTCCGAGAGGTAGAGGGTAAATTTGATTGGTGAAGAACTCGACGTTGGTGATCTGGCTTCAAATCCGACATGATTCGAACCCTGTAACCGTTACACCACCGTTCCATTGGTTATCAACCAAGCACAACTTGATTGACCTCGCTGAGAAGGCTTTCTCTGCAAGTAAATCGAAGAATACAAGCAAGAGAATGATAAACACGCAATCTGAAATTGAAGATCTGTGTAAAGAGAATATAAGAGTAGTTTAAGAACTCAGTTCGAAAGGGCTAATCGCCACAGACGAGGAGATCAATAATAGGGGCCCTAAATCATTGTAAACGGACTTGTTGCCACAATTACAATGAATCTATCATAGTTTCGACTTTAAAAACTTGACTAAACAAAACTCAAACTCTAATGTAGCAGCAGGTACTGAATATATGAGGTTTAGGTCGTGCATGACCCCCTGGACTCGCCCCTATGGGCTCCAACATGATACACGGGCCAACGGCCCAAAAGACGGTGACGCAGCATCCTGACATATTCTGGATGCCCAATTGTTTTGGGGATTCCTGTCGACTCAGATGGAATTTTATTGTGGGACTGGTGCTATTGGAAGCTCTATGAAATTATCTTTCGATCCATATAAAGAACATCTAAAACGGACTCCGTATATGACCTGGGTGTTGATTTTAGTGCGGGCTGCTCCTGGACTCCGATGTAAACTTGAACTTGAGTTGCTTTGGGCCTCTACCTTGGGGACTCGAACCAAATGAGTTTTAGGCCTTCTTCTTGATTTGGACACCCATGTTGGACTCCACCAAAACAAACAATTATGGCCATATCCATGGTTGTCATGTCCTCATCACCATGCATGCCATAATTATTTGGCTTTGCTTTGGCATTGGATAACTCAGCAATTGAAGCAAAATTCACAATTTCACCTTCAAAACTCCAAAGGACCTTTCAATAACATTTCAAAGTGACGAATGTGCATAATTGAACAGCTCCCTTTTACCTCTTGGTAGTGGTCCTTGTCGAAACTCTGGGAGATGATACTTCGTGCCCTTGAACAATGCAAGGTAACCCGGTCGGTTTGGGTAGCCCGAGTCCACAAGATAGAACTTTCCTGCACACATTTTCTTTTGTTAGGTACATACAAAATAAAAATGCCAATTCAAGAAAGAATAGACAAGTCAATACCTTGAGGAGAATTTCAGAACTTGTGGTCGTACTTGGTCATTGCATCCTTGAACACCCTCATATCATGAACAGATCCAGGCCATCTTCCAATGACAAAAGTAAATCTCATATCAAAGTCACACATTGCCATCACATTCTGAGAGGTGTACACCTTCCTCCCCATATGCTGTATAACCTTGTTTGTTGGCACTACAATTTTTATATGTGTCCCATCTATTGCTTCAATGCAATTGTCAAAGTATGGAGAGAACTATGGGTTTTGTAACGTCTGATGGACAGTATTGAATTCAGGGTCTAAGGATCTAATGATTTCATCTACTAGTTTGCTAACACTACGAAGTACCTTGTCAAACTTCTTACTACATGTCTCGGTTGACCTAGAAAAACGATCTTCCGCTTGTCTCATACTCTAAGGAGCACCAAGTATCCAGAAAAATAAAGCTAAAGCCTCTACTGATGACATTTTCCCTATAGACTCCAACCCATATGACTCGACAAGCACATTGTGAAGCTTATCAAATACATTCCTAGGGCTTGTTTAGTTGGGAGTTGGAAGTTTGCGAAATTTACTGTAGCAATTTTAAATCAAAGATTAGGAGGACCAAACATGATCTAATTATAAAACTAATTACATGGATGGATGGGAAATCGCGAGACGAATCTATTAAGCCTAATTAATCCATCATTAGAGATTATTTACTGTAGCACGATGTTGTCTAATCATGGCCTAATTAGGCTCATTAGATTCGTCTAGCGAAGTTACCCGGGGGTTATGGAATGGGTTTTGTCATTAACACACGTTTACTACTCCATGCATATAAGATTCCCTTTGATGAATAGTGAAAATTCAAAAAAGTTTGAAAAGTTGAAGTAACTAAACATGGCCCTATTCATCCTAAATATGTTGTAGCACGCTTTCCTATTGTGTAAAGTTTCCATGACCCATTCTTCACCAGTTACTTTAGGTACCTTATAAGGGCCTTTGTTCATGTAAGTGTCAAAGTAGTATGTACCAAGCATTGCACCAGCTACTGCAATTTTTTCTCCTATTCCTTTGACACCTCAGCATAGAAAGTTCTATGTCATCAAAGTCCTCATCATATCCATCCAGTATCAACAAAAAATAACTAATCAACATATAGATCACAAACAGAGACATACACATTCAACCAGATAAAAAGATCAACCAAATATTTCTGCCAAACAAAGACATACACCTTCAACCAAAAAATAGTTCACAAACAGTTACAATTAGTCCAGCCTAACAATCAACAAGTCAAATAATTCAACCAAACATTCAAATAGTTCACAAATAGGTACAAATAGCTCAACAAACAATGAAACAGATAAATTATTTTAACCATCCTAAGTGTTCAGCCACTCCTCTCCATGAGGCACCTACATCTGTCTTAAACTTCCTAAATATTATATGTTGTACTTGTCTCGAAACAACTTAATAGTCATGTACTACTCATTGCTAGATTCTGATGCTCCACATTCAACTGCGATTCTCAAGCAGTCATCTATGTTCTGAACTTTTTGTTCTTGTTCCCTTCTCTTCTCTTCTTGTTGTTCTTCCCATTCCCTTCTCTTCTTCTTGTCGTTTCCGCTGCAGTGTTTTCTCTTTCATCCTCTTATTAATTTATTATACATTTCATCAAGTGTGTGGGCTTCCACTTTGTTACCAGATTGTAAGGTGTTTATGAGTCCCTTAAATACTGAGATCAATGGGCTCTTGCTCTTCTTGGGTGGACCAGTAGCTATATATATCATGCTGCTACCCCTCTTTCTACTCCCAATACTCATGGGACTATTACTAGGTTCACCTAAGAAAGCTTACTCATCTATGTCCTAAGGATCTGCATCTTCTGTTATGTCATTGTCCTCAATTCCATAACCAGGTATGCATGAACTCTGTCCATCAACAGTGACACATTGATACATGTGACGTAGGAATTCAAGGTAGTAAGCTAGGCCATGCTGAAACTTAGGCACTTTAACTTCCCCTAAGCATAACAAATAGACAAATGATAGATACTGTATCAGATTAACCAAATTTGAAACAAAGGATAAGAAAACAGAGCAGAAATCACACAGAGAGAGTAAATGTACCTTTGTGTTATCTTTCCACCATTTTGCAGATGCAATCCATGTACCATCTTCTCTTTCGCCTAATCCATAATCTTTAATGGCTAGATCATAAAAAGTTCATAGGGTCTTCAAGGTTGTATGCTTGTTTCCCAATTGCTTGTTGCAGTGTCTCAGATTTATCCTTTCGAAGTATTTCTTTCCTATGTTCTTGTAACCTTCATTCTTCATAGTCCCAAATGGACAATTGCCATTACACATTTCTTCGACAAATAGATCACAGAATATATATGTGTTTCGTTTGGACTTATCAAATTTTTTTCTAATTCACAAAACAAAATTAGTACCTAAAGATATAGTAACTAAAGAGCAAATCATCTAGCATCAAAGACATTCATCAAAACAGTTCATGCATCACAGACAAATCATCTAGCATCATAGACAAGAGAACTAAAGATCTACATCTTACCAAGGGGTAGACGTCGATGGTGTCATCCTCGATGTCATCGTCATCGTCGTCGTCCAATTCCACTGTCGGAGACGGGCCACTGCTTCCACGGCCGCTGCCGCGACCTCTGCCTCCCAGTTGATGCTCCCAAAGGCTGGATCCTACTTGTTGTTGGATTGATCCGGCCCTAGTTCTTAGGGATCTAGCTGAGCGGCGAGGTCCTGGCCATGCGGCAGGAGGTCTTCCATGGCCGAAACTGCTCCGGCCGATGCTCGAGTGAGGCTGCTGGAACAGGGCGGATATAGCGATATGAGGTAAGCCTCGTCCTCCCTGATGCATGTGCCCGGCGTACTCGTCGAGAAAGGGGAATCCCTCTCCTATAGAGTTCCAGGGCGGATATGGCGATATGAGGTAAGCCTCGTCCTCCCTGATGCATGTACCCGGCGTACTCGTCGAGAAAGGGGAATCCCTCTCCTATAGAGTTCAGATCCAGGTTCTCCATGGCGGCTCTTCCACCCGAGAGGGTACCGGGAGTGGGTTCGATGGCGCCTGGGACAAGAGGTCCATGCCGTCATTGTCCGGGACCATGGCGGAAGCAGAGAAGGCGGGAGCCAACGAGGAAGACCCCACATGAACAAAATAGTCACGGTAAGGGTGTTCGTGACCGTCCATGGTGGATGCTTTGATGGCGAAAGGGTTGGAGCGGGCGTGGTGGCGGCGGGGATCAATAGGAGATTGTTACGCGGCGGCAGAGTGATGGGGGGAAAGATGAGGAGAGGTGGGCGCTGGGTAGGGGTGGGAGTGGTAGGCCACGAGCAGCAATAAATGAGGGTCTGTCCCTGTAAAACCACACAAAAGTCCTCCGTAAGCTCCATTTTGGGGACTTCACATCTAGTCCCTATAAGGCCCTATAAGTCCCCATGTTTGGCACTTGTGGGACTTATTGGGACTTAATTTTAGTCCCTTTCCATAAGCGAAGAGGAACCAAACAAGTCCATTTAGATTAATTCAAACTCATTCAAACCACTGAGCTTTGAGAACAATTAAAGATCAATTAGCTAGTAACATTAGAATGATGTTATTAGATTCATTATGAAACACACTTTCTTTCTTTCATTACATAAATTTTTTTATGTTACACAATATATTTCAAAATATATTGCTAGTGAAAGTAAGAGAATGAAGACATGATTGATATTCTATTACCACTACATCAAAAGGGGCCAGTACTAATGATTAATAAATGGAGAAGTTAGTGGACGAGTTTAATGGAGTCTTTATGAGAGACTTAGTAATATCTCCTTAGAACGTAGACAGTGAAATCTATATTTGTATTTAGTGAAAACAGACGGTTATAAATATGAAAACTGTCAGAAATATGGTTAGTCTACATCATTCCAGCAATAATTCATCAATAATTATTCATCGATTGTAGAAAGTGCATTTAAAATCTATGTGTTGTGTTTAGCTTATGGCCGATTATGTTGAGGAACCGTTGCATACCACCTATGAGATATTTTTTTTAAAACCATCTACTTTGTTGACAGAATTAGTTGACTATTTTGTCCGTTAAAAATCAGAACATATAGTTTTTTGAATAAGCATCTGTATAAATACCGAATAAAATACTTTACATTTTATACATGCCAATAACATGGTTGCACCTAGAATTCAGTAGTAGCCATAAAATAAGCAATATTTATTCCCATTCGACAAATGAACCCGGTGATCTAATTAATAGCCATGCATGGTCTCTGAAAATATGTATTGGTACTAACGATCTAAACATAAACCCGCATGTATGCATTAGCACTACCGGAGAACCCTCCATCCATCCACCGTAATCGGTCACGGAAGGACCCGGTACCAATGCAAGCATTGGTACCGGGTCCAACGGTCAATAATTCTGCGAGCTCATTGGTACCGGGTGGTGGCACCACCCGGTACCTATATGGCCACATTGTCACCAACCGGTACCAATGAGCCTCGGGGCCTTTGGTACCGGTTGGTGACACCAACCGGTACCAATGTGACCCTCTTTGGTACGGGTTGGTGCCACCAACCGGTACCAAAGGGGCTCTTCGTATAAATCCCCTTCTTCCTCCCCCAGCCCGAGCCATGGCTCATTTCTTCATCCTCCATTGAGCTCGGGTTGGGGGAGCTCATGCCCAATTTTTTCATAACTTTTGGAGATTTTGCAAACCAAGTCCGCTAGAAGGTTAGCAACTTCATCCTCTCTCTTTTGATGGTTAGTATGGTCTATTTCATGCTCTATGTTTTGAGTAATTTGTGTTTTGTGGAATGGATTGAAATAAGAGATTTTTGATTTAATCTTTATTTTTATTATGAATTTGTAATAGAGAATCACTATATAGTTAGTTGTTGCATGTGTAGAGATGATGCACAAATTTTTAGACATTGTTTANGTTTAGATTTTTGGATTATTTGTAGAAACTTTAAATGATTTTCATATTTATGCTTATTATGATTTTTAGATATTATAAATGATATTCATATTTAGGGTTATTAGGATTTTTAGAGATTATAAATGATATTCATATTTAGGCTTATTACGAACTTTAGAATTACATCTTTTTAGAGGCTTCAAATGACGTTGATATTTAGGGTTATTAGGATTTTTTGAGATTATAAATGATATTCTTATTTAGTTAGATTTTAAATTCAATTTTACTTCTCATGTTGTCAATATCTTGTGAAAGGTTCTTGACGTCGCCTAGAGGATGGTGAATAGGCGTTTCTGAAAAAATTCAATCTAAAGCAGCGGATTAAAAATATATGACCTGGCTCAGCCAGCTCGAACCCAGGTGACCTGGGAGTCACCCGGCCAGAGGCAAGCGGCGGCCGGAGGCAAGAGGAACGGGGAACGGGTGGTCGGGCGAGTTACGGTCTCGGTAAAAACAGATGGGAGGGGTAAAGGTGAAAAGGATAAGGTGGATTTTGTTTTTACCACACACGAGAGAATGCCGGTCAACAGGGGTCAAAGAGTCGGTCGTTTTTTTTTGACCAGCTCACCTAACCCCCACCCAGGTGACCTAGAGAATTAGCGATTGAGACAGAGAGCTTTACCTGACTCAGCCAGGTACCACTCAGCCACTCAGGTGAGCCGGGCGGAAATAATTCCGAGACAAAGAGCTTTACCTGGCTCAGCTGGGTGCCACCTAGGTGACCAGGGTATGAGAGTAAACAATTACAGGATAGGCAAGGAACTTTGGGATAGATTGTGATCATAATTTTGAGAGAATTTATATAGGGACATATAAGACAATTTGCCACAAGATGGTCAGCCACAAGCAACAATACATAACAATGACCATTTGTGACAAATGTTGATCCAAAGATCAAGAATCCAAATATTTTGCAATTCACATACAACAAGCCATTTTCGCAATCACCTATCTACAAAAGCTATAACTCTAGAACAATCAAGGTGTATGCATGATTTCAAGCCAAGTTACGAGAATCCAAGATATTTAGCTCATTCCTCAAAGCACAAAACCTTTGCTCATCAAGAGGCTTGGTGAAGATATCGGCTAGTTATTTTTCGGTACTCACATAGCTTAAAGCGATATCTCCTTTGGCTTCATGGTCTCTCAAGAAATGATATCTTATGTCAATATGCTTGGTTCTTGAGTGTTGGACTGGGTTGTTGGCTAGTTTTATGGCACTCTCATTGTCACACAAGAGAAGGACATTTTTGTACTCACAACCAAAGTCACTGAAGGTTTGCCTCATCCAAAGTAGTTGAGCACAACAAGCACCGGCTGCAACATACTCAGCCTCGGCGGTGGATAGGGCAACGGAATTTTGTTTCTTAGAACTCCAAGACACCAAAGACCGGCCAAGGAATTGACAAGTTCTGGTAGTACTCTTTCGATCTACTTTGCAACCGGCATAATCCGAATCGGAATAGCCAAGTAAATCGAAAGTGGAGCCCTTAGGATACCATAAGCCAAGGTGTGAAGTATGCACCAAATATCTCAAGATTCTCTTAACGGCTATTAAATGACACTCTTTATGATTAGCTTGAAATCTTGCACACATGCACACACTAAGCATAATATCCGGCCTAGATGCACAAAGGTAAATGAGGGAGCCAATCATGGAGCGATATACCTTTTGGTCAACGGATTTCCCTTCTTCATTGAGATCAGGATGTCTATTCACGGCCATGGGTGTTTTGATAGGTTTTGCATCGGCCATGTCAAACTTCTTGAGCATGTCATTCACATACTTGGTTTGACATATGAAAGTCCCTTCCTTCAATTGCTTGATTTGAAATCCAAGAAAGAACTTCAATTCACCCATCATGGACATTTCAAACCTCTTGGTCATGATCTTACTAAATTCCTCGCAAAACTTTTCATTAGTTGAACCAAAGATAATATCATCAACATATATTTGACAAACAAATAGATCATTGTCTACTTTTTGAGTAAAGAGAGTAGAATCGGTTTTGCCCATCACAAAACCATTCTTGAGAAGAAATTCCCTAAGCATTCATACCATGCTCTAGGAGCTTGCTTGAGCCCATAGAATGCCTTATGGAGCTTGTATACATAGTCGGGATGCTTGGGGTCTTCAAAGCCCGGTGGTTGCTCCACATACACTAACTCGGATAGAGGCCCATTCAAGAATGCACTTTTCACATCTATTTGATAAAGCTTGAAATTATGATGAGTGGCATATGCTAGCAAAATTCTAATTGACTCAAGTCTTGCCACCGGAGCATAGGTTTCACCAAAGTCCAATCCTTCAATTTGAGTGAACCCTTGAGCAACCAATCTTGCTTTGTTTCTTGTGACAACACCATGTTCATCTTGTTTGTTGTAGAATACCCACTTGGTGCTAATCACATTTTGCTTGGGTCTCTTCACCAATTCCCAAACTTCATTTCTTGTGAAGTTATTCAATTCTTTTTGCATTGCCATTACCCAATCCGCATCATCAAGTGCTTCTTCAACCTTGAGAGGTTCCAAAGAGGAAACAAACGAGTAACTAGCACAAAAATTTGTTAAACGAGAACAAGTAGTTACCCCTCTTCGGATGCTCCCAAGAATATTGTCCACGGGGTGATCCCGTTGAACACTTTGATGAACTCTAGGATGAGATACTTGAGATTGCCTTTGAATAGGCCCATCATCATCATCTTCTTCATTAGCTTGAGAAGCAATATCATGAGTTTCTTCATCTTGACCTCCCCCTTGATCAATGCCATGACCATGATCGTCACCATGAACTTGATCTTGACCATGAGGAGAAGTGGATGGTTCAACTCTTGTTGAAGAAGATGGTTCACTAGTACCATCATCCGAAGCTTGAGCTTGCACTTGATCCTTCATGAGTGTCTCCCACAGTCTCACTTCACCTAGTCCCATCTTCAAGATGGATTCACTTGAAGGCCCTTCATCATCTACAAGGTCATTTTCAACTTGCTCTACTTGAGAGCCGTTTGATTCATCAAATTTCACATCCACCGGGACCTCAACACAACCGGTGGTTTTGTTGAAGACACGGTAAGCGTGTTCGTTAGTACCATAACCAAGTAGAAAACCTCCATCAATCTTAGGTGCAAACTTAGAACTTTTGGCTTTCTTGTTAAGAATGTAACATTTGCAACCAAAAACTCTCAAGTAATGCACCTTAGGTTTGTTACCGGTAATTATCTCATATGAAGTCTTGTTCAAGTATTTTCGGAGATAGAGCCGGTTGGAGGCATGGCATGCGGTGTTGATTGCTTCGGCCCAAAAGATATCCAAAGTGTTGTACTCATCAAGCATGGTTCTTGCCATTTCAATCAATGTCCTATTCTTCCTCTCAACAATGCCATTTTGTTGAGGTGTATAGGGAGCGGAGAGCTCATGCAAGATGCCTTCTTCATCAAGAAATTCCTCAACACCGGTATTCCTAAACTCCGAACCATTGTCACTTCTCATGCGCTTGACCTTCAATTCAAACTCATTTTAAGCCCTTCTAATGAACTTCTTGATAATTCTTTGAGCTTCACTCTTCTCTTTCAAAAAGAATACCCAAGTAAACCGAGAGAAATCATCTACAATAACAAGACCATATTTGTTGTCCCCAATGCTAATGTAAGCAATGGGTCCAAATAAATCCATATGAAGAAGCTTCAAAGGTCTTGAGCTAGATAAAATGTTCTTGGGTGGATGTGGAGCACCAACTTGCTTCCCGGCTTGACATGCACTACATAACCTATCTTTCTCAAAGACAACATTTGTTAGTCCTAGGATGTGTTCATTCTTTTGAAGTTTGGCCAAGTTCCTCATGCCAACATGAGCTAGTCGGCGATGCCAAAGCCAACCCATGCTAGATTTTGCCACTAAACAAGTCTTCGGTTCCACTTTAGTAGTTGTGAAATCCCTTCTCAAGATGGACACACTCTCATTAGTAAAGAGACAATTATAGCCCATCTCACAAAGTTGTGACACCGACAACAAATTGTATCCCAAAGAATCAACTAAATAAACATTTGAAAGTGATGAATCATTTGAGATAGCAATTTTACCTTGGCCTACCACATCACCATGATTATTGTCACCAAATGTGATCTTCTCAATAGGTATATCATATTCTTCTAATGATGAGAACATATTCTTCTCTCCGGTCATATGATTTGAACATCCACTATCAAGCAACCATGAAGTCCCACCGGAGGAATATGCCTACAAAACAAGTTAAGCTCAAGCTTTAGGTACCCAAACTTGTTTGGGTCCTTGAAGGTTAGAGTAAGCAATCTTAGGTATCCACACACTCCTCATCATCTTCCTAGTGTGAGGACCAATATACTTGACCACCATCTTGCCATTTTGGAATACAACCGTGTAGTCAATGGTGTAGTTGCGAGATGGAGAATGTGTCATATTCTTGTTGCGTGCATTAACCTTGGGCGAGCTCTTGATGTTTACCTTGTTTGAGCTCTCAGCCATGGCCTTACCTTGTGCAACATTCTTCTTGGTGACACCATGAGCCATGTCCATCAAGTCACCAAGATTGGCACCCTTCTTCCATAATGGATGTGACTTGCCATCTATAATCTTTTCACCATTTGACTTGCTTCCTCTTGTGTGGCCAAGTCCATCACGGATGGTGGGATACCTTTCGGCTTTGTAAGCCGGGTGAGTTTCAAACTCACTCTTACCTTTGAGCTTGCCCTTTCCAATATACATGTTCAATATATGGATTTGAGCATCCTTGTCCTTGATTGACTTTTCTAGCTTTGAAAGGTTAGTAGCACAAGCATCAATATCAACATTATAACATCTTGAGCAACCTTTGCTAGTGGAGACATTGGAGTCAAGAGTAGTTTTGGAACTAGTTTTGGTGCTTTCCCAAAGAGTACCAAAGCTAACTTTAAGTTCTTTGTATGTGTCTTCTAGGCGTGAATGCCTTTCTTGAAGCTCGCTATGCACATTCTTTAGGTTAGCTAGAGCATCATTTTCCAAAGCATGTTCCTTTGACATCCTCTCATAAGAATCATTGGCAAGAGACAAGTCTATTGCCAACTTTTCAACCTTCACCTTTTCCTCAACTAGAGACTCTTCTAGAACAAGATTTCTCTCCTTTTCAAGGATGAGCAATTCTTCTTGTTCTCTCAGTGCCTCTTTTTTTCTCCAATTTCTCCATAAGCTTTTTAATTTGTTTATAGCCCTTTTTGCCAAACTCTCTTATCATGTTTGCTTTGTGTTCGGCTTCTTCCTCCTCATCTAAGTCATTTTATACATTACTAGATGTGGAGGTAAGAGATGATGGAGGATTAGAATAGTTTGATACCTTAGTCCCCTTGGCCATGAAGCACATGGGGTGATCGTCTTCATCATCGGAGAGGTTGTTGAAGAGCCTTGGTGTTGGTGAAGCTTCATGCATGGCAATGGATGCCACACCTTTATCATCGGACTCATCACTAGAATCCCATCCTTCACCAACAAGAGCATGGCCATTTTTCTTCTTGTACTCCTTGCTCTTCTCCTTGTACCTCTTCTCTTTGTCCTTGGACTTCTTCTCTTCTTTGTTGTCCTCATCATCATCATCTTTCTTGTCCGGACACTCGGCAATGAAATGACCCACTTTCTTGCAAGTATAGCACCTTCTTGAATTGCTCTTCTTCTTGTCACTTCTTCTCTTCATGAACCTTTTGAAGTTCTTGACCATCATGGCAATTTCTTCATCGGTGCTCTCATCTTTGCTTGAATCAACTTTCTTCTTTGCCTTTGATGACTTCTCAATCGATTCAACCTTCTTGCTAGGTACGGCATTGAGAGCAATGGCCTTGACTTCTTCTTATGCAATTGACTTGGTGATATCCAAGTCATTCATCTCATGATATTCCAACTCATTGACTAGTTGGATAGGCTTCATCTTCATCATGTTGTTTCACACCTACAACCACAACGGTCCAAAGAGCGGGATTAAGACCATAAAGATGCATTTTCATATCATCACTCCAACGAGCATAGTCACTCCCATCAAAGTGAGGGGCTTTGCCCATTGGAACCGGAGAAAATGAAAATGGAGAAGGGTTAGAAGTATTTTGTAAACATGCCCCATATGGATGAGACACCGCATGAAGCCCGGCAAGATGATTCTTCTCCCTTTCTTCCTTGATCTTTTTCTTGAGAAGCTTTTGAGCCTTCTTCTTGGCTTTCTCATAAATTCTCTTCTTTAGCATCTCCTTTCTCATCTTCTTCTTTTCTTCATCATTGAAGTCACCCTCAATATCGCTCACATCAAAATCATCATCACTTGAGCTTGAGTCATATGGAGTTTGAGGATGACTTGTGCGGCCGCCCATCATGAGTTGAGCAGCGGTAGCAGCTGCGGCTGCGGCGGCGGCGGCTTGTGCTTCGGCGGATCCATCCCCAACTTGCGACATCATGTTTCTCTTAGCGATTAAGCCTTAATTAAAAGATTAGGCTCTGATACCAATTGAAAGGTTCTTGACGTCGCCTAGAGGGGGGGTGAATAGGCGATTCTGAAAAAATCAATCTAAAGCAGCGGATTAAAAATATATGACCTGGCTCAGCCAGCTCGAACCCAGGTGACCTGGGAGTCACCTGGCCTGGACCTGGCTCACCTGGGTCAGAAACGTTGACTTGAATTTAATTCAAAAACTATCCAATGAAAAATGAATCTATGAGTTACCACAGCCTTGGGAGGATGTATACTTGTAGATCCGTGGGGCACTTACACTCAAATAGCTCTAAACAAGTAGATCGAGTGAAGAACACAATAGTCAACTATGAACACAAGTATGAACATGAAGAACACAAGAACACAAGTTGACACAAGATTTACTCCCGAAGTTCACTCCCACTAAGGAAGCTACGTCTCCGTTGAGGTGCCCACAAAGAGCCGGGTTGTCCACTAACCCTTTCCTCTCCCAATCAACCACAAAGGAGGATTGAGTGACTTACTATGAAATCCTCTAAGAGGATGGGCAATACAAACGTCGGGGCACAGCCACACGAAGTTTGTGTGCTCCACGGCGACGCCTAACCGTCTAGGAGCAAGCTCCAAGAGTAACAAATCCGAGGACGATACTTGAAGGTGCCACCAAAGCTCAAGAGATGGAAATGGAGCTCAAAGATTGGAAATGGAGCTCACTCTAGGCTCTCACCAAGAACTCTCAAATCTCCACTTCAAATCTTGCAAGATTAGCTCAAGAGTGGAGAGGGAGAGGAGCAAAGGGTGGAGGCGGAAGGTTTGCTTCAGTTTTGGTGAGGGAGAGCCAAGAGAAATGAGTGGGAGGGGGTGAAGGGGTATATATAGCTCACCCCCAAAAATAGAGCCATTGGTACAGTTTACGAGTAAACCCAGGTGACCTGAATGCCACCCAGGTGACTTGGGAAAATTCGACATTTAGGCAGTTTCAATACAGAGAGCTTTACCTGGCTGAGCCAGGTTCAACCCAGGTGACCTGGGTTACAAGCAGAATTTGGAATTGAATTGAGACGACTTGGGGAGTGTGTCTATGGGTTAGAATATGATCTAATGAGCTTTGAGACACCTGCAAAACATTAACTTTGGATCCCCCTTTATAGCACGGCTTTCCTAAACTCAAGTTCAAAAATAAATTTAAATTAAACCTTCATCTTGAACTCAAAAGCCGTCAATATTTCCACTTTAGAAATGGGGAGTCGCCAATCATCAATATTCATTTCCCTTCAATTATAATCTGCTCTCATACTCAAATGAAACTCGTTAAACTAGTTAGCACTTTAATTATATTGTCATTAATCCACCAAAACGAGATGAATGCACTTTCATCTTGAACTAAAACAATTCAACTCTAGGCATGCCTATGATGATATCAAATTTTACCTAGTTTTCTAGCTGGGTAACATATGATGACCTTGAGCTTGAGCTTGTATTGTATAGTTATGCTTCTCATGGTTGTCATCAAACCATGAGACACATCCATGCCCAAGCAACGGATCGGTTGTGATGGTTGGGCTGGGTGTGTCTCATGGTTCCATGCCTACCATGAACCAATTTTTTTACCACCTATAATGTTTCTTATGCTCCAAGTTCAAGGTCAAATGAAAGACAACATATCTGAGGCAAATCACTCCTTTTATTTTTTTGAGATGAGCAAAAGTAAGACGTTGATGATTTTGGAATGTGGTTGTCGGCCATCGTGCCCTTGGTTACTGTAGCACCATCCTGCTAGCTCTGAGCGAGAGCCTATTACGTCCATGTCCACCATTGCTACAGTGACCACTCAAATCAACTTTTCTGCACTCTCTTCCCGGCGAAGCAACCGGCTCCATCGGATACTCTCCGCCTCACCAGCCTACAAGGGCTACAAATAGCTGCTGAGGGCCCTGACCTGCTCCAAGCAACAAAACCATCTCTTTAGAATTACATCTTTTTAGAGACTTCAAATGATGTTCATATTTCAAATGATATTTACATATTTTTCGTTGTATTTTGTGAATGATATTTACATACATGAAATGATATTTACATATTTGAAATGATATTTACATAGATGAATCGGCAATGGATGTACAACGCGGATAGACGCTCATCTGACTTCATTAATGGCGTTCATCAATTCCTCGACGCGGCAGAGGCTAACTCGACCTCGGGTTTTATATGCTGTCCATGCAAGGTCTGTGAGAATGAGAAGGATTATCACATCTCGAAGAAGGTGGTTCACACACACTTGCTTAGGAGTGGTTTCATGCCTAACTATATCTGTTGGACCAAACACGGCGAGCATTACTGTTCGTGACCATCAATGATTGGCCTGCATTTGGTAACCTGTCGGGACAGTCAAACAAGGGATACAAAGCATGCACACATTGCCTAGAATACACCGACTGCATTTACCTGAAACATTGTAGAAAGTGTGTGTATATGGGCCATCGTCGATTCCTTTCTGAGAAACATCCGCTAAGAAAGAAAGGAAAGCATTTTAAGGCGGAAAGTCGTAGCAAACCAAGGCATCGGGATGGAAAATATGTATTTGCTATGGTAAAAGATGTGAAGGTGGTCTTTGGGAAGGGACCTGGCAGCCAGCCAGCGGCAAGTGAAAATGGAAAGGCATCCATGTGGAAGAAAAAGTCAATATTCTGGGACCTACCATATTGGGAGGTCTTAGATGTCGTCACGCAATTGATGTGATGCACCTGACCAAAAATCTTTGCGTAAACGTGCTAGGGTTCCTTGGTACTTACGGAAAGTCAAAAGATACACTTGAAGCACGACAGGACCTGAAACGTATGAAACAACGAGATCCCCTGCATCCTGAGAAAAGAGAGAAAGGGCGATGGAACTTACGTCCTGCTAGCTACACTCTAAGCAAGGAGGAGAAGACCAGCATGTTTGATTGCTTGAACAGTATTAAGGTCCCGTCCGGCTACTCATCGAATGTAAAGAGTCTGATAAATATGAAAGAGAAGAAATTCATACACCTCAAGTCCCATGACTGTCATGTGCTGCTCATACAATTGCTTCCGGTGGCGCTGAGGGGAATTCTACCCGTTAATGTCCGAACAACTATTGTGAAGCTATGCGCCTTCCTCAATGCAATCGACCAGAAGGCAATCGATCCCAGTAATCTAGCAAAGCTGCAGGATGATGTGGCCCAAAGCCTTGTCAGCCTTGAGATGATATTTCCTTCGTCTTTCTTTAATATTATGACGCATCTCCTGGTCCATGTTGTCAAAGAGATTGGTATTCTTGGTCCTGTATTCCTACACAATATGTATCCTTTTGAGAGGCTCATGGCTATTCTAAAGAAATATGTTCGTAACCGTTCTCTTCTAGAAGGATGCATCGCCAAGGGATACAGAACAGAGGAGGTCATTGAGTTCTGTGTTGACTATATCCCCGAACTGAAACCGATTGGGCTACCTAAGTCACGCCATGAGGGGAGACTACTTGGAAAGGGCACGTTAGGAAGGAAACAAACAAGGTGTAGCGACTACGATTTATTCATGAAAGCCCATTACACTGTATTGCAGTCATCAACCATGGTGGCTCCTTACATCGAGGAGCACAAGACTATAATATGCTACCAAAATCCAAGAAAGTCTGACAAGTGGATTACACGCCATCACATAGAAACTTTCGCTGGTTGGTTGCAACAAAAGCTCATGGGTAACGAGACAATACATACACAGCTGGCGTATTTGGCAAGGGGACCATCATCCTCATTCTTGACGTTCCAAGGCTATGACATAAATGGGTATACATTTTACACGAGAGCCCAAGACGACAAAAGCACCAACCAAAATAGTGATGTCTATATAGATGCCTATGACAACAAAGGGAACATGGACTCATATTATGGTCAGGTAGAGGAAATCTGGGAACTAGATTATGGACCTTTGAAAATACCACTTTTTCGGTGCAAATGGGTGAAACTTACAAGTGGAGGTGTTACTATAGACCGCTACGGCATGACAACTGTGGATCTCAACAAAATTGGGTATGTAGACGAACCATTCGTGCTCGCCAAGGATGTGCATCAAGTGTTTTATGTGAAGGACATGTCTACCAAACCCTAGACGGGGACTCTGCAAACAAACAATTCCGAACTTTATCCAAAATGGCACATAGTTCTCACGGGGAAAAGAAAAATCATGGGTGTCGAGGACGTCACCGATGAAGATGATTATAATAGGTGTGACGAGGTGTCTCCATTCAATGTGGAGGTTGACACAAGCATCCTGTTGGCCAATGAAGATGCTCCTTACGCTCGCAACGATCATAACGAAAGGCACTCTTGTAAAGAAAACATTTATTGCTGTTCAAGCATAATGTTGTACTTATGTTGAAGCATGATGATGCTATGTAATTCTAATTATGTTGAAGCGTTATGGTATGTAATGTAAAGGAGTTAATATATATTACTAAATAGTAATATGAATCTAGAATAGTTTCTTATGCTTCTTGATTAACCAAATTTGATTTTGTCTTATGCTTCTTGATAAGTATTTACTAGTTTTGTTAAATTAACTTGTAATATATTGCGGTTTATTTTGGTTAGTATCATGCCGAGACAGCGTCAGGCAGCTAGACGTGGTGGCTATGTTACTAATATGCCACCTACCATCCCGATTCGAGAGGCTCACGAGCCTGGATAGTCGACAACTCAACAAGTTGATCATGTCCCAATTCCCACACCTCAGCAACTTCGCTACAATATGGTAATATAGATAATCCTCTGCAAGTTGCATTTGAATGTAATCACTATGTCACTGAGAATAGAAATTATTAATAATGCAGATCATTAATCCAATTACATGGCTAAAAGATGCAAACATCGGTCAATCAAGTCCTTTGGTATTAAGAGAAAATATGACCGAAAATACTGGTAGGGTTATGATCTCTGTTAGCATTCAACAAAATGCCATCCGTGACCCAAATCCTGGTGACATGGTTATTATCCGTGTTCATTCTGCCGCGTGGCAGCAAGACCATGTGGCCTCGTGTGATGCTGTGAGGCAAGCATTAGCCCAAATAGAAAGCCAAACTGGCCACGTTTTCCCGGACTACAGCTACTTCAAGTTGAAAGCTCTCGAGACGGGTGAGCCAGACGTGACACAGATGCCTAAAAGGATTAGTCCTTCATATGAATCGATTTATGTAAGTTAGTTTTATTTTTAGTTGTGTAATTATATTAAAATTTAACTATCTTTATCTATAACAATATGTTTTATTAATCTTATTGTAGGATGACTACTACTGTGGATTCATGCATGCGTGTTCTGGTCTACGTGCAGTCCTTTATCAAGTCCTTGGAAACTTAGGGTATGCACACACGACGCCAGGGGCTTATCGAGCTAATGGTGGTTTCCAAGCTAATATAACCTAGAGTCATGCCAATGCTTCTGAGATCACAATTTATGGAGAGGTCTTGAATTCACGTTACAAGGCACAGGATAGTGCATACATATATGCACTTGATTATGTCGACAGGTTCCTAGGCATCGAGATTATCGATATAAACTATCCTTTCTATCTCATGAAGAAGCATGGCTTGCAGGGACCCTGATTATTGCTGTTCAAGCATAATGTTGTACTTATGTTGAAGCATGATGATGCTATGTAATTCTAATTATGTTGAAGCGTTATGGTATGTAATGTAAAGGAGTTAATATATATTACTAATATCAAAGGAGTTAATATATATTACTAATACCAAATAAAATATATATAGAAATATGAATCAGATTTACATTATTTCATATATCATTATAAGAAAAATAATACTTGTTAGTTGATGTATACTTTGTTATTTCATGTATAGGAAATTGAAAGATTATTATAAGAAATTAATACTTGTTAGTTGATGTATACTTTGTTATTTCATGTAAAGGAAATTCATAGATTATTATAAGAAAATAATATAACAAAGATAAATAAAAAAATAAATTGCAAATAATAAAGGAAATGTACAGGAATTAATTGTAAATACTAAATGGTGAACAAGTTAAATTGCAATAAATAGTATATATGTGAAATAATAAATACTAACAAGTTAAATTACAAATACTAAATATAAAGGAATTAATTGTGAGAAACTAAATGGTGAAATAATAAATACTGAAAAGAAAAAAGGTAGGAAGAGTATATACTAAAAAGATAAAAAGGAAGAGGTGGCGGGAAGCTGAATTGGGGGCTCTTTGGTACTGGGTTGGGACACCACCCGGTACCTTAGGGTTTCACTTTGGCGCCCAAAATACCCTTTGGTACCGGGTGGTGACATCACCCGGTACCGAAGGCTCCGCGGTATATATACCGTCGCCCTTCTTCCCTCTCCTCCCTCCAAGCAGTTGCGTTCGATCTCCCTGCCGCCCTCTTCCTCGCGCAGTCGCCGCCGCCGGTTCTTGCTCATGTCGTCGCCGCGCCCCGTCGTCCTCCGCGTCCCGGCCATCAGCGGCCCGCGCCC
>CM014276.1:8150774-8188304 GCA_004135705.1 Alloteropsis semialata | reverse complement strand
GACTTCTTCCCGAAGTTTTCCAGCGCCTCATCTAGGTCATGAGTTTGCGCCAGAACAGCCCGCATCTTGACTTGCCACAGCGAGAACCTCGTATTGCGATCCAACAGCGGTAGATCATACTTCATCGACGACGACATCGCGAAACCCTGATCTGAGAACAAAGCTCTTGATACCACTTGTTATAAACGATGGCGAAGAAATCGATGGAACAAGTAAATCAAACCGCAAAGGGGACACGAGATTTAACGTGGAAAACCCAACCAATGCGGAAGGGAAAAAACCACGGGCGCCAGCCAGCAAGAACTTCACTATGTCGAGAGTCAGGTTACAACGCCAACGACGGCGGCTTACAAGAATATGGATCGAACTCACTGGTGGAAACCCTAACACAGGGTATATAAGATGTACCGTACACAAAGATTCAACTCCACAAAGCTCTGCAAACAATCCTTTCAACCAAATCAACTCTTTGGTAGCTTCAGCAATAGCCATATACTCCGCCTCAGTAGTAGATAAAGCAACAACAGGCTGCAACACAGCCTTCCAACTCACAGCACAACTGCCAACAGTGAACACATAACCTGTGAGAGACCTTCGCTTATCCAAATCACCAGCATAATCTGAGTCAACATAACCAATAAGTCCCTTTTCAGTTCTGCCAAACTTCAAACAATAACTCCGCTACGCTCCGGCCCAAGCCTCCGGCGACGGGCCTCCGCTACGCTCCGTCAGAAGTTAGCCTTTTATCTGTGAATTTGGAACATAACTCAACAAACTCCACCTTGAGACAAATTCCATCTTGTAGCATAAATCAACACCTTCATCCTGAACACATCAAAGAAAACAAAATACTTCTGGCGCCAAACAGCCTCTTGGGCTAATCCATCAAGCCAACTAAGCTTGAGCAAAGCTCAAACTTAGCAACAGGAACAGGCTTTGTTAACATATCAGCAGGATTATCATGAGTACTAATCTTGCATACCTTCAGCTTACCCTTTTCGATCTCATCACGAACATAATGGTACTTGACCTCAATGTGCTTTGTCCTCTCATGAAACACCTGATCTTTGGTGAGACAAATAGCACTTTGACTATCAGAAAATAGGTTAATGCAAGATTCAACTCCACAAAGCTCTGCAAACAATCCTTTCAACCAAATCAACTCTTTGGTAGCTTCAGCAATAGCCATATACTCCGCCTCAGTAGTAGATAAAGCAACAACAGGCTGCAACACAGCCTTCCAACTCACAGCACAACTGCCAACAGTGAACACATAACCTGTGAGAGACCTTCGCTTATCCAAATCACCAGCATAATCTGAGTCAACATAACCAATAAGTCCCTTTTCAGTTCTGCCAAACTTCAAACAATAACTTCGCTACGCTCCGGCCCAAGCCTCCGGCGACGGGCCTCCGCTACGCTCCGTCAGAAGTTAGCCTTTTATCTGTGAATTTGGAACATAACTCAACAAACTCCACCTTGAGACAAATTCCATCTTGTAGCATAAATCAACACCTTCATCCTGAACACATCAAAGAAAACAAAATACTTCTGGCGCCAAACAGCCTCTTGGGCTAATCCATCAAGCCAACTAAGCTTGAGCAAAGCTCAAACTTAGCAACAGGAACAGGCTTTGTTAACATATCAGCAGGATTATCATGAGTACTAATCTTGCATACCTTCAGCTTACCCTTTTCGATCTCATCACGAACATAATGGTACTTGACCTCAATGTGCTTTGTCCTCTCATGAAACACCTGATCTTTGGTGAGACAAATAGCACTCTTTGACTGTCAGAAAATAGGTTAATGCAAGATTCAACTCCACAAAGCTCTGCAAACAATCCTTTCAACCAAATCAACTCTTTGGTAGCTTCAGCAATAGCCATATACTCCGCCTCAGTAGTAGATAAAGCAACAACAGGCTGCAACACAGCCTTCCAACTCACAGCACAACTGCCAACAGTGAACACATAACCTGTGAGAGACCTTCGCTTATCCAAATCACCAGCATAATCTGAGTCAACATAACCAATAAGTCCCTTTTCAGTTCTGCCAAACTTCAAACAATAACTCCGCTACGCTCCGGCCCAAGCCTCCGGCGACGGGCCTCCGCTACGCTCCGTCAGAAGTTAGCCTTTTATCTGTGAATTTGGAACATAACTCAACAAACTCCACCTTGAGACAAATTCCATCTTGTAGCATAAATCAACACCTTCATCCTGAACACATCAAAGAAAACAAAATACTTCTGGCGCCAAACAGCCTCTTGGGCTAATCCATCAAGCCAACTAAGCTTGAGCAAAGCTCAAACTTAGCAACAGGAACAGGCTTTGTTAACATATCAGCAGGATTATCATGAGTACTAATCTTGCATACCTTCAGCTTACCCTTTTCGATCTCATCACGAACATAATGGTACTTGACCTCAATGTGCTTTGTCCTCTCATGAAACACCTGATCTTTGGTGAGACAAATAGCACTTTGACTGTCAGAAAATAGGTTAATGCAAGATTCAACTCCACAAAGCTCTGCAAACAATCCTTTCAACCAAATCAACTCTTTGGTAGCTTCAGCAATAGCCATATACTCCGCCTCAGTAGTAGATAAAGCAACAACAGGCTGCAACACAGCCTTCCAACTCACAGCACAACTGCCAACAGTGAACACATAACCTGTGAGAGACCTTCGCTTATCCAAATCACCAGCATAATCTGAGTCAACATAACCAATAAGTCCCTTTTCAGTTCTGCCAAACTTCAAACAATAACTCCGCTACGCTCCGGCCCAAGCCTCCGGCGACGGGCCTCCGCTACGCTCCGTCAGAAGTTAGCCTTTTATCTGTGAATTTGGAACATAACTCAACAAACTCCACCTTGAGACAAATTCCATCTTGTAGCATAAATCAACACCTTCATCCTGAACACATCAAAGAAAACAAAATACTTCTGGCGCCAAACAGCCTCTTGGGCTAATCCATCAAGCCAACTAAGCTTGAGCAAAGCTCAAACTTAGCAACAGGAACAGGCTTTGTTAACATATCAGCAGGATTATCATGAGTACTAATCTTGCATACCTTCAGCTTACCCTTTTCGATCTCATCACGAACATAATGGTACTTGACCTCAATGTGCTTTGTCCTCTCATGAAACACCTGATCTTTGGTGAGACAAATAGCACTTTGACTGTCAGAAAATAGGTTAATGCAAGATTCAACTCCACAAAGCTCTGCAAACAATCCTTTCAACCAAATCAACTCTTTGGTAGCTTCAGCAATAGCCATATACTCCGCCTCAGTGTAGATAAAGCAACAACAGGCTGCAACACAGCCTTCCAACTCACAGCACAACTGCCAACAGTGAACACATAACCTGTGAGAGACCTTCGCTTATCCAAATCACCAGCATAATCTGAGTCAACATAACCAATAAGTCCCTTTTCAGTTCTGCCAAACTTCAAACAATAACTTCGCTACGCTCCGGCCCAAGCCTCCGGCGACGGGCCTCCGCTACGCTCCGTCAGAAGTTAGCCTTTTATCTGTGAATTTGGAACATAACTCAACAAACTCCACCTTGAGACAAATTCCATCTTGTAGCATAAATCAACACCTTCATCCTGAACACATCAAAGAAACAAAATACTTCTGGCGCCAAACAGCCTCTTGGGCTAATCCATCAAGCCAACTAAGCTTGAGCAAAGCTCAAACTTAGCAACAGGAACAGGCTTTGTTAACATATCAGCAGGATTATCATGAGTACTAATCTTGCATACCTTCAGCTTACCCTTTTCGATCTCATCACGAACATAATGGTACTTGACCTCAATGTGCTTTGTCCTCTCATGAAACACCTGATCTTTGGTGAGACAAATAGCACTTTGACTGTCAGAAAATAGGTTAATGCAAGATTCAACTCCACAAAGCTCTGCAAACAATCCTTTCAACCAAATCAACTCTTTGGTAGCTTCAGCAATAGCCATATACTCCGCCTCAGTAGTAGATAAAGCAACAACAGGCTGCAACACAGCCTTCCAACTCACAGCACAACTGCCAACAGTGAACACATAACCTGTGAGAGACCTTCGCTTATCCAAATCACCAGCATAATCTGAGTCAACATAACCAATAAGTCCCTTTTCAGTTCTGCCAAACTTCAAACAATAACTCCGCTACGCTCCGGCCCAAGCCTCCGGCGACGGGCCTCCGCTACGCTCCGTCAGAAGTTAGCCTTTTATCTGTGAATTTGGAACATAACTCAACAAACTCCACCTTGAGACAAATTCCATCTTGTAGCATAAATCAACACCTTCATCCTGAACACATCAAAGAAACAAAATACTTCTGGCGCCAAACAGCCTCTTGGGCTAATCCATCAAGCCAACTAAGCCAACTCCGCTACGCTCCGGCCCAAGCCTCCGGCGACGGGCCTCCGCTACGCTCCGTCAGAAGTTAGCCTTTTATCTGTGAATTTGGAACATAACTCAACATTAATGGTTTGCTTAAGCATGGTCATGTTACCATGATTTTCATCACTGCCTTTTGTGCCTTGAAAATGTTTGGATTCATATTCTTGCAGACTTTGGTACCTGCAAACCAGACTCAATACTATATGGAAAGCACAGTTGTCTTATGATAATTTTGCCATATAAATTATGTGTACACATGACTTTGTTAGACCATTGAATTTTTCTGTTTTTTTCTCGAACTACGCAGGAGAACTGCACATCATTTCATTAAGGTAGAAGAAAAAGTACACAGGTCTGGAAGACCCTACCCAGATACAAGGAAACTCACACTCACCCCACACCAAACATTACATTAAGGCAGCGCCACAACATACAAAAGGTGACCAACGACCATAGACATACAAAGCCTACGCTCCAAGGGCTAGCGACCTGGACACAAACTCCTGGAGTTTTGTTGCGCCAGCCAAGCACCAGAGAGTACCCTCGGTGTTCACCGCCCTCAAAACCTCCTGGGTATTAGGCCTAATATGATTAAAAACACAATCATTACGGTGTTTCCAGATTTCCCAGGCGACCAGAATTGTTAAAGCAGGCCTAATACCCTAAATCCTAAAGCAGGCCTCGCTTTGCCAGACGATCCGCCGTCCAACATTTATTGTGAAATACAAGCCATATAAAGAACTTACAACGCTGTGGAGCCCAGCTTTTCCAAATCCTCCTCCAGGGCCCAATTTTGATGGAACCCTCGAAGAAGGCTGCATAAGCTGATTTACTGCTGTATAATCCAGATTGCATCAATTTCCATTTATAATGGTCTAGCATATCTTGCTGCAAGACAATGCCATCCACTGCATCCCAAATCTGGAGGTATTCATACAAAACCTGTACTGTAAGAGCCCCCCTGATGTCGCCAACCCATCGGTGGTTTTGGAGAGCCTGTGCAACAGTCCAGCGCTTGGCCAATCTTTTTAGAACCTTGCTGAATAGATTGGGTGCTAATTCTGCCAATGTGTGACCATCCAACCAACGATCCTTCCAGAAAAGGATTTCCTCCCCATTACCTACTATAGCATCCACAGCAACATTAAAAAGGGCTTGGGCATTCCGAGAAACTTGAATTGATAGACCAGCCCATGATCTAGAAGGATCAGTCTTCTCTGCCCAGAGCCACCGGGCCCTTAAAGCACAGCCAAGATGTTCCAGATTAAGAATTCCAAATCCTCCATATTCAATTGGTCGTTGACCTTTTCCCAAGCTACCAAGCAGTTCTCACCATTGGCGTGTTCCTACCCTTTCCATAAGAAGCCTCTTCTCTTTTTGTCAATAGCCCTGAAGATCCATTTAGGAAGGTCTATGGCTAACATATAGTAGATAGGAGCAGCTGTCAGAACCACTCTCACCATCACCATTCTCCCAGCACTGTTCACTAGGGAAGCCTTCCATCCAGGAAGATAATCAGCCACCTTATCAATTAATGGCAGCAATATCTCTTTGGTTGGTTTGTCAATTGTGAGCGGAAGGCCAAGGTAAATACACAGGAATTCCTTTATAGAGCAAGTGAGAACCTCAGCAGTGAGTGCCAATTCCTCCACAGAGCAATTGATAGGGGAAACAGAGCTCTTGGATAAATTGGTTCGGAGCCCTGAGGCATGTCCAAACCGATCAAGGATGTGCCTGACCACATTAAGATCCTGTTGACACCCAAAAGTGGCACGCAGGGAATACCGGTCAGACCGGTTGCTTTCAACGGTCAGACCAGTCAGGTTAAGGTTCTCCAAATGCAGATTGGACTTCACCATTGGATAGCTCTCGTCGAGTAGATCAAGATTCATATATAGAACGTCTAATTTGGAGTCCGGATGAAGGAGTTACGACCTCGGGAAGATCGACGCCTGCGGAAACCGGTTAGGAGTTGTATTTGGACACGAGATTTGTATAAACTTCAACTCCTACAGGTACAGACCTCCCCACCCTATAAATATAAAGGGCTATGGCCGATTGAGGGCATCCCAATCGAATCAAACAACAATGCATCTACTTTTTATCCTCTAAACCCTAGATCTCTTTTCCAACCTCTCAATGCTGTTCGTCTTCTGATCTCCATGGTCAGGATGGCATGCTAAGGCTTGCTGGTCAACCTAGGGCACGTCTGGCGATGTCCTCACCCTAACGGGGTCCCTCCCGGGCTAGAACTTCGACAGCCTTTGCTAGTTTGCTCTTAAACTAGTCGTTCTTCGCTATGTAAGTACGTCGGTTATCCTTTCCTTGTTTGCTCTTAAACCTTGCCGTCTTTCACTATGTAAACGTGATAGTTATCCCTCGAGATGACTGTTTCCAGCGAAACCCTAGCCTAACCGGTCTGACCGGTCTACCGAACCGGTCTGCGCAGCCTCGCTGCCGATCGGTCCGTTTGCGACCCGCGCGATCTAGCGCTCTCATGTGTTGACCGTATTTTGCGTCAACAGATCCACACTGTGAGGTCTAGCTGTGCTTCTTTCACGGCGTTAGACAGCCTACAGGTTTTGACTAAAGTGTAAAGAGAGCGAGTTTTTTTCTGAGTTTTTATGGAAGCTTTTTCGCCTCTTGTACTTAGTTTACCCAGTCTGGGAACTTCTTCTTTTTAATATAATTGGCAGCTCTCCTGCCGGTTCGTTTCAAAAAAAAACACTCTGAGGTCTAAGGAAGATAACAGCATCATCTGCATAAAAAGAGATCCGGTGCCGGGCTTGTTGAATGGAAAGGGGTTGGATCAATGCTTCTCGAGAGGCATACTCGACCAAAGAATTCAAGACATCCATGACTAATATGAACAGGATGGGAGAGAGAGGGTCCCCCTGTCTAAGGCCCCGGTGGTGATAAATGTTTTGTCCCGGCTCACCGTTCACCAGAATTTGAGTGGAAGAGGTGGACAAGAGCAGGAAAAAATGAGGTTGCGCCACCGCTGCCCAAATCCCACATGGTGCAGAATTTCCAGAAGAAACGACCAAGATACAGAATCGAAGGCCTTAGAGATGTCTAATTTGAGCAGGATATTAGCCTCTTTCTTCCTGTGGAGGGCCTTCACCATCTGTTGTACCACCAGAATAAAGTTGTCTTGAATGTTTTGCCCTCTCACAAATGCACTCTGATTTGTAGACACTAGGGTGGGCAGTAACGGGGCTAGTCGATTAACCAGAATCTTAGTAACCAACTTGGCAAAACTGTGAATTAGACTTATGGGCCAAAAATCCTTTACCTTGACTGCATCCACCTTTTTGGGCAACAGAGTGATAAAGGCCGTATTGAGGAGCCTGAACTTGAAAACATGGCCTTTGTAAATAGCATCAAGTGCCAATTTTTCTGGTTTTGAATAGTACATATATGAACAGTGCCGGCCCTAGGGGTAGGGCACCGGGTGCGACGGCCGAGGGCCCAAGCCGGGTGGGGGCCCAAGGCCAGGTATGTAAGCGTATAGGCTAATAGGCCCATAATCCATGTGTGTATCACGAAGCCCAAAAAAAGATGTCGCTTTGTTTTCACGAGGCCACGAGGCCAGAGACTGCTGGAGGCCACGAGCGCACAGCGCAGTGCAGAAGCAGATTAGCAGTCGTCGCCCATCCGGGACTCCGGACTCGTCGACTCGGGACCTGGCGGCGTCGGCGTGCACAGACGCCAGACGCCGACGCGGAGCGCTCGTGGGCGCGGCTGGTGGCTCGCATCGCCTTGGCGGCGTCAGGCATCGCGATCTGATCCGATCTCGGTGATAGTCGTTTCTAGTCTCCTGCAGGCTGCACCACCGATCAATCTCGAGGCCTCCAGCGACTCTCCAAACTCCGATCAGAGTCAGACGGTTCAGCTGTTCAGGTTCAGTACCATGACCAATTCAGTTATTCTACTTTGGTTCTCATGTGAACTTCTATTAGTACTCATGTGGTCTTGTTTTTCTTCTAATTTAGATGTTCGAATTTAAGAATGTTACCTAAGAAAAATTTGTCAGGGGCTAAGAAAAGAAAACGAAAAATACTACAAGATCAATTTATTGAATCACATTGTTCCTCGATAATTATCAAACATGTTAAATTAAAATATATCAATATATTTGTTTTCGCTTTGTAAGAAAAAATAACGTATTTATATTATAAGATTTTATATAAGGTCTAGAGTCTAGAGGGCCGCCCTGACGAGTTCGCCAGAGGGCCCTCAAAATCCTAGGGCCGGCACTGTATATGAACAGGGGAGCAGGTAACCTCAATTGTTAATACCTGCAAGCCTTATAGTATTATCATGCTACTTCTCTAGATTAATGTGTTCGCTGGAAAGAAAGGACAAGGAAAAAGCAGTTGGCCAGATATAGTTATCTTTCTTGTTAGTGCATATGCTATCCTGGATATTCGTTGTTAAGGCTCTAGAACTAATGATGTCAGTTAGCATTGCATCCTGCAAATTATTAAGAGAGGCCTCATTTTTTTTAAATGGCAACTGGTCCTTTTTTCACTGGAAAGAACCTAAAACAATATATAAGCAATGGCCTCAATTCATTATGCATTTAATTTGATGTTTCCATTACCCCTCGAGAGGTACTAATTTGGCATTTGAAGTCTTCCGCGTAAGCTACAGAGAATTCAGAGCAAGTCAAGTTTATGGTATTCTCCCCTATGCTATCCGGGCATGTACTTCTTCACCTTCTTGCTAATCTTGCGCTTTGTTATTTAGTACAAAGCTTATTTTTTATGGTGATCCGGTCAACAAATGTGACTAATTGGTATGTCTGGTGTGACTGTCATGAGCTGGCTGGCTTATTTTTTTTATCAATTCAAGGTATTGCTTGCACCAGCACTCTGAAGCTATTTTTTAAACTTCAATGAATATGCATTGCTTATGTGTTTTCTTCATATGTACTACTGGAAAAATTGAAACATAGAGGTTGATGGCCAAAAAGTTAGGCGTTGACTCTCGGAAATTAACACTGTGATCTGGATGATTTGCTTGACTTCAGTGTAAGTCAAAAATCTTAAGGTTCGTGGCGTGCCAGTCAATTTGACCTGAAATTAACAAGGTAGAGTTTAATCAGTAAACCACAAGGAACTCGTCGGCCAAAGCCTCGATTCGTTTCGGCAAATCGGATCAGGATAAAGAGGAGTCCGATTCGAGAGCATGAACCATCGGCCTTGAGACCGATTCGTGATAATATGGCATGTATTTGAGATAAACCATCGACTATGGAAGCCGAATCGGAGATAAATCTAATATAAACTCATTCTTTAATATGCATCCTTCCAAGGTAATAAACAAACTAGATCACGTGTCACCAACAATCGGATCGGTTTCGAGACAGCGTTGCTAGCAGGGCACCGATTAGCTTACTTACTCCGATAGATCGATATATATCAAAGAACTCGTTTAAACCAGATTTATTTGTAACTTGCTTATTAAATCTAAATCAGCTATATAAGTAATACGAACAGATCTATTATGAAACTTAAATTGCAATAAAGCAGAATAGATCTTTCAAATAGATGTAAGCCAATAAGATAAAATCAACAAGATATGGTAAAAGGTGAGCGATCTAAATGAAGAAGGGCGATACGCCTCAATCTAAAGCCTAGAACAACTCGATAAATTGGTGAATTAAATAGACGAAGAAGGGTGATACGCCTCAATCTAAAGCCTAAAATAATTCGATAGGTGTCGCACTTACAGACAAACAGGAGGTCAAGATGATGCAGCCCTGCTTGCTGAAGAACTCGACGAAAAGGGTTTGTTGGCATGAGGGCCGAAAGTTGCGTTGTATTGATTAGTTGTGTGAACGTCTTTTACAATGGCGCGGGGTTTATGTTTATACCCTGGAAATCCAACTAATCCTTGTCGGCTACGACAATATCTCTTACTTATTTAAAGTAAACTAATCCAAATTACCAAAACTATTACAATTGCCGTGCAATCAGGCCGTGAAGAAACTTCCAGACGCATCCTTCTTCGGAAGTCGTACATGCTCCGGCCTTCTCTGCTCCGTGTCCGATTGGGACTCTATCGGATGAACTCCGATCGGAATCGGAGATCAACTCAGAATCGGACTCGACCCCGGCCTTAGTTCTATCACGCACATTTATAACCGAGTCAAAATCTGATGTCAACATATGCCCCCCAATTTTGGGATAAAATATTATTTTGTTCCAAAATTCTCCAAGCAATGATGACCCTTGTAGCGAACAGCATATGGAAACCTGTGTCCTTCCACTGTTGCAATCCTTGATTCCCGTGCGGATTCGGCGCCTCGGTCCTCAGGCGGTTCCTTCTCCCATAAGCCCTATAAATATTGAGCCGAACCGTCATCTCCCTCCTCCGGCTTGCATCTGCTATCACACTAGCGCTCCGCCATTGCCGTCTGTTCAAGCTCCCCGTGCGGCGAACTCTGATCCTCATCCTCCAATCTTTTACCGTGAATCAAGTAAGAAACTTCCCCACATATGATTCATACCACACATTTGAGTTCCACTGCATTCCCCTTGGTGATTTCTCAAGCTTTTCATCCGCATCACTGTTCATTGTAGACCCAATCTTCTTTCAATGGCGGCTCCTACTGACAAGGCCGACAACACACAAGTGCCTGAGGTGAAAATGCTTAAAAATCCTCAACTTTAATTCCTGCATTCTTCTTTCAGAATCACTTGTGAACCTCCACACCTGTATTTATCATTTTATTTCTTTTGAATGTAGCATCTTAAGAACAACCTAGTCATCCCTGTTTCTCACGTTGAAGCGGGGTATTATCTCGGTCCGATGGGCGACCCCGATCCAACGGATCTGATAAACATGGAATCGGAGAGACTCCCATTCAAGGGATCGGACCTGCAAGTATCCGATTGGTCAGGCTCTTTCCGATCATGGCCCAGTATCATCCCAGGATAGAGGAACTGGTTCTTCATAATCCAAGCCGCCAAATCCCCTTTCTGGGATGAGAAAGACATAGGACAATGTCTCACTTTATCTCTTGCTGATATGGTCAAGGATGAGAACCTACTGGCCTCCAGCTCCCTCTTCTGGTCCGATGCTCTTAACGCCTACCTGTTCGGCCATGGCCCGATGACACCAACACTGATGGACATGCATATGCTGACCGGCCTCAACACCACAGACAATACCAACCCAAGAAAGTTCCTCTGCAACTTGGAATACAAATTGGTTGGCACTGGCTCTAAAGGTTGGAAAAAATATATCACCAATCACCACAAGACAGGCTCCATCGGAGAAAGAGAACATGCAGCATTTCTTAACATGTGGTTGGAACGATTCATATTTTGTGGATCAACACTTGGAGCCACAACCAACATGCAATCAGTTGCAGAAACCTTAGCTCGCGGTGGATCGGTACCACTTGGCCGTCTCCTCCTTGGCGCAGTCTATCATCTCCTCCACCAAGTATTGGCCAAGCTTTCAGAAGGCCAAGCAGTCGGACACATCGGAGGCCCCTGGTGGTTTATCCAGCTCTGGCTGCATACTCAATTCTGATCCGCTCTCCAGTTTGACTTCAAGAATTGCCAATTCCCAAATTATCATACAGAGGAAGAAGACGCAACCACTCGCCGATGCATGTCATTCGGAGAAGCGGCATTGGTTTGTCCTGGGTCAAGGCTTGATTCAAAAAATATGGCCACCTTTTTTGAAATCTTCTACCTTGGGGTTGCATCGGAACGCCTCCACTACTTCGCCTATGACGACCCTGGTCGTGATTATGAACAGTCCCTGTTCAATAATCAGAACGAGCTTGCAACGATCCTACCGATTCTTAAGTCTTTCATCACGCCTGCCATCCTTGGCAGCAACATCGCATAGGGCCACAAAAATTCATCCTATGAATTTTACAATCCATCGGTGGCAGCTCGTCAGCTGGGATTCGGCCAACTCCCGATCGGCCTCTACTTTGCAGATAAAATCAAACACCGCGAATCGGTGTCAACTGACTTGGAGATGGATCGGATCATGGCACTAGCCCCTCAAGCCAATTTTGAAATACATGAATGGCTATGCACCAGCTTTCAGTCCAGACTCTTCAGGACTTGGTGGAAAGAGCTATCTCTTCATTTATTCAGAATCCCGGCTATCACTTACTGTGGTCTTATAGACTCCGATTTCGAGGCCTTGGAAAATCCTGTAAGCTTTCTCACTTGAAATCTTCTCTCTTTTATTCATCTTTCATTTAAATGACCTCTCCATAATTCGTATCTTAATCCTTTGACAGCCAATTGAAGAGAACGTGCCAGTGGTGAGCAATAGTGGGAAACTGATCCGATATGTTGCCAGAACTCCAGACCCAAGAATCGGTTCCTCTGCGCCATCTCTCGCGGAATCATGGATGGCAAAGGCAAAAGGAAAACCCCTCTTACCAGGGTGACCGTGCCAAAGAAACTGAAGAAAAGCCATGCTTCGGTACGATTTCCTCACACTTCTGATTTCCTTTTTGATTGAAAATCAGCAAATAACTCTCCTTTATATAGTCCACTGGTACAAGGGGAAAAATTCTCGGCCAATCAACTTCTCGTGCTGCCGAGGAGATTGCAGAAAAAGCTGTCGAGGGCGCCAAGATGCTTCTTGCTGCAATGGTGGTAATAACCTGATCTTATCTATCTTGTACTTTTAAAATAAATCGGCAACAATAATGCCTTTCTAGGAAACAAATATCATACTGCCCGATCCTCAACCGGCCCTAGCCCAAGACATTCAAACAGAATCGGCCCAACAGGTAATCCTCTTACATACCTCCAAACTTGATGTTTAAATTTCAATTTCAACCGATTCACTTTCATACTTCTAGATCACTACTCAAACAACCGCGGAAGAACCGGCTGGAAATGTACAATCGGAGGGAGGCACTATTAAGCAACAATCTTCACAACAACCCGCAACCCCTCCAATTGCACCAACCCAAGAGACGCCTCTCATTGAGCCATACACTCTCCAGGATCCGATAACAGCTAAGTACTCGATTATGTCCGCGAAGGACTCTTTAAATTGGTACCAACTGGTCTCTTGTGTCAATTTATTATTTAAATAACATTTGCCCATTAATATTTTGTTTCAGGCACAAGATTCTTCGGCCATGAGTTTCGCATCACTTGACTTGGACGCTGCAATCAGAGATGAAGAAATCAACTCTGCGTAATCCTCCAACACCGTCTCCGATGAGGTCAAGGCAAGACTCCAAGAGAGGCTGACTCATCGGAACAAGAGCACTGCCGTCCTCATTGAAGATGCAGAACCGATTCGTCAAATATTCAAAGAATTGAAGGGTCAACTGCCATCGGAGCTAGAGAGTGCAATCATCCATGCGGCTTTCATTGAAGGTCACCAACCTCAAGTCTCAGCAGCCCGTCACAGGATATCGGAGCGATTGGCTCAGCCAGACTTAGCCACGAAACGCGGCGATGGCAAAAAAGAATTGAAAGCCATGCAGGCCCAAATCAAAGCCTTAGAAGCCAAGCCAAAGCAACTGGAAAGTCGGATCAAAGAGCTCCAACGTATCGAAACTGAATTGCTCAAGAGACTTGAGGAAATCCGCAAGGAAATATCCGATACTCAAGGTCAGCTTAGCCAAATCCCAGCATCCATAGCATCGGCACGGGAAAATATGCAGAAACGCTTGGACGAAGTCCGCCAAGTCCATAAAAACATCAAGACCATACCCGGTTCCGATGTCGAAGATTTAGAGGAAATCCAGAGGATCGATAACATTCGCCTGCGCGCGATCGAAATGATCCGCAAGTTTTGTAATATTTAAAACTTCTGGTTGTACTGCTCCGATGACATCGATGATTGATGAACTAGTTATATCCGATGACGCCAGTCGTCAATGAATACTTGTAAATATTTTTGCCCTTAAGGCGATACATATCGTATCGGCTATCTTAGTCGATATCGCTTAGAATATCGGCTTTAAAAATCGACCCAAATGCTTGAGTAATATTTCTTTAAATATTTTCTGTTAAGCGCCTTTAGAAATTCTTCTCCTTCTAATGTTTCCAAAATATACGCATTTCCAGGAATGCATCGATTCACATGATAGGGACCTTCCCAATTAGGCGACCATTTTCCAAACTTAGAACTTTTGGTCCCTATCGGCAAAATCAGCTTCCAAACCATTTCTCCTTCGATGAACACTTTTGGCTTAACCTTTTTATCATAATACTTAGCAACATGTACTTTATTATTTTCAATATTTTCCAAAGCTCTCAAACGAGTTTCAGCCAAATCATCTAACTCAAAATTCATCAAACTTTTATACTCATCGGCAGTCAAGTTTCCTTGTTCCGATATTCGTCTCAATCCGATTTTGACCTCCCAAGGCAAGATAGCCTCATGCCCATAAACCAAATGATATGGAGACAATTTAGTAGAACTATGACACGCCATCTGATACGCCCATAACGATTCAGCCAACATTAGATGCCATCACCTCGGTTGTTCATCAATCTTCCGTTTGATAATTTTGATAATACTTTTATATGACGCTTACGCTTGACCATTGGCTTGTGCATAATAAGGAGAAAAATTTAATAATGTAATACCCATACTGGCAGCAAAATCTTGAAATTCGTTAGACATAAACATAGTTCCCTGATCGGTCGTGATAGTTTGAGGAATACCAAACCGATATATAATGTGTTCCTTAACGAATTCCACCGTATTTTTAGAGTCAGCAATCTTTAGAGGAATCGCCTCAACCCACTTAGTGAAATAATCAGTTGCTACCAATATAAACTTATGTCCTTTGCTCGATGATGGATAAATTTGTCCGATCAAATCAATTCCCCATCCTCGAAAAAGCCATGGTTTAATAATCAGATTCATGGCTGATGCAGGCGCCTTTTGCACATTCCCAAACTTCTAGCATTCTTGGTAATCTTTATAATACTCAAAACAATCCTCTAAAATTGTAGGCCAAAAACAACCCATTTTTCTGATTATCCACTTCATCTTATAAGCCAATTGATGTGCACCTCAAACCCCTTCATGTACCTCATCCATCATGTCCTTGGATTCCGATTTACTCAAACATCGGAGCAACACACCATCAATCATCTTATAATACAATTGATCATCGAGCAACACATATTTAACAGCCATGAATCTTAATTTTCTGGAAACTTTTTGTGATGGATCCTTAAGATAATTTGCAATTTCATACCTTCAATCTCCGATTTCTGGTTCTATCGTCATAATCTCATGAAAACGCCGATAACCAGAAGCAGCTTGTGCCAAATTGTTGGCCTCTTGATTTTGAGCCTTGGGGATATGTTCAATATTAACCATCACAAATTCCTTTAATAATAATCGGCACTCGTCAAAATAATGAATTAGAATATCATCCTTGCATTCATATTTACCGATTAGCTGATAAATCACCAACTGGGAGTCTCCAAAAATCTCAACAGCTTCAGCTCTGATTTCCAATAATAATTTTAATCCTTTAAGTAATGCTTCATACTCAACCCGATTATTTGTAAAACTTGGATCCATCGGATAGCTAAATTCAAAATTTGCCCCCTGAGGCGAAACAATAACTATTCCGATGCCACATCCTTAGCCACATGAAGACGCATCAAAGAAGAGCGTCCAAGGCATCGGTTCAACTATTTTAATCTCATTTCTGATGTGTTGTGTTACAAAATCAGCCATAACTTGTCCTTTGACTGCTTTAGATGATTCGTATTTCAAATCAAACTCCGATAATGCCAATATCCATTTTCTGATTCTTCCTTTCAACATCGGCATAGACAACATATACTTGACCACATCGGTTTTGCAAACAATCGTGCACTCAGAAGATAATAAATAATGTCTCAACTTAGTGCAGGAGAAATACACGCATAAACATAACTTTTCAACCGGTAAATACCTTATTTCTGCATCAATCAACTTCTGACTCAAATAATAAACCACTCTTTCTTTTCCTTCGAATTCTTGAATAAGAACGGACCCGATTGACAACTCATCGATTGACAAATACAATCGGAATGGCTTATCTCTCTGAGGTGGAATCAAAACCAGCGGCGTCATCATATATTGCTTTATCTCATCAAACGCCTTCTGTTGATCTTCTCCCCAAACAAATTCCTCATCGGCTTTCAATTTCAGCAAAGGGGAGAAAGGACGAATTCTTTCAAATAAATTTGAAATAAATCTTTTAACAAAATTAATCTTACCGATAAACGACTGGATACCCCTCTTATCGGTTGGTGGCTTGGCATCTCTGATACCCTTCATACTTTTCTGTCCGACTTCAATACCCTTTTCATGAACCATGAAACCCAAGAATTATGCGGCTGATACTTCAAATGCACATTTATTGGGATTCATCTTCAAACAGTGCTTCCTTGTACATTGAAGAGTTTCCCGTAAATCGGCCAGATGCTGCTTATATCCATCGGACTTCAGCACCACATCATCAATGTAAATTTCAACAATCCTACCGATCAATTTATGAAATATATAATTCACAGCTCTTTGATATGTGGCACTGTTGACGCTCATTAATGCACATCACAGACCGTCAACTCTGACATAAAGATATATTTTCACCATAGCTATAGGGCTTATATCTAACATGTTCAACTAGTTTTGGTGACTATGTGTATGCAGGAGGCAACAGGTGAAATTTGAGGCAAAACGGGCTCGGTGGGCGGTCGCCCGACCTAGCCAGGTCGGCCGACGCCCAACCAAGGCCAAATGACTCTATCTTTGGATATGTGCTAGGAAAGCCATTGTAGACCAACCCTTGCCTATGCACCAAGGTTGGGTCAAGCCCATGTGGGAGAAGGACCTCAAGAGAAGAACAAAGGGGCCACATCCACAAGTACACATACTCAAATGGAGTGGTGTCACCTAGGGTGGGACTCCACGGCCTACAATATAATGGTTGGCAAAAGATGAGGCCAATCAGGCACAAAAGATACGTCGGCCGACCTGGGCCGGTCGGCCGAGCCTGGCCCGGAGCCCAATGGGGCCCAACTTCATCCAGGGCAAAGAAGCACACTCCAGGACCATCCTAGCCACTGATTCCATCACGGTTGGATCCAAGAGATGGGAATGGTCCAAGGGGAGTTCACATGGATAGAAGGGCCCACCTTCCAACCTAAACGTACTCAAATGCACCTATACCACCTGGAACCGCCATTAGGACCCACTAAACAGTCACTCAGCCGAAGATGGGCCCGATCGGTGCCGATAGCCGGTCGCCCGATCTCCCCGGTCGCCCGACCTGGTCCGGAGGCCAAACCGCCTCATCCTTCTGGTACGGGTTCCCACCGCCTCCAGGAGTCCATCTACGCCGTGCATCACTCAAGGCGGTGGATCGAACGTCGGCCGATCTCCCCAAATCGCCCGACCTGTGACTGAGTCCGTTCGTCCTCATCTTCCACGTGTCTCCCAACCGCCTCTACAAGCTATAAATAGTTGCATACCGGTCATTGAAGGGACACACAAGATTGAGAAGCCACAAGCTCCACTCCAAGGCGAAGCTCTACTCCAGTGTAGTATCTAGAGAATAGGGATAGAGTGAGGGGTAGTTCGGGGGAAGTGCCGGGTCTGTCGGCACTCTTCCCCGATCTTGTACCTCGACGGATGCTTCCTTCTTCTAGTAAGTGTTCGTGATCCCTTATGGTATTAAGTTCTCTTGATTAAGTAAGTTCTCTACTATAGTTGCTTGCGGGTAGTGAATACTTTGGTCTAGGAACAAGACTAAAGTAGTAATTGATAGCATAGACGTGGTGTCTGGGCTAGAAGTTACCTTTGTTTGCCTCGTAGCCCCACGTATTCAGAGGTAGGCGGCAGGTGGTGACAGCCCTGTCCGTCCTTTGTAATCCTCGCCGTTCGGGTACGGCGTAGAGCTGTTGGCCGGCAATTTCCTAGAGGCCTAGGATACCCCGGTGCCCAAAGTAAGCAGACTATAGACACTGAGCTTCCTTATCAAGGTCCTTATCCATAGGAATCCTTTCTACCCTCGCCAATCATTTCTCTTGTTGTGCTTGGACAATCTAGTTAGAAGATTAGTACACACGTTCCCTGTGGATTCGATACCCTGAATACTTCCGGGTGAAAGCTACAACGGTATCCGTGCGCTTGCGGATTTATCTGTGATCGTAAGAAATACCAACAAGCTTTCTGGCACCGTTGCTGGGGAACGGTTGTTATATTATCTTCGAAACTCGTTCGTCCTCGTATCTTTTTATTTTCTTTTATTTTACCAGTTACCCCCTCTACCATGGAGCAATATTCTATTATAGACTTCTCTGCTCCAAGGCGTGAGTTCTTTGAGCTACCACCTTCTGATCAACCAATCACCACATCTAGCTTTGAACTCCGCCCCGGCTTTATAGCCATGGTTCGGAATAAAACCTTCTCAGGGGCCAACAACGAAAATCCTTATGATCACCTGCGAGAATTCGAGTTGTTGTGCTCATGTTTGAGAATCTCAGGCATGACACAAGAGACTATCAAATGGAAGTTATTTCCGTTCTCTCTCGATGAGACGGCAAAGAGATGGTACAACCAAACCGTCAGGGATGTAAATGGAAATTGGGAAAAACTACGGGACAAGTTTTGTCTTTACTTCTTCCCCATTCACCGTATATGTGCCCTTCGGAGGGAGATCGTCTGCTTCCAGCAGAGTGAGAAGGAAACTCTAGGTGCAGCTTGGGAAAGATTTGTTTCACTAAACAAGTTTGGCCCAGACTTAGGTATACCCGACTTTATACTCATGCAAAATTTTCGATCGGGCCTAAAAAAGGAAGCTGCTTTCATCCTAGATGGTGCCGCCGGTGGTTTGTTCATGCACGTAACCTTGGATGAAGGGAGAGCCCTTCTATAAAGGATTTTAGAAAACACTCCCTCCACTGAAACACAGCACGAACCCCAGCACAGCTCTAAGACAAGACCCGAGCCAAACCTTTTTACCTCGCACGATCCAGTCTTAGAGCCCACATCCGAACCAAAGCCACCGAAGGAAGAAAAAGTTCTACCTTCGGAATCCAAGGATTCTGGAAATCTTTCAGATCACACTATGCACAAAAAGGCTACGGCACCTCCCATTTATCAGCCTTCAGATCCATTCATGGAGGTCTTCCCCGATATGTCCATAAGAGAACCACCAATGGAATGGTTAAAGGAAGTAAAGCGTTCTTCCGAAGCAATTCGGATGGTTACACCTTCCACAACCATGCCTTGCTCTTTAAGGGGAATTGCCGTAGAAGCCCTATACAACCCAACCGTCGAGGCTAGCATCATGTCTGAATCCTTCGCAAACATTTTCTTGGGCAACATGCCTCTAGCCTCGACCGACAAGTTTTTCAAAAGTCCCTCAGGACACATCTTTGAATGTCGTGGAATTGCAAGGGCTGTGCCGATCAAAATAGACAAAATCAAGGTTCATCTAGATTTCCATATCTTTTCTATACTTGATTTTGATCTTCTCATAGGCTTCCCACTAGAAAGGCTTCTCCAAAAAGAAGTATCTCAAGGGAGCCTCAATGGGGAGCTCGGGAAAGCTACTCTTGCCACTCATATTTCTTGCCCAGAAACTTCTATGGCAAGGCCTCTCCCCGAGCATAGCCCGCTCGAGAAGGTGATGTTTGTGTCGCCATTCGAACCTACTTCTCATCTTGAGCGACCTTCATCACCGCCTTCAATCAAGCGGAAGCCATGTCCCTTAGGCCCTCAGGAAGTTGTTCTCGATAATGGTCGAGAAACAACTTTGATTTTCAATGATGAACCTCTTGAGTTGGAGAACCCAAAGGCCATGGACACGCTTGAAATTTTGACTCTGGAGTCCGAGCAAAAGGATTCCATTAATGAGCATGAAATCTTCTCTTTCAAAATCCCACACGAGTCATGCTCATTTAATGAATCTCCAGAGTTAGTTACACTTTGTGCCACAAGCGCATACGAGGGCTACAACCACCTTAAGGTCCTCATTTCTAAAATGTTTAGGAGGTTGGTTGTGGATGTATTCATTTATCATAAACATTGCAGATTTCGTTTTGCATCTTTGGCATTAACATTGCAGCTAGAACTTCAACGGTACATTAACAATTGGCGATAATCATGGGAACAACATCGCCAATGACAGCTGCAATGTGAGGATCCCCATGGTCTAGCTTCAGACCATAAACAAAGCACTGCCGGGAGATGGCCCGGATTATCATTTATTTTTCCTTTCGAATAAAAGCAAGACATGTTGTTAGTATAAACTTTCCTTTGGATATTTTTGGTCGCTAACCGTTTCAGGTGGAGATTGAAAAGAACGATGGACAGGTGATGCTTAAGAACATGGAGCTACATCAGCAGTAACACCTTGGTAAGTTTTGTTCATAGAACAAATTTCAAAGGAAGCCAATACACTTGATTTTTGTTGTCTCGTGACACAAAAATCCAAGTGTGGGGGAGGTCGGTAAGTATTTCGCAACATGTTCCATTTGTACAAAATTTTATCTTGGTTTTCAGGTGATGCTAGTTCTTTCATCTTGCTCTAAAAAGTGTTCTATAAAAATTGCATAACTAAAAGAAATATTTGAATCCAATAAAGGCTCTTGGTTCCCAAAACCAAAGAGCCATTGTTTTGTTTCCACCATGTATGAATAAATGCAGGTACAAGATCAAGTGTGGGGGTCTCCCGAGTTTCCTGACGTGCACATGATCAAGACCACCCATAGACAGGTTGTACAACATCGCACAGGTCAGCTCAAGAAAGATCAAGGTGAGCGAAGCCCAGAAGGGGTTGGCCGATCCCCCTGGTCGGCCGAAGGCCATCTGACATCTCTCGTCCACATTTTCGTCCAGAGCGATGGTTTGCACATCCTGTCCCTCACCCTCTCTGATTCATGAGTTTAATAAGCCTTATCTTGAGATGATCTCTGAAATTAAACTCATGCTAAAATGAACTTGGATGCTCCTTTGGTTTACATGTCTATCCTTGATTGGCTTGCATATACTTTATTCCTTGCACATATATCTGGTGCTTGTGAACATATATCTGTAGGAAACATGTTTATCTAAGTGGTTGATTAATGAGATATGGTATGATAAAAAAAATCTTGCTCTTTCTGTATAAAGTGCTTGGGATGTTTTTCTTGTAAAACCTTAAAATGAATAGCCTTACAGAGCTCCTCAGTGATGCCTTATTCCTACCAAAGCCATATGTTGTTCACATTGCAAAACTTTACACATATGCTGCTTGTTTATTGCATTGAGCTTTGTCAAATTGTTGTGACCCTTGTAAGATTCTCTTCATGCTTTCATGATCAAGATCACGTACACTCCACATACATATGCTAAACTTCTGCACTGGAAGTTAGCAACATACATTGCATCCATCCACAAAATAAATACTCCACTTAAAGTGTTGATCTCCTCTCCAAGTGTTATTTCAAAAGAGACATGGGCTATAAAAAAAATATGGACACATGAAGGTCCAAGCATAAAAAAAAGAAAAAAATGTGGGCACATGAAGGCCCAAGTATCATGAGAAAAAAATAGATAGCCATGTTCTAAAAATAAATTCAAGAGGAGAGAGATCATACAAAAAGGAGCTACAATTCCATTGTTCCACACACATGCACATCTTGATCAGATTGTATGAATAGTTTTCTTCTTGGATCCACTCTTTGACTTTGCAATATATGTGATGCAAGTGTGCCTTTCCTTTACTCCTACCTTGAGCTCCACATAAGCCTTTTAGAAGTAGGGTGAAAGAAGGCAAAATAATGCCTTGGTGAGGAATTATACACTTTGAGAGATCTGAGAGAATCACTTGAGGAGCTAGATAAGGTTATGTTTTTGAAAATTTATCAAAAACCCAAGCTACTTAACAGAGGAGTGGAGATGACTTGAATCAAGGCCGTTCCATTCCTCAACCACCCAAGATGGCATGTTAGACACTTCCAAATTCACAAGTGCAGGTATGTCTTGGAATAACTTATATGCTAGCTTCATATCAGAAGGAGTCATGGTTTCCACCTTAGTCCTAAAGCTTTACTCGAGGACGAGTAAAGGCTAAGTGTGGGGGAGCTTGTTGACGCTCATTAATGCACATCACAGACCGTCAACTCTGACATAAAGATATATATTCACCATAGCTATAGGGCTTATATCTAACATGTTTAACTAGTTTTGGTGACTATGTGTATGCAGGAGGCAACAGGTGAAATTTGAGGCAAAACGGCTCGGTGGGCGGTCGCCCGACCTAGCCAGGTCGGTCGACGCCCAACCAAGGCCAAATGACCCTATCTTTGGATATGTGCTAGGAAAGCCATTGTAGACCAACCCTTGCCTATGCACCAAGGTTGGGTCAAGCCCATGTGGGAGAAGGACCTCAAGAGAAGAACAAAGGGGCCACATCCACAAGTACACATACTCAAATGGAGTGGTGTCACCTAGGGTGGGACTCCACGGCCTACAATATAATGGCTGGCAAAAGATGAGGCCAATCAGGCACAAAAGATACGTCGGCCGACCTGGGCCGGTCGGCCGAGCCTGGCCCGGAGCCCAATGGGGCCCAACTTCATCCAGGGCAAAGAAGCACACTCCAGGACCATCCTAGCCACTGATTCCATGACGGTTGGATCCAAGAGATGGGAACGGTCCAAGGGGAGTTCACATAGATAGAAGGGCCCACCTTCCAACCTAAACGTACTCAAATGCACCTATACCACCTGGAACTGCCATTAGGACCCACTAAACAGTCACTCAGCCGAAGATGGGCCCGATCGATGCCGATAGCCGGTCGCCCGATCTCCCCGGTCGCCCGACCTGGTCCGGAGGCCAAACCGCCTCATCCTTCTGGTACGGGTTCCCACCGCCTCCAGGAGTCCATCTACGCCGTGCATCACTCAAGGCGGTGGATCGAACGTCGGCCGATCTCCCCGAATCGCCCGACCTGTGACTGAGTCCGTTCGTCCTCATCTTCCACGTGTCCACTCCCAACCGCCTCTACAAGCTATAAATAGTTGCATACCGGTCATTGAAGGGACACACAAGATTGAGAAGCCACAAGCTCCACTCCAAGGCGAAGCTCTACTCCAGTGTAGTATCTAGAGAATAGGGAGAGAGTGAGGGGTAGTCCGAGGGAAGTGCCGGGTCTGTCGGCACTCTTCCCCGATCTTGTACCTCGACGGATGCTTCCTTCTTCTAGTAAGTGTTCGTGATCTCTTATGGTATTAAGTTCTCTTGATTAAGTAAGTTCTCTGCTATAGTTGCTTGCGGGTTCATCGTTCATTAATCATTTACGAATGCTTAGTGAATACTTTGGTCTAGGAACAAGACTAAAGTAGTAATTGATAGCATAGACGTGGTGTCTGGGCTAGAAGTTACCTTTGTTTGCCTCGTAGCCCCACGTATTCAGAGGTAGGCGGCAGGTGGTGACAGCCCTGTCCGTCCTTTGTAATCCTCCACGTTCGGGTACGGCGTAGAGCTGTTGGCCGGCAATTTCCTAGAGGCCTAGGATACCCCGGTGCCCAAAGTAAGTAAACTATAGACGCTGAGCTTATCCTTCATCAAGGTCTTTATCCATAGGAATCCTCTCTACCCTCGCCATCATTTCTCTTGTTGTCCTTGGACGATCTAGTTAGAAGATTAGTACACACGTTCCCTGTGGATTCGATACCCTGAATACTTCCGGGTGAAAGCTACAACGGTATCCGTGCGCTTGCGGATTTATCTGTGATCGTAAGAAATACCAACAGGCACCGGTATTTTTCGAACCAAAAGTCATCACGACCTATTCATACAATCCAAGTGCACCTGGACATCGGAACGTAGTCTTAGGAATATCTTCTTCTGCCATAAATATTTGATTATATCCTGTATTACTATCCATAAAACTAATCACCTTATGTCCTGAAGCTGCATCGACCAACATATCAGCGACCGGCATCGGATACCCATCCATCGGAGTCGCCTTGTTAAGATTCCTGAAATCCACACAAACTCGCAATTTCCCATTTTTCTTGAAAACAGGAACGATAATTCTGGTTTAAATCATCTTGGTGCTTGTTTAAAAGGCCGATACCCTGGTTTGATCGGGAGCCGATGTTCAACAATAGATCGACTTAAACCTGGCATTTCATAGTATTCCCAAGCAAAACAATTGCGATACTCTTTTAGTAACTTTATTAATTCTTGTTTAAACTCAGGATCCAATTTTGCACTTACATATGTCGGCCGAGGTCTATCTCCTAAACCTATATCTACCTCTTCTAACTCATCGGCCGACATAAACCCTTGACCAAGTTTTCCCTCATCTTCGATAAATTCTTCCATTAATACAAACTTTCAGAGCCGACTGCTTGGATCGGCTTTAAACCCTCATCAGACAATTGTATAAAGTTGTCTTCCTAAACTTTGCCTGATAAGCACTCTATTCCTTCAAACTCCCAAACTGTCAAATTGGCCGTAGCGACGCTAACCGATTCATCGGCTTGGACAGTCTCAATGTGATCTTCATGCCATTGATGAGACACTGATGCATGGTAGATGGCACACAGCAATTAGCATGAATCCAATCACGTCCTAGGAGCAAACTATAAGATCCTTTACTATCGATGACGAAGAACGTAGTAGGCAATGTCTTGTTCCCGATCGTCAATTCAACATTTAATGCCCTGCGAGCCGGTGATGAATTCCCACCAAAGTCTTTGAGCATCATATCGGTCTTGATCAAATCATCAGGGCCTTTGCCAAGCTTCCGATATGTAGTGTATGGCATCAAATTCACAGCAGCTCCCCCATCAACAAGCATTTTAGTCATCGGCTTGCCATCAACATATCCTTTAACATATAACGGCCTCAAATGCCGATACTTTTCATCTACTGGCTTTTCAAATACAGCTTGTTGAGGTTGTAGAACCAACTGTGCCATAGCTTCTTCAATGTCATCAGCCTCATCATCAGTTGAACTTGCATTATACTCAGCTGATAGCGCAAACACCATATTCACCGACGCCGATGGTCCTTCATCATCACACTTAGGCTTAGCTCTCCAGACTTTGGAATTATCATCTCCTTGACGCTTTTTCTTGAGCAGTTCTTTAAATCGGAGACGTTGAACCCTTCTCTTTTGAGTCTTGGTCAAACCTTTAGGATACCATTGTGGATTGACCTTCGGATGCGAGCCTGATTTGACCTCCATATTCTCCTCTGATTCCTGCGCATCATCTGGCTCTTGAACATTCTCCTTTTTTCTATACACCAAACGATCATACACAAAAAGACGGTCTCCTTTATATTTTTGATGATCATTATACCTTTGGCGATCATTGTCCCATCGGTCATAGCACCGATTTTCATACTTACGCCGGTCATGGTATTCACACCAATCTTCACGCTCCTGCTGATAAGCTACCTCATCATGCCAGCTGCATCGGCGCACAAAATCCAATCGATCATGTACAGAATGATGTTGTCTTTTTGAATCTCTGTAGCTTTCATATTGGTTACTGCATTCTGGACAATCATAAATTGATGGGAGCCTTCACTTTTCATTCCAGCAAAATCTGAAGAACGGGCATCCCCAATGATCTTCATCATCAAATCTTCTCATCGGAGGACTCTGATCCCTCTCTTGCTGGTGCATATATTTGTCAATGAGTTGTCCTGATGTAACCCTAGGTTTATCCCTACGTTTATGGTTCTCCCGATAATGCTGATGATTCCGATTTTGCACATCATCGGCCGATACTTGACAATCTGGATCAACAGCTCCCGATCTCTTCGCGTGCTTCGATGTGAGGACTTTAGCTTTTAATTTCCTATCAGGTGCTCTGATTTCAACAATATTTTGAGGGAACGGGTGTCCATCAAGTTTCATCGGTTTCTTACCAATTTCAACTTTAATGATTCCCTTCTCAATTGCCGATTAAATCTCATTGCGAAAAACTTTGCAACCATTGGTATGATGAGATACTGAATTGTGCCACTTGCAATATTTTTTTTTCTTCAATTCTTTGGCAGAAGGAATTGTATGATTTGGGGAAAGCCTGATTTGTTTCTCTGCTAACAATAAATCAAAAATTTTATCGGTCTTAGTAATATCGAAACTGTACCTCTCTGGCTTGACTTTCACCCATGGGCAGGCAACAGAATTCTTGTTCTTGGTCCACTCAGCCAGATCGACCTCAGCTTCATCCCCATCGGAGTCATATTCAATGTTGGCAATTTTCCTCTGATATTTCTCCCTCCGATAATCGTTACCACGTCCTTCATGCTGAGAGAGTTTTTGAATCATTTGTCCTAAACCTTCAAAATCTTGACTTATATAACGATCTCTGACTTGAGGCAATAGTCCTTGGAAGGCCAAATCCACCAGTTGCGCCTCCGATAAGTTCAACGAATAGCATCGGCTGTGGACATCTCTGAATCTTTGGACAAATTCACTAACCGATTCCCCATTTCGCTGTCGGAGAGCAGTCAAATCAGACAGTCTGGTCTCTTGCACTCCCATGAAGAAATAGACATGAAATTGCTTTTCTAGATCAGCCCAATTACTAATGGAATTTAATGGCAATGAAGAAAACCACGAAAAGGCTAAACCAGAAAGCGACATAGGGAACAGCTTGACTTTCAATGGATCAATCAATGCTACCTCACCACATTGAATTGTGTAGCGACTAATATGCTCAATAGTGGTAACATCTCCTTGTCCAGAAAACTTATAGAAATCTGGAATCCTGAATCGGGCTGGCATTGATAATGTGTCAAACCAGTCCAGATACGGCTTCCGATATAGATAGGATTGTCCCTTGGGGTTTAAACCAAACTGATTTTTCATGACATCAGCAATCTTATCTATCTAATCCTCCTGAGCATAATTCCCCTGACTAATTGGAGCACGAGTCGACATCATTATGACTGGTGTTTCAGTAGGTCCAATCGACGGCTCCCGATAATTAGCTCCTTTGTTCCTTGGTGGGTTTTCAGTGTTGAAGTAGGAAGGATACACCATCTTGCCATCAACTACAGGAATACGGCTGCCAAACTGATCAATGAGTTGAGTTGCCCCAGAATTCTTGTCTCCTGTTTCTTCTTCCTCTTCCTCTTCTTCACCTCCTTCTGCCACATTAGCTTTTGATTTCTTTGTTTTAGGAGTCTCATAATACTCAGGGTGTGTTTTTGGTGATGTGGATGAACTGATCTGCACAATCTTTTTCTTGAGATCTTTAATTGCCGAAGCAGCACCAGTATCAAAGTAAGCAGGTCCCTTCTGGACATCTTTCAAAATTGCTCCATCCAGCAACTTGGCGATCAATCCCACCACCGTGTTAACCAATATCCCAGATTGATTAATCATTGCATGACTCACACCAGAATCTATGTAGTCTTGAAAGAATTTTCTTTCCTCGGCTGTGATCTGATCAAACGCTTCCTTGGGGACAGGAAACTGATTTTTCTTGATCACAGCATTACGAGTTTTGCTGAATGAGTCTAGAAACAGGTTCTTGAATTCTTTAAGTTGTGCTTCCATGAGTTTCTTCTGCTCGTCACTGATGTCTTCCATCGTGACAGCGGGGATCTCTCCGGAATTGTCTGCAGGAGGCATCGCGAAAATGTGTTGACAGCCAAAAAGTCAGGCGTTGACCCTCGAAAATTAACACTGTAGTCTGGAAGATTTGCTTGACTTCAGTGCAGGTCCAAAATCTTGGTTCATGGCATGCCAGTCAATTTGACCTGAAATTGACAAGGTAGAGTTTAATCAATAAAACATAAGGAACTCATCGGCCAAAGCCCCGATTCGTTCCAGCAAATCGGATCAGCATAAAGAGGAGTCCGATTCGAGAGCATGAACCATTGGCCTTGAGACCGATTCGTGATATTATGGCATGTATTTGAGATAAACCATCGACTATGGAAGCCGAATCAGAGATAAATCTAATATAAACTCATTCTTTAATATGCATCTTTCTAAAGGTAATAAACAAACTAGATCACGTGTCACCAACAATCGGATCGGTTTCGAGACAGCGTTGCTAGCAGGGCACCGATTAGCTTACTTACTCCGATAGATCGATATATATCAAAGAACTCGTTTAAACCAGATTTATTTGTAACTTGCTTATTAAATCTAAATCAGCTATATAAGCAATAAGAATAGATATATTATGAAACTTAAATTGCAATAAAGCAGAATAGATCTTTCAAACAGATGTAAGCTGATAAGATAAAATCAACAAGATACGGTAAAAGGTGAGCGATCTAAACGAAGAATGGCGATACGCCTCAATCTAAAGCCTAGAACAACTCGATAAATTGATGAATTAAATAGACGAAGAAGGGCGATACGTCTCAATCTAAAGTCAAATAATTCGATAGGTGTCGCACTTACAGACAAACCGGAGGTCAAGATGATGCAGCCCTGCTTGCTGAAGAACTCGACGAAAAAGGTTTGTTGGCACGAGGGCCGAAAGTTGCGTTGTATTGATTGGTTTTGTGAACGTCTTTTATAATGGCGCAGGGTTTATATTTATACCCTGGAAATCCAACTAATCTTTGTCGGCTATGATAATATCTCTAACTTATTTAAAGTAAACTAATCTAAATTACCAAAACTATTACAATTGCCGTGCAATCAGGCCGTGAAGAAGCTTCCAGACGCATCCTTCTTCGGAAGTCGTACATGCTCCGGCCTTCTCTGCTCCGTGTCCGATTGGGACTCTATCGGACGAACTCTGATCGGAATCGGAGACCAACTCAGAATTTGACTCGGCCCCAGCCTTAGTTCTGTCACGCACATTTATAGCCGAGTCAAAATCTGGTGTCAACAATAGATGATAGACAGACTTACACCCTGCTTATTGTTATGATGTCTGTATTTGCTAAATTTGTTCCTATTCTGGTATACTCATATAAGCATAGTACTTATGTTGAAAGTCAATTCTTAGCTAACAAAATAAGATCATTTCTAGAATAGAAATCTAAAGATGCTAAGCATCTCTATCTGCAGCCATATGACCTACAACACTGACAAGGAAAGGCTACAGTACTCATGCTGAATGGATCGTATGTCTTTTATTTGATTGTCTCATCATCCTGTGTTTCCAAGTTGAGCTCTTCATATAATAGCTATGCTTATACCCTTTTCTCACCCTTATTTCTTGTGAAAAAATGCTGCTGACAAACCGTAGGACAGATGCTATTGCATCACCAAGATGTTGAGTGACAGCATGCTGTGATATTGGGGCACTAAAACTCGACGAGGAAGCACATGGTCTGGTACTAAAACTGTGGATGGAACCTTACTAAGGCCTGCCTATCGAATTTCTGATTTTTGTTGCTTCTCCAAAAGAAGGGAAGCAAAATCCCTGGTGGTAAAAAGGGAGTCACCGCATAAGAGAGATGGTCCCTTGGCGCCACCATATCCATCATGTTGAACTTTCTATGAGGAGCAATGAAGAAATACCTCATTTCCATTATTTTCTTTTGGCAATGTCTTTTAATAAATGAGCAAAGTTAATTGATTCATGGCAACGAGCAAACAAGAATGCATGTCAGTGTTGTGGTGAGTTTAATTTGTTATTCTGCACCAAACATTCCGTTTTACTTTTCCATTCCCAGCAAACTTATTTGTTGATGTTGTAAGGCCCACTAGCTGCACTGCATTGTAATTTCTCTGTTACGTCGTGGGTATCTTTGAATTTGCTAGTTGGATAGTTGATTTGTTCATTGGTTCTTGAATTCTGCTACCCAGCGAGGGTGAAGGGATGGCTACATGAGTGATCACAAGACTCATGGGGACGACTTGTAGAAGCATATGAAGAAGCTCTCTGGCTGTATCTTGGCAATAAGTACGAGTAAGCCNGAGTAAGCCACCTACCTCCTCGACTGTGCCATCAGCTCTTTCAGGCTCGGGAAGAACTGTGAGTTTGCTGCTACTCTGTCGGTCCATGTCTATTAGATTTTATTTCTTGCTCTTGGCAAATAATTTTGAGCTTGTGTCCTGTAGGAGCTAGAGCTACCAATCACGTTTTAGCTGTATTGAATGATTGGTTTCTATGTCCCAATTACAATAAGCCATTAACTAGGTAAACTATTATAGATGTGGCCTGTTAATTAATGGATTAACTCTCTGAGCTAGAAGATTATTTTGAAACTAAAAAAATAGTGTTGAATTCATGAGTTCCTGAAGTTAGTGTGTGATTACACACTGTTTTGTGAAATTAGTAGAGCTGAGTTAGGATATGCAATCTGGATTATCCAAAACAAATAATAAAAGGTTAGTTTGCCAAGTTTGAGATAAAATCTGTTCTTGGGTCAGTATTTGCTGTTGTTTACTCTCAGGTAATCGAAAGCAAGGCTACGAACTAGATGGAGTCTAGGGATGCTATCTGCATGACTGCCTTTGTATGTATGTGCTGCTCATTCTATACCATGTATGCGTGTCTCACACTATTTAATTATGCAATTGCAAACATGCACAAATGTTATTTTCATATGCAAGGATCAATTATGAGTCCGTGTCTGCCCCATGTTTTTAACTCATCACTACATGTGTCCCTTTAACATACTAGGAAGCTTGCACATGTTCTCAAGAGAGCAATGCTGATTGGACATGTATTATTGGTATGCATGTCAGTATGTCATTGCACAAAGAATGATAGTTAACCTTTTTCACAGGTTGCACAAAAGTTCCCACGGGTTTATATGGAGAATGGCAGCGAAACTGGCAAGCTACAGTGCTCTATGCTCTGTCCTCACTATGTCCGCAACAGTGAAGATGACAGGTTGATCTGATAAGCTGCCTACCCTGAAGACTATGTTGTTGCAGTGAAGCTGAGAGGTTGATCTGACAAGCTGCCTGCGATGAAGCTATAGAACATTGTTAGAAACCGGCCCATAAGGGCAACTTTAGTGTATATTTCTTAGACGAGGTGCAAAGCTTGCCATGTCAGGAGGTGCCAGCTAAGTAAAAAACGCTCCAGTGTAGTGTTTAGTATTTTTCGGAATGCTGAAGGTGGGCCCAACAAAAATAAAAAACAAAGGTTGATGCAGCAGCGAGGCGTCGTGCCATCCATGGAGGCAGAGGAGATGGTGACGACAGGAGAGAGAAGCAATTGTTTTTTATTAGCAGCACCCGGTGCAAAAGCAGGCACCTGGTGCCTCAAAACGCTAAGCTAGCACCCCCTCTCCAGTGTATCGCACCTCATTTATTTCTTTCTCTTTCATCTTGGCACCTCCTTAGCACACACACGCTGGAGCTGCCCTAAGGATTCTGGTCCTGGTACTGATGAGAAATTGGGGGTTGGACCAAAGCCCATTTCTCCAGTAGTGGATACTATATTAGTGATGAAAAAGGCTAATTCTTGATGGTATGCATTCAACTTCACAAAATACGTTGGCTTAAATTTTATGGAGGTTTTTCATGACAATATCTTTGTTTTATAAGGGCTTGTTGGAGAAGTCTTCCGGTTCATAGGATATGGGTTAAATTGTGCCGTAGAATTTTTAACCATCAGATAGTTAAAAGATTTTCTTTCTGTTCCGATACTAACCAGCATATGTTCTAATTGTTTTGTTTTCTTTGGCATTTATAGCGGGATGAGCTCCAATGTGAGTTTGACCAATTGCAATGCTTGTTTTACCTTTGTTTTTGTCCCGTAGCAATGCATGCGAACCTAGTCCACCAAACAGCACCAAACAAGCATTATTCTAACAAAACTAACTAAATAAAAAAAGAGTGCCGTGCAGGTCCAATGAGATAATGATATAACAGGATAAATAACAGGCCAAAGAAAAGAGCAGTAGGTTCTTTAACATTACCAAAAAGCAACATAGACCTAAACATATGCCTGAAAGTCCGATTTTAATTACTGAAATACATCAAGTCACAACAGTTACAATCTAATTTCCATTTAAAAAATCAGACTGCATCACACAAGCCACTAATCCAATTAACTAAGAATTAAACTTAAAACTGAACAACCATTTTCATTTCTCACCTGTCGGAGGTTTAGTCCGGCAGTCTACCCAGGGGTACCCAGATGGTAGATTTGTAGGCAAAGGACAATCGCAGGACTAGAGAGCTCGAGGTAACATAGGGACACAGGGATTATACAGGTTCGGGCTTCCCGGAGGTATAATACCCTACGTCCTGTGCTCGGGGGTCTTGTATTGCTTCGCTCGGCAAGGTTCTAGAGAACAACGGCGAGTCTCCGGGTTACAATGGGCGAAAGAATGAGATGAAGATGACCTAAGGGGTCGACCTAGGCCGCCTTATATAGGCTGGCGGCCTAGGGTTTACAAGTCGGTTATCTCTAAGCATTATTCGGCTGCAACTAGGAAAGTAATCTGAGTCGGTTGTAACACCATCTCCGTAATCCTTGGGCGAGATCCGAGTATCCCGCCGAGTGCCTTGCGGGCTAAGTCTTCATCAATCTTGTCCATCAAGTCCAGGGATCCTTGTTAGACGTGGGCCCAGACCGACTGTGTACCCGGCCGGTAGTGGACCCAGGGTTACCCATGTCCCACATCACTACACTGCACCTATTCAAATAAAAAAATGATAGAAATAAAAAATATGCTAATAAAAGGTGAAAACCATATTGTCTTGTAAAAGAATTAGGTGGGAGTAACATATATAAGAACAACAACAGAGAAGCGAAAACTCTACACTCAAAGGATCATAGGAAATACCCCAAATCTAATGCAAACAACATGGAACCAAGCACATCCATCAACTGCAAACCACATCCATCCAACAGATGTGGGAAATTCTAGAATCAAAGCATCAGGCCTACAACACAATCCACCAACCCATAATGTAACAGCCTTCCCTTCAACACCACACAGCATCGCCTTTTTGTATGGGCTCGCCCGCTTACACATAGCACCTTTCTTACACTTTCGTCCTCGCTTTGTGTAAAAGGGTTAACCTGAAGGTGCTATGGCCAAAGGACAAAGGTTTATAAGCTAGTTTCCCCCTTGTTCAACTAGCTATGTGGTACTAAACATGAGCGCCTGCACTCATGGGCCACAACTGGACCATATCAAATTGGACCGGGTGTCACACACATGCTCAACCACCTAGTGGAAACCACTATATAGGAAACAAACACCATGCCTACTGCACAAAATGAGTAGAAGGAATCACTAATTCACAAAATAGTAGTGCTAAGCTAAACATGCGAGGGACTAGACTAATCGCAAAAGAGAACTTTTCACAAGTAGTCACAAAAAGAATTAAATCCGCAAATCTTATGGAACTAATCAAGCTAATCAACAACTAATGGGGAACTGATGAATTCATCAAATACACTTGAGGAAACCTAATCAAGTCTCATGTGCACACCATCGGATTGACAGGGATGACAATGGATCGACGAGAACCGACTGATCAAACCTAAACGCGGCGCAATGAATGGAATATGAACAAAATGGACAGAGTGGGGTACGTCAAACTCACCAGGACGGATGTGGATAGCAGATCCAAGAAGGGGAGGGGAAGATCTCGAGCCGAGAGGGATCCCTGAGGAGAAACCCAGAATCGCCTCGCAATTGCCAGGGAGTGGCGGAGACGAGGAGAGAAGAAGTGAAAATGAAATGGAGCTTTTGGAGAGGACAGGAGGAAAATGACAGGAGCGACTTACAAAATGCGAACATTAAATATGGACCCACCCGTCGGTGACTAAAATAGAGAAAATGAGAGGTGAGGCGAGAGCAACGGATCAGACAGGAGAAAAAGCAAAAGCAAAGATCGGAAGGCTAAAAATTTGAGTGAGGAGAAGCTTTGTTTCACCCAAGCGAAAGATAGCTTTTCCTTATTTTTCAGATTTGGGAACGATGAATAGAGCCTGTTGGATAGATGGGTGTTTTCTATGTACCAAAATATTTTGGTAAGGTCCCAACACATATTTATTGGAATTAAAAATATTAGACACTTTTAAATGCTTTAATAAGTAAGGATTTAAAACTATATATAGAGATATAGAAAGAAATCTATACTATAAAGAAGAAAAACAATTGAAAACGTTTTTCATCCAGTTTAGGCCCACCGTACCCCTCACGCTGGACCCACCTGTCAGTATCGAGGGAGGTGAAAAAGGACAGAGACCCATAAGAACCACGAGTTAGAAAATGATTCTGCCAAAAATTAATTTCTTTTCGCACCTTTCGGTTTGCTTACCCACCGGTCGTACTCGTATACAACGAAGAAAAAAACCAAGAAAAGGAAACACAGGGAACGTGTGGGCCGTGGACGTTGTGTGGGGAGCGAGCGTTCTGTGCATGGACAATATGAAAGTGAAACCCTCCCTGCCCGGCCCGGCAACGAGTAAAGGCCCAGGCCTAGGTTCGTACGACGTGGGAGTCAAATATCTGTCTCGCGTGAACTGCGTGCTATGTGATGCGCTGGTGTTGTTGCAACTTGCAACGATACATGCAAGTAGAATTTGGTGCTATACCGTGTTTGGCATGGTAATTTGCTCCTGTGCTGCCGAGATTGAGAAAAGGAAATAAATGCCACGTCCAAGTGTTGGGATTACCAAATACAAGAAGCATGCACCTCTACTATAGAAAACAAAAACAGGACCCACCGTACTTCTCATGTTGGACCCACTTATCATGGTGGAGAGAGGTAGAATAAGGTGGAGACCCATAAAATTTTATAGTTAGAAAATGATTTTACCAAATATAAAATTATTCTTTCACCTATGATTCTTTACCCGCATGTCATACTGCGTAGGAATCGGCCCTGGCACTAAAGTCAAACAGGGACGTCCCGTGTACGTTTTTGTCTGCCAAATCTGAGTATACCCACACTATTCCGTTTGGTATAAGAAACTAAATTGTTTAACAAGTTCGTGTTATAGATAACTTTGTCGATCACTTTTAGATTACGTAGACATACATAGTTTTTATTTTTCCGGTGCCATCTCATTGTCCTCACCACAAGATGCAGCGTGTTGGCCAGCAAAAAAAATTCGTAATCGAGGCCAACGTCATCGAGGCCACCTACAATGCTATACCAAAATATTAAAAATTATTTTTGTGCAGGATTTTAAATAATCTTATACTATGAAGGCTTCTGAACATCTAATAACGATGACTATGTTGTCACTTATACTTTCCGTGTTTATAAAAAGAATATGCCATAATAGTATTAAAAATGCACATCATAAAATAGGCATATTAATTACCAACATATTACCATCAGCATAAGGGCTGGTGGAGAAAAAAAAGGTAGTTTTTTAAGTAGCGGGACATTGTGTCCGAACTACACGGACATGAGCATCAACCGATCCGTCACCATGGCCATGGGCAACGAGAGGAGTATGCGGCACCATCTTATGTCATAAGCGGTGGCTTTGAAATTTGCATGTATATGTTTTCGGATGATATATTCTAAACATCACTCCTCCCTCTTTTCCTTGTAAAAATAAATTACGCAGCCATGAACATCAATCAAGTCCATCGGCATGGGCAACCAGGTCCAAAGTGGTGTCATGGTATTGCATAAGTGAAGATTTTGCAATTTGCGTTTATTTGGAGGATATATTCCTCCTTCAACATCCACCATAGCTGCTTGTGAGAGAGTGATACTTCTCCTTTGTTTAAGATATGCTATCAAGTACCGATATATGTCCTTTGCTAATACTTTTAGTAGCAGAGTGATCTCATATATATACTTTGGTTAATATATGTGCAATGAAAATACATATCGGCATAATGCTAGGGATCTTTCTTAACCATGTCATTAATATTTTTCTACTTTTTATTTTTCATGGGTTATTACACGTGCGTGCCGCACGTGCGTCTATGCTAGTATAGATATAAAGATAGAGAAAAGTTACAAAATCAACATTATGAATACACAAAAGCCCACTATTCAAAACTTGTGATCTAAGTGGACACAAGTCCACTATTAAGCATGGGCCTAACTTGTGATCTGGGCCTCAAAAGTTTGGGCCAAAATCTTTTGGTAAGATCCCAACACATAGTTATTGGAATTAAAAATATTAGATATAGAGATATAAATAAGAATTTAGGAGTAGAAATAGATATAGAGATAAAATAGAGATAGAAATATATATATAAAGATAGAGAATAGAGATAGAAGTAGATATAGAAATGTAGATATAAAGATATAGATAGAGATAGAGAAAAGTTACACAATCACATCAGATTGGGTCACCTCATACAACACAAAAGCCCACTATTGAAACCTGACTTCGTGAGAGCGATTAAGGACACATGTCTACTGTTAAACGTGAGCGTGACTTGTGATCTGGAGCCCACAGTTTCGGTCTAAATCTTTGGTAAGATCTCAACACATAATTGTTGGAATTAAAAATATTACACTTCAAAATTATTTAGGAGTAGAAATAAAAATAATGATAAAAATAGAAATATAGATATAGATAGAAGTATAGGTATAAAGATAGAAATAGAAATATAAATAGATACAGAGATAGAGATAGAGAAAAGTTACGTAATCAAGGACACTGCATGCGAACACAAAAGCGCACCATTGAAACCTGATGATTTTCAGAGCGATTGAGGCCTTGAGGGTACAAATCCACTGTTAAATGTGGGCGGACTTGTGATTTGGGGCCTAAAGTTTCGGGCTTATTGGGTTGCGGGCCGCAGGCGTCTTCATCAGGTAACTGAACACCGTCCGTTACACTTGGGCTCGGCGCAATCCTGAGCGTCCCCAACGCGGCCAAGACGAGCTCACACCCACATCGCGTTCAGCCCCGTTCATTCTTCGCCCTCGGCGCTTCCTCTCCTCTTCCCCCGTCTCCACCTCCGCTTCGCCGGCGCCCGGGCCGTCCGACCGGCCATGGGGGTGCTCACAGCGACGGAGCTCAACCTCCTCGTCTTCCGCTACCTCCATGAGTCCGGTGCGTGCGCCCCTTCCGTTCCTTTCCTTCTTCCCCGTGCGTCTTGATTGCTTGAGCGGAGCCCAGAGTTTTCCTCATTTTTGCGCCGATTTAGGGTTTAGGGCTTCGCTGCTGCGCGCGCGGCTAGTTCCCCCTGTTGGGTTGTGGTGAATTTCGTGCGCTACTCTGGGATCCGTACGGATGGTGGTTGTTTGGGGCAACTTCCTGTAGATTTT
>CM014276.1:8123632-8150765 GCA_004135705.1 Alloteropsis semialata | reverse complement strand
GTGGGGAGCGTTTGGGATTACAGGGATTCGGATGGGGAATATTATTTTTGCTAGTTCTTATGAGGGATTGATGTGGTAGCTTCAAGGAAAATCCAGTTTTTGACGCCGTTTTTCTCTTGTTGCCCTTTCTAGGGCAGAAATTAGAGGTGTAGTCCGTGACTTGGGAGGAACTGTTCTATTAGTTCCGAACAGTCTTGGGTGCCTCAAGTAGAAAAACAGGAATGTTATTACATCTATCCGTTTCTTCCTCCGTAGATTGGTTTGAGAAACTTGCATGTTCTTATGTTTCTTTGTTGAATTATGGGCATTTGGGAATTTGGTGCGGCAGGACATTGAGCACTGTGCCCGTGTCCATGAATTGCAGCGCTCTATTGTGGTGCATAGGAGAATGTGGATATGGTAGGGAAGAATGGTAATAGGACCAGATGCCTTTTAGGGAACTGTTCTATTAGTTCCGAACTGTCTTTGGTGCCTCAACTAGTAAAACAGGACTGTTATTACATCTATCTGTTTCTTGGTAAGGCGTCGAGGTGCTCAGGGGAGCCAAGGCATCGCCAACGCTTGCCATAAGAGGGGAAGATTGAGGGGAGGAGTGACCAGCTGACCACTGTGAAGATAGGAGGAGCAGGAAGGGTGCCACGAACCACCAGGCAGTGCCTCCCTCTGCATTCCCCATCCTCCTGGCTCTGTCCCTCCGCCTTCCCCATTCTCACCGGCTCTGGCGCACATCCTGGGAGGTGCGCTATCGATCTGAAGGGGAGCACGGATGGCAGGAATCGATCCGCAAGGGAGAGCTGCCGGCGGCAGTCGATCTGCAGGAAGCTGTGTTCCATCTGGGGTGTGGCACAGGCAAGTGAGAGACTGAGAGGCTTGGTGCGGCAGGGAGGAGCGGCGGCGCTGCTGCAGCCTGTGAGAGAGGAGATGAGTAGTTATGGGCTGTTGGTGGGCTTGACGAACTTTTGCCTGCCCTTGTCTCCTATTCATTTTTCCTCATTTTCTCTCCTTTTATGCTATTAATCTGCTGTTTTACGTGGGTATATGGCCTCACCTCACCTAGGTGTTGGGAGGGGTAGGGCGCCACACCTTGCCTCAACGCCTTAAGAACCATGGTTCTGAGAAATTTGCATGTTCTTATGTTTCATTGATGAATTATGGGCATTTAGAAATTTGGTGCTGCAGGACATTGAACCTTGTCCATGAATTGTAGCGCTCTCTTGTGGTGCATTGGTGAATGTGGATATGGTAGGGAAGAATGATAATATAACCAAATGCCTTTTAGGGAACTTTTCTACTAGTTCCAAACAGTCTTTGGTGCCTCAACTAGTAAAACAGGAATGTTATTACATCTTCCTCCATGGATTGGTTCTGAGAAATTAGCATGTTCTCATGTTTCATCGATGAATTATGGGCTTTGGGGCATTTGGTACTGCAGGACATTGAGCCCTGTCCTTGAATTGTTGCACACTCTTTGTGGTGCGTAGGAGAATGTTGATATGGCAGGGAAGAATGGTAATAGGATCAGATGCCGTTTAGGGTCGCATGATGGTAGGCGACAGGGTTGGGCAATATGTTGATTGTGATTGGGAAGGTGATTTTCTTGTTAGTTTTTGTAATGAATTGTATGCATAATTCTAGGGAAACTCAGTTTTGGTGCTAGTTCCTGTGCCTCTGTGGCCATTTTGCTGCTACTGCCCTCACATGACGAAACTAGATGCAGAGCATAAGTCAGAAACTCAGAATCTAGCTCCAGAGGTTTCTGACATTATGGTCTCTGCTCTGTTAGTGCCTAACAGAGTTTGATGTCAAACAAGAATTCAAGAATGTTATTTCATGATCTTTCCGTGAATTTTTTAACCCGCCGTTTTCATACTCTAGCCTACTTGCTGCTTTTTAGTGCTTCGGTTCTTGACATATGTTCCGACAACCTGTTACACTGCACATTTTTTCTAAATTTCTGCCAGTTCTATTTCCAAGGATATGCAGGCGAGCGGCGCACCAATATATCAGGAAAGATAGTGTCATTTTAACTACTAATAGTTTCTCTTGCTCTCCAGGTTTCGTTCATGCTGCATTTACTCTAGGGTTTGAAGCAGGGATCCATAAGGGTAGCATTGATGGAAATGCAGTCCCACCTGGTGCTCTGATCACTATTGTGCAGAAAGGCCTCCAGTACATAGAACTAGAAGCAAATACTGAAGAGGTAAGCCTGTTTATCTTTCAGTATTTATTACTACTACCAATTGATGTGACACCATCCACCTTTCTTGTTTCAGAATGATGAAGAAATTGAGAAGGATTTTGCCCTTCTGGAACCACTTGAAATCATCACAAAGGATGTTGAAGAGCTGCAACATCTTGTGAAGAAGAGGAAAAAGGAGAGATTTCAAACTGACCGTGAAAAGGATAGGGGAAAAGAGAAAGAACGTAAGGAGGAGCATGAACGACGTCCTGGAGGAGAACGCGAGAGGGATCGCCATGACAAAGAAAAAGAACAAGTGAGGGAGAAGGATAAATCCGAAAAAGATAGGGAGCATGAGAAAGAAAAGGAGAAAGAAAAAGATAAAGAAAAGCAGCATGCAGAGCGTATTGATAAGGTTAAGCATGAGGAAGATTCTCTTGCTGGCGGAGGTGATTAATTACTACCTGTTTGTTATATTACCTTTCTGATACCAGTTTCCAATAAGGAACTTTTAACAAATTATGAGTATGCTTGCATCTGTACTTAACTTGAGAATGTTTGATGCTCGATAAATATGTCAAGTGCTGTCATGTTACAACATGACAACGCTTCCAGTTGATGGGGACCATGTATTGAGTCTTTGGACATTTCCTTATGTAAGCGTCTTTTCATTTTCTGCACATTTTGAGCAAGTTGGTATTTTATCGATTAACATGTGATGCTATAAATAAATTTAGAATCTTCCGTAGCTTGCATGCGAAAAGGAAAAGATCTACGAAACGTACATAGAACTATATTCTAAGCTGCATTAGTGCTCGAAGTAACCATTTTTTTTAATATCTTCATTTTCAGCCAGCATATTATTTCATATCTTTTATGAACAACTTGGGCATGGAACTGATTTAGGTAATGTGCTTTAATTTCATGGAAGTTAGGTGCCGTTTGTTTTGTTCGTTTTACTCTAATCAGGTAACATTGCATATTTTCTTCCTTTTTGTTTTGTATGGGAGGACCAGAAACTGATCGCGGGGGGATCTGGTAACAGCCCATCAGAAACCGATTACAGGCCAAAATAGCTTGCATCAGAAAATAATACGACTTGTTGATACCCTTCCAAAATCACAATGCTTCCACTCCCTTCGGTGCCCGCCCAATCCCTCACCTCATATCCTGCAACCAATGGTTGACTGTAACTTGTCGCCATGCAAATCAACCTCGCTGCCATGTGTGCCCCTCTGTGGCCAGTTGCCGCTCTGCACCTCACCGTCAACAACCTCTGTAGCCCCACTGCTCCATGATTTGGCTGTGGCACCTTGCTGTCAATGACCTCCAGAGCACCTTCGTTTGTTTATTTGGTTGCGACTTCCATCTACGCTAAACCAATGGTTGCGACTTCCACCAGAGTATTGTTGCTTCTGTCCTTGTTCTCGATTACCACCAAGTTCCCTGGTTGCTTGTTATGTTGGTATGTTGTGAGAAGTAGCAATCTGCCAGAGGAGAAAGGCAGAGGTTCAACACTTGTGTTGCATTTTCTGTGAACCAAACAAATCCAGTATTTCATTTGATTTTCCATCCCTGTTGTTTTCTGTTACTATTTATGTTACGATTTTTGAATCAAACACTACCATGGTATTAATTAACTAAAGAAGAGAAATATGATTCTAAGAGTAGCATATCCAGTTTGTACACTACTCCCCTTCAGCATGTTGTACTAAATCTTAATGCCACAGGTCCTACTCCAATGGATGTAAGTGTAACTGCTCAGGAGATTTCTAGCACCGATGTGACTGTTTTGGAAGGGCACAGTTCAGAGGTTAGCAGGGTCCTTTAGTACTCTACTTTGTCCTCGTAAAAATGAGTGACTTTGTTTTATTCTCTTACTATTTCTTTTAAATTTCTCTATATACAGGTTTTCGCTTGTGCGTGGAGTCCAACTGGTTCTCTTCTAGCTTCTGGGTACGTCCTGCCGTCCTTACTATCTGCTATATCGCATAGACATTTGTATTCTTGTTTTGTTTTTTGTGCTCCTATAGTGATATGTTTTGGCATACTAAACAGTAACACGCTATGGATTACCACAATTATGAAAAGTCCTCAGGTCTTTGATGCACCAGTCTTGAACATCACCTTTCAATATAAAAATTAAGGGAAAAATCGGTTCTGTGACATGCAAACACTTTAATTAATACCATTGAAAGATTGCGCCATTTAAATTTATACAACTCCTAATTTTGATATCCACGGTGGAACTTGGGACTTTTTGACCTTGTCTTCTTTCAGCTGCATTAAGGCGCTATTCCTTTCTCCCTTCCATCGAATAGCCAAGGTCTCACTATCCCCTCGTTGCTGGTGCTGATCTGAAGCAATCACAGCCACGGTAGTTTTTCTTTGGTGGCATCAGTAGGAACAATGTGGCCATTTGTTCAAGAAGAGAAGGACGAGTCTGGTTGAATGCTCTAGGCATTTCAAATGATAAGGCCCAAGGGCAAATGGCATTTCACCTTCCCAATCTTGAAAAAAAAACTGTAATGGAAGTGGATGCAATGGTATATTTTAAAATGGCGCAATCTTTCGGTGGTATTAAAGTGTACCAAGTCAGGTTGATGGTATATTTCTACAACCAGTATCTTCTGTGTCATAGAACTAATTATTCCGAAAGTTAATGAACTTAAATTTCCTCTATACTGTCTTCTAAACTTCTCAAAATTTGGCACTTCCCATCATGTATTGACATCGCATCTTTCTATATTGTAATTCATATGTATGCAGCCCCTCGTATGTTTATTTTTACTCTGTTGACTTACCATACTATATTTCAAACACGCTAGGTCTGGTGACTCAACAGCTAGAATCTGGACAATTCCAGATGGTCCATGTGGTTCCAGCATGCAATCATCTCCTCCGGGTGTTCATGTTTTGAAACATTTTAAAGGTCGGACCAACGAGAAGAGCAAGGATGTCACTACACTTGACTGGAATGTGAGTTTCTTCCTGCTGCAAAGTTTTGTTTATTATCCCATATTTTTCTTGCATTTCATGTTTTTGGGATTTTGGGGTGAAGTTACCTGGGAAACCATTTCGTACCCATGCTATTAATTACAACCTGTTCTAGTATCCCACTTGTTTATTTGTTCACCATCCAAAATTCTTTTTTAGCATCTAGGTCCCTTTACATCATTGTATCTGTTTTGCTGCATCCCTTCCAGGGTGAAGGTACACTACTGGCTACAGGCTCCTACGACGGGCAGGCAAGAATATGGAGTAGAGATGGTGAGTGAACTATTGTTTCTGTGTCCATGTTTTTTGTTTGCTTTGGCTCTTCATTTTGATGTTAAAATTTTTCTGATTGATAATGTGGCCTGTCTTGATTGTGTGATTATTTTAATTGACTTATGTTGGACACAGTTATTCAATTTTCCTTGAATTTTATGAGTTGAAGAAATCATATAGGTCATACAGCCTATATATTTTGTTTCCCCTATTATTTTGTCACATCCTTTTGTTATGATCAATGAATTTCAGGAGAGCTGAAGCAGACATTGTTCAAACACAAGGGGCCCATATTTTCGTTGAAATGGAATAAGAAAGGAGATTTTCTCCTAAGTGGAAGCGTTGATAAAACTGCTATTGTTTGGGATACAAAGACATGGGAGTGCAAGCAGCAGTTTGAATTTCATTCAGGTATAATTGGCATGCCAGAATGCTGTTTTTTTTAACTGATATAAGTCTCTATTGGAAAAAAAAGAGCATTTGCATTGGATTCAATCTAAGCCAACTCTCGCCTATTTTTATGTAGCTCCAACGCTTGATGTTGATTGGAGAAATAATAACTCTTTTGCAACATGCTCAACCGATAATATGATATATGTTTGCAAGATTGGGGAACAGCGTCCAGTTAAAGCATTCAGTGGCCATGAGGTTAGTTTCTTCAGTGATTATATTCTCAAAATCATGGTATGAACTCCACGGTGTTCTTGTCTGGATGATTCTATACTACCCAAATGTAAACACTGAACATTCTCGTGTTATCAGACACTTTATATATGCCATTCTCAAAAGTTAAAAATTATGCAACATGGTTTGTTGATACTTCCTGGTATATTAAATGGATGTGATTATTGATCTATAATTTATTGTATGGCATGGTGTCGTTTGCACACAAATGTGATCACATGCAGATGTACATTCAAGTCAATTGTCTTCCTCTAATTCTAGTTTTGGAAATGTACCTCATTATGGCAATTCTACATGCTTTCCAGAGTGAAGTTAATGCTATCAAATGGGATCCAACTGGTTCTTTTTTGGCTTCATGTTCCGATGATTGGACAGCAAAGGTACTATTTCTTTCTACAATGATTCTATTAGTATGACTGTCTTCTGACTCGTGTACAATCCATCAAGGCTTTATGAGGATGTGAGGTACACTGGTTATCTGGCCGAGTTGTAATACTCAGTGGTGCACGTAGTCATTTCCTTCTTTCTAAAATAAAGTTGACTATTTACTTTTACAAATGGCAGTATCCCCTTGTTTTTTCTCGAATAGCTCCCTAGTTCATTGCATAGTTGTGCACACTGAAATTATTTTAGTAAAGTTTAGCAGTATATCTCATCTGCTATACCTGTTAGATGTGCAATCTGTTAAATGGTACATATAATGTTTCTAGATGTCTAGCTTCCTGGTTGCTTTCTGAAGAATGTAAACTTCCCACGTTGCCACGCAAACGTGCCCATGCTCACTAGTGCACACACACTGCAGCACTGAAATTGACTTATTTACCTATGGATTCACAGCTGCTATCCCTGCGGTTATGCTTTTACATCTTTACTATCTCCTGTAATAAAGCGGTTTCCCCTTTTTGTTATCTTCTCTTTGCAGATATGGAGTATGAAGCAAGATAAGTGTGTCTTTGATTTTAAAGAGCATACCAAGGTATGCCAAATCTGTCTGCTTTTATGATTCCTTGAACTTATGGAACTATCTGTAATCTGCTGAACTGTATTTTGCAGGAAATATACACTATTCGGTGGAGCCCAACAGGCCCAGGAACAAACAATCCTAATCAGCAGTTGCTTTTGGCTAGGTAAACAGCACAGAGATCTAATGTACACTGCATATAATGAATATTTGTATTTGAGTTTTGAATCAGTTTTCTTTATGCAGTCAATTATTAGTGATTCTCATTATTTGCTGTAATCAAGTATCATGCATCTTATGTATGGCACACCTGGCATGCATAATAATGGTCAATGATAACAAAATTTAGTGTACTTAATTTCGGAAATTTTGGCACTACACCTAGTTTCAGCCAGTTTAGCATTTGGATCATTTTCTGATATTGCTGCTGATTAACTAAGATTATACAGGTACCTGGAGTTGGTTTCTTACCTCTTTGGAACTCCCCTGCACGACAGCATTAATTTACTATGTTGTTTCATGTGCAGTGCATCTTTTGATTCTACTATCAAGCTTTGGGAAGTTGAGCAAGGACGCCTTTTGTACAGCTTGGCTGGCCATAGGTATTAATATCACAAAAAGTGAATTATTGTTATACTTGTGCTTGCTCACGATGTTGAACAGAGCTTTTGCATGGCTGCAGGCAACCCGTGTATTCTGTTGCATTTAGCCCTGATGGAGAATACTTAGCAAGTGGGTCCCTGGATCAGTGCCTACACATCTGGTCTGTGAAAGAAGGTAGGATCCTCAAGACCTACAGAGGGACTGGTGGCATCTTTGAAGTGTGCTGGAACAAGGAAGGCAGCAAGATTGCGGCCTGTTTCTCGAACAACACAGTCTGCGTGATGGATTTCAGGATGTAGTCCAACCAGTAGTGTAATGCATGTCAGGTCTAAAACAAGGCTAGATCTGTCCTTCCCACAAATAGGTGGGAAGAGCATTGTCAGCTTAATGTACATCTTAGGTGGCTTTTAATTTCCTGGTCCATGTACAGTTTTCTTCTTGGTTATACTGACCATAGAGTAGCTATGTTGTGGTGCAAAAGGCTTAACAGGGTTTAGTCGTATGTTAATGTTTTGGTGATAAAATGCTTATCCTTCTGAACGCTTATCATCCTTCTGAATAGGGATGGCAATCGGATCGGATTCGGATGGTATCGAATTCGGATAGCACTTTTTACCACATAATAAGTCGAATTCGAATACGAATTCGGATGTTGTCGAATTCGGATGGTAAACGAATAATTCGAATTCGGATAATATTCGGATATTCATTTAACTTAAATAATGGCATTTAGCAAGTTTTGTTTTTTTGCTTATTTTATGATTTTGAAAGAATGAAATCATCAAAAAATATACAAGCATGAATCAAATACAACATACGCACCCAAGATTGTTAGTTAAAAATATTTTTTGTTATAATTTTTTAAAAAACATAAAAATAAATGATAATAAATACATAAAATAATATAAATATATTTTACAATAATTAATACATTATTTTGAGTAAATTAAATCAATAACTGTATTGGTTTTAAAGTAAATCAATATAATATATTTATTGCATGGTTCAGAGGAGTTCCTGTGCTACACGAATACTGAAAAATATCGGATATTCATCCATATCCACGTTTTATTTCGAATTTGAATGTATCCATTTAAGTTACCACATTGAAATCGAATGCGGATACGGATATTTTTCGCGGATACGAACTCGGATATTTCATCCGTCTACTTACCATTTGCCATCCCTACTTCTGAACGAGTAGCTATCTTGAAGGAATGCGTTTATGTATTCTGAGATTATGGGCATTTTTGTCTTGCCATTTTCTAGTACAGGTTGCTTATTAGTAATACAATGGTGGTTCGGGCAACCCTTATATCTGGTGCATTTCCCACTGAATCTTAGTTCGTGGTCTATAATAATTGGCAAGTAATTGCGTGGAAAAATCCTACGAGATCTGATCCTTCCAGTTCTGCAAGGTCTATGGACTATGGGCTATGGCAACAGCGCAGACAAACCAAGTCGTGGGCACAGACAAAGCCACCTTGTCCGGGCAAAACTCCTAAATGACACGGCCGCTGTCCTCATCAAGGTCGAGAGATAGATCTGCATCTTGATACAATCGATCATCCACCTTGTTCATGTGTTTTAAAGCCTTTTTCCTGTGATGATACAACTCCAATTTCGATCCTCGAGTACATATTAAAATTTGAGAAAAGAAACTGTTCTATAACCGTCAACCACTTTTCAACCTTGAATTTAGAGTGGTTTTGGTTGACATGGTGAGGTTAAAATATTTATTGTATTTCACAAATTGGTACAATATCTTAAAAACTTTTCAATTTTTCTTGCGATAGAGTCCACAACCTAAACATATTTATATTTATATGTTCGACAAAATATAATTTATAATTTAAAAAACTAAATAAAATATTTTTGTTGGCTATTCAAAATTTAATTCCTCTTTGAGCAAATTGAGTTTTTTATACTCATACATGCATTTATATTTCCCGAGTCATTAAAAGCAATGCACTAGTTTTCCTAATGAATATGGTTTTCAAAATTTTGTAATCTATACATGGCTTTAGATTTTCTTTAGAAAAGTTCAGTTGCACATATGATTATTTCAAAACCTAAAACAATTTGATACGAAGTTTTAGTTTGATCAACACAATGAAAAGGGCCTACTTTAGTTCTAAGTTCTAACACTATGCAGTCTTGCCATACTTTATTCCCTGACATTTCATCGAGCCAACTAGCAGTCCATATAACTTGTGCAAAACAAAAGGGTGCAAAGGGCTAAATTTTTGGGAGGAGAGGATTGAACCTAAACCTCACAATTACCATTAGAGCATCCACATACCCAGAACCCTACTCAAAAAGTAGAGGCCGGAGGCACCCAAATTTCTCCTTCTAGTCCCATCTCCCACGGGGGTCCGTGGGGAAGTCCCTACTCTTCGGTTGGCAGTTTCTTTCCTCCTCCTCCTCTCTCCCGCGCGCTTCTCCTTCGCGCCCGCCGATCCGCGCCATCGCGCCGCCCCGGCCTCCACGCCATGACCATGCTCGTGTGCGCCACCGACCACCTCCGCGTAGCCCCATGCTCGTCCGAGCCACCGGACGCGTGCCCCTCAGCCTCGAGGCCATGGCTCCCGACCTAGACCTTCACGGTTTCACCGCTCCACTCGACTTCTGTTCACGAATCAGTCGCCACCACCCCGAGCTCGAGCGGATCCGCGGCCTCTGCCCCAAGCTCGGGCAGATCCGCGGCCTCCGCCCCGAGCAGCCGTCGCCGCCCCGAGCTCGGATGGATCCGTGGCCATCGTCCCGAGCAGGAGCTGTCGCTGCCAAGGTTGTTAGTATCGGGATACTAGGTAGTATCGTTTTTGTCCAACAGTATCGAATCGTAGGATCGTATCGTAGTATCGGGATACTATCGGATTATACATAATACATATTTTATATAAGATTTGCACTATATTGTACAGATTGAAGCAAATAATGTCTACTTGGATGAACTAAATTGACTGTTTGCAAATGTAAGTGTTCTAATTGATATTATATTTAATGCAACTTATCTCAAATAATATTTTATTATCATTGAATCATTTAAAAAATTATTTATATCAATTATTATGTGGTATCGTAGGATCGTAGTATCGGGATACTATGAAATTTCATGTAGGATCGTATGGAACCTTTCTGTAGGATCGGGATACTATGAAAATTAAGATACTAGGTGGGATCGGTATCGTTTTGTCTGGGTAGAATCGTAATATCGTAACATACTACGATACGTATCGGGATACTGACAAACATGGTCGCTGCCCCAAGCTCCGCCTAGCACGATGCTCACAGGAACCGTGAGCTCCCATCGGTGCAGTTAGGGGCGTTGCTGCGGCTCTCCTCGTCTACACAAAGGCCCCCCCTGCACGCCAACTTGCTTGCTGCCGCCGTGAAAGATAGAAGAAGCAGAGACGAGGAAGAAGAGGAGACGAGGAGGAAGAGGAGAGGGAAAAATAAAATGAGAAAGAAAAGAAAATGGTAGACGCTAACGAGTGGTTCCAGCTGTCATAATTAAAGTAGGGGCTAGAATTCAAGAGTTGTTGCTGGAGTTGACCATAAAAACAAACCTCGAAAAAATAGAGAGGGTCCCTACTCAGGTTACTAGAGGCTTCAAGTTGGGGCTATTGCCAGAGATACTCTTAGGCTACACGCTACAATCAATTGTGTGACCAATGTTGGACGCTCCTTAGCGACACCATTTTACCCTTGTTTATCTTCAATAATGGCATAAATTTGATATCGAAACTATTGATCATACTCTATAACCGGGATGTTTTTGTATATGCATGTGTTTTTGGAGGATTTCTGTTTACGCAGGTTTTTGGGCTAAATTGGAGCACATATGGACAAGATTTGTGACCAAGGATGACACGGTGAAAGATGAAGGCCAGAAGCCCGAAGAAGAGGCTAGGCCAGCCGGCCCCACATGGCCTAGGCCGGCCGAACCCACATGGCCTAGGCCGGCCAGTCTATGATGTTCCAAACCCCGTTCGTGCTCATCTTTGGTGAACCGTTCTCTGAGAATGTTTGAAAGGCAAATGCTTCAAGATAAGGTCAAGTGACTTTGGGGTCAAGGCAAGTCAATTGAAGAATTTGGAAGGTCATCCACTTCCCATTCTTATCTCGAAGATATCCCGAAGCAAACGACGTCCAAAGGCCCACATGCATAGATGGAATAACTACTAAAGCTTCCAGAAGACTTGAAGAGAAAGATATATGAGGACGAGGCGGCCAGTAAAGAGGCCAGGCCGGCCGGCCTGGGCCTCTCTGGGCCGGCCGACCTAGGGCCCCTGAGGCAGCCTGCCCCAATTAACCCGGCTCAAGCGCATGAGACCACTCCCAGTGCGGTACTCCACATGCTTGAACCGAATTAATCATGCAGTCTGTTGGGTAACGTCCCGATGAAACCACCGATTCTTGACCGAAATAAAATAGCAGCAAGTCCCACTCGAAGATGGGCTCAGGAAGTACAACTCATCACAAATTTTATATCACAAAGTTTACATGGATAATTATACAAATACAGTGATCAAGTTTTAATTGTTACATCACATAGTTATAAACAGCGGAAGAGTTCTAACGTCGATACAAAAGAAACCATGTGGAGCCCTCACATGATCTTATTCACCGCGGCCCTCGCTCGGGGAGGATGGCTCAAACACCAAAAACCAACTAACAGGATCACCTGAAAAACAAAGCCACAAGCAAGGCTGAGTATACTAATACTCAGCAAGACTTACCTGACAAGGTTAAATTCTAGACATGCAAGGCTTTATGGTGGAGGGAATTATTTTGCCAAAAAACATCTACAAGTTGATCCATATTTTCAATATTTTAGCCAAGTTAAAGTGAGACTAACCATTACTAAGTTCTCTAAACTATCTAACAACAATTAGTGTCGAAAAACAATTGATTAACCAGATATCATCTTTACTCAACCAACAACATCTCTACCCATTGGCCAAGCCACTGATGTGCGACAAGCGATCAAGCAGCTTCATGTAACCGCGAAGGACGGACAACTCGAGTTGATTTTACCATGCATGGGACAACCTAATCGCACGCCCCGTGAGAGACACCCAGGACCTCATGAGGTAACCGTTCTCATCTCTCCCTGCCATCTGCCATCAGGGCCCACTCCACCCGAGTGCACGCCCCAACGAACCCCAGGTGCCCCAGGCAAACCTGTGCCACGGCCACTGCTACACTCGCCATCATCTCCCTCGCCCAATGGAGTAGGAAGACCCGTCAGACGTCAGTTTGAATCAAGTACTAGGTTTACCAGTTTACCATATTTCCCGGCATACGATTAGTACCTTCAAAAGCTTGACCAACAACGCCACACAATCAATGCCTTAGCCAACATCCATCTGTGCAAGCGGGACATTCAACCAAACAGTAATATCGCACAAGTCCTGCTTGCCAAACTTCATAAATAAACATAAAGTAAAAGCCTATATCTCGCGAGTGACAAGGCAATCACTCGACTTCTACCGATCCTAATTAAGCACGGCATTCTAAACGACCTACACATACTAGTATTAGGACATGGGTACCTAGAGATCATGCAACTAGGGTTTCAAACAACTCCTTAAACTTAAATGCGCAAAGTAAGGCATAAAGCAAAAGTGTTAGTTTGAACTGAGGTTCATGCTCCGGGGCTTGCCTTCCTGCTTAGCAACGGCCTTGGGCCCTTTCGGACTTGGCCAGGATCTTCTGCGGCTTCAGTTAGTTCCGGCTTCATGGTCGACGGCTCGCGGATCACTTCACGTTCGATACGCCAACAACTACCGGATGATCTACAAATAGTGATGCAGATGCATGAGGTGTAGGAATGCAATAACTCAAATTAAACAAACACAGACCAATCATTCACTCATAACATCAAACAACCCAAATTGTTGATTTTTCTTGCTAAACTGAACATTCAGCACTTCAATAAGATAACACAAATTTCTCAGATTTTTATCAGTTCAAAAACTATTTATTCTATAAGCATTAACCTAGCTATTTTCATGCATTTAACTCAAACAGCAATATTTTTAGTAACAAAGATTATGGCGAGCATGGTTTCTATAACTAATCACTCTAACATATTTTTCAAGAATTTTTTAGCATTTTACCCTACTTTTGTCTATTTATTTTAACACCTACAAGTTGTAATCAGTTAGAAAATCATAAGTAATTCTACAAACACTTTTTGGTGATGAAATTTTTATTGAAGCTAAAATTCTATCAGATACATTTTTTGTGAATGTTTCATATTTTTCTAAGCTACACAAAATATTTGAGGATTTATCTACACTTAACTAACTAGAAAAAAACTTAAATCATAACTTAAAAACTACACATTTTCTGGAGCTGATTCTTTTTGTAAGGGTTCCTAAGCTCCAGAGAAGCTCTAACAAAAATTACCACATTTTATTGAGTAGTTTAACTATTTAACACATTTTCCACTTCATTAACTCAACTAAATCTATATCTATCAAATACATGCATAGGCTCTGACCACCAGGTACTCAACTTAACTCTACTAACCACAACAGAACCCTTAGAGGTGGTTTTGCATTTTTAGCTTATGCATATGATTTATAAAGCAATAAACAATCTCTCAAGCACATATTAATATATAAAGTAATACAATCTGCAATCCACAGTTCACACATGCATATGATATACCACTGGAAAGATAATTTCACAAGGATTCCAGAAAGTCTAAATTTGTGATTTTATGATTTTTCTCAGCTATAATAAAGTGAAAAGAAAATAGCAAAAAAGAAAAACTCTTTTACATTGAAGTCCTTGCCAGAATCAAACTAATTGTAGAGAGGTCCTTTCTTCGCGAATAAGCCCCTACATCTTGCAGATAACCCCCTACAATAAACCCACTATTAAACATAAATCCATTCTTTTTACACAAAACCCCTTGAGCTTTCTATCTTCTTACCCTTTTCCCTTTCTTCTTCCAGCTCTGGACAGAGTGTACTGCTCGGCTCGGCCATGGCATGGTGGCCGGCCTGGGGCCGTCCTGGCTGGCCGGCAAAACCGGGGAGAAGGGCGCAGGGGCGGCCTGTGCAGGGGCGCGGCCTGGCCTCTGCCCTGGGTGGCCGGCCCCTCGGCCAGGACATGGCCGGCCACGAACAGGCCCGGCGGCGGCCCTGGGCGAAGGTAGAGCAGCTCGCCGGAACAAGGAGAAAGAAAGGGGAACGGCCAGGGAGGATCAGTGGACCGAGGGGGTTCCATTTTGATGCTCAGTGGGGATGGAGAAAGATCGTAGGAAGCTGTCCACGGGGGAGGGGAAAAGCTCGGTGTTCTGTACAGGGAAGATGGCCGAAAAAACTCGAATTGCCAGCGATGCTGTCGATGGCGGAGGAAACGGAGTGACCGAGGGTGGAGGGGACATGGTGGGCAAGCGCTGCGCGAGTTTAATTGCTGAATGGTGGGGTGAAGAGACCGGTGAAAGCTCCTGGCCTTTAATGGGCTCGGTTAATGGCGCCGGTCGAGGTGGCAGCTCGAGTCCCACGCTCGCGAACGGCGCGACACCGAGTAAGGACGTGTGGCGAAAGGCGAGCTGGCACCACGGGGTGTGGACGCTTGGCCGGCCACTTGGGCGCGCGACAGCTCAGCCCCGGCGTCGATGATGCCGAGGCCGGCGTCGGCCTGTCAAAACTGAATTGACTGACGTCGATTCAGTCATCCTGGACAGCAGCATTGGCTTGACTTTGGCTCCACTTTTCTCCAAATTTTGTTCGTAAACGTAAAGATCGGCCAATGTAAAAGTTGTAGAGAAATCATAGGGCTACAATTCCTACAAAGGGTCCTATAGTATTTGAGCAACAGTTTAAGAGATATTGAGTGGTGAAATCAGACCAAAATCTGTCCAAAAAGGACTGACGAAACTGAATTGCATTACTGCGATGCAGTTCGTTTTCTGAGTAACAATTGGACTTTGGTCCCTCGTTGCTCCCAATTCTATTTGTGAACATACTGATCGGCCAAAATAAAAAGTGTAGCTGATAGATAAGGCTACAACTTCTACAAAGGGTGTCACCAGTTTTGAGCAACGCTTTGAAAGTTATGGAGCCGATAATTTGGTCAAAAACAAGGATTTTCAGACTCAGACATTTCAGCCAAGTGCTGAAATTCAGGGGTCTGACCTGACTTTGATCAAGTATTTGAACAAGCAAATGATGTTCTGTTTGGTCCAGTCACTATCATTATAAAGAGGTTACTTTGTACTCCGACTTTCATATTGGTGGAATTTCAAGTGCTTAGGCAAAATAAATTGTTTAGAGCCTCTAAAAAAGGTTAAAAAGAAAAGGCTCTTATACCTGAAATGAGAGTCAAAGGACTTCAAATTTGAATTTTGAATTTTTGTTTGAACTTCCAGTACTCAATTGAGTTTCTAAACATGTAATTGACATCTTAAGCAACATATTCACATATTTTTCATATGTTAATATTTTTGTTCATGTAAGTTGACTAAGTCAACATGCACAAATATATGCACAACATCAACAAAATGCTCATGATGCATGCCATGATTTGTTTAATTAGGCTTATTAGGGTTTCTAATTACTATAGTGACACCAGGGGTGTCACACCCCCCTGGCGGCGCCTCGCCCTCCCCTTCGGCCTAAGGTTTTCTTAGGGTATAAATAGCCCCTGTACCCCCTGCCACGCAGATAATCATCCATCATTCGACGCCGAGGAGCAGAGGAGCTAGAGGGACACCTTTCAGAGAGCTAAGGGTCGTGCTAGTTGTCTAGGGTTCTACCCTAGCCGACGTGGGAACCCTGCGAGGAAGACCACGTCGGAGTTCTGGAGCTAAGATCATCAAGATCAAGGTACGATTTCGGTGGTGATCTTGTGATGTACTATCATTCATAGTGAAGTTATTTGCATTTTTGAATCTTTAGCGATCAAGTGCCTCTTTCTATGATTTTGTTCTCTCTTGGTTTTGCTTCTTCTCCAATCTATTCTTGAGATAGATTGCTTGGGGGTGTTCTTGTAGCCATAGTGGCTAGGGGTTCATAACGAATCTACCAAGTGATTCGACATATTCACTTGTGAACGTGCCCTTAAATTGCCCACGCCGATAGGGAGCATTATGACAGGGTGTGATCCCGTGTACGGTGGAGCTTTCGAGAGTATGACCAGAGGTCGTGATTTAAAGATGCTTTTTATTGAGATTCACATCTATCTTACTTCAGTCTATTTGGCTCAGAGCTACAATATATGCATGATCTAGGTGATCTAGATTGGTTATTTCTAACTCTCTCTTGCTACCTCCAGTGTTTGGTTTTAGTAGATTAGATCTGTTTTACAACCCTCTTCAAGACTAAAGGATTTCTATGCTAGTTGGATTGTTTCATATCTTTAGTTCCACGGATTGATAAACCTTGGGGAGTACTCTGAGGGTAGAGCTACAACTGATCCGTGCGCTTGCGGTTCACGATTGACGTGTCTAAGGGCCACCAACAACCAACGTGAAATATTAATATCTTCATCTGTTGATCCAATCCAACTTTCACTACTGGAGAAACCACCTTCGGTACCTCCCCTTTAGTCCTGACCACATTTGGCACCGGGACTAATAGGTGCTTTAGTCCCGAGTCCAATAGGTAGTAGCCAGAGAATCCTTTAATCTCGGGTAGAAATGAGCTTTAGTCCAGATGAGTGCTACCAGCCGGGACTACATCTTTTAATCCCAGGTGGTACTACCCACCAGGACTAAAGCTCGCCCCTTTTAGTCCCGGTGGGAACGACACCGGGGACAAAAACCAGTGACCGGCAGCTCTTTCCGTATATTTCTAAGTCCTCTCGTCTCTTGCCTCTGTCCCCTCATTTCTCCATCTCTCATCTCTCTCTCTCCCCTTTTCCTCTTCCTCTCTTCCTTTCTTCACTGAAGAGGGCATCAGAGGATGAAGATGAAGAGGGCGCGGCCCTCGCGGCTCGCCGCGNTAAATGGATGTGATTATTGATCTATAATTTATTGTATGGCATGGTGTTGTTTGCACACAAATGTGATCACATGCAGATGTACATTCAAGTCAGTTGTCTTCCTGTAATTCTAGTTTTGGAAATGTACCTCATTATGGCAATTCCACATGCTTTCCAGAGTGAAGTTAATGCTATCAAATGGGATCCAACTGGTTCTTTTTTGGCTTCATGTTCCGATGATTGGACAGCAAAGGTACTATTTCTTTCTACAATGATTCTATTAGTATGACTGTCTTCCGACTCGTGTTCAATCCATCAAGGCTTTATGAGGATGTGAGGTACACTGGTTATCTGGCCGAGTTGTAATACTCAGTGGTGCACGTAGTCATTTCCTTCTTTCTAAAATAAAGTTGACTATTTACTTTTACAAATGGCAGTATCCCCTTGTTTTTTCTCGAATAGCTCCCTAGTTCATTGCATAGTTGTGCACACTGAAATTATTTTAGTAAAGTTTAGCAGTATATCTCATCTGCTATACCTGTTAGATGTGCAATCTGTTAAATGGTACATATAATGTTTCTAGATGTCTAGCTTCCTGGTTGCTTTCTGAAGAATGTAAACTTCCCACGTTGCCACGCAAACGTGCCCATGCTCACTAGTGCACACACACTGCAGCACTGAAATTGACTTATTTACCTATGGATTCACAGCTGCTATCCCTGCGGTTATGCTTTTACCTCTTTACTATCTCCTGTAATAAAGCGGTTTCCCCTTTTTGTTATCTTCTCTTTGCAGATATGGAGTATGAAGCAAGATAAGTGTGTCTTTGATTTTAAAGAGCATACCAAGGTATGCCAAATCTGTCTGCTTTTATGATTCCTTGAACTTATGGAACTATCTGTAATCTGCTGAACTGTATTTTGCAGGAAATATACACTATTCGGTGGAGCCCAACAGGCCCAGGAACAAACAATCCTAATCAGCAGTTGCTTTTGGCTAGGTAAACAGCACAGAGATCTAATGTACACTGCATATAATGAATATTTGTATTTGAGTTTTGAATCAGTTTTCTTTATGCAGTCAATTATTAGTGATTCTCATTATTTGCTGTAATCAAGTATCATGCATCTTATGTATGGCACACATGGCATGCATAATAATGGTCAATGATAACAAAATTTAGTGTACTTAATTTCGGAAATTTTGGCACTACACCTAGTTTCAGCCAGTTTAGCATTTGGATCATTTTCTGTTATTGCTGCTGATTGAGTAACTAAGATTATACAGGTACCTGGAGTTGGTTTCTTACCTCTTTGGAACTCCCCTGCACGACAGCATTAATTTACTATGTTGTTTCGTGTGCAGTGCATCTTTTGATTCTACTATCAAGCTTTGGGAAGTTGAGCAAGGACGCCTTTTGTACAGCTTGGCTGGCCATAGGTATTAATATCACAAAAAGTGAATTATTCTTATACTTGTGCTTGCTCACGATGTTGAACAGAGCTTTTGCATGGCTGCAGGCAACCCGTGTATTCTGTTGCATTTAGCCCTGATGGAGAATACTTAGCAAGTGGGTCCCTGGATCAGTGCCTACACATCTGGTCTGTGAAAGAAGGTAGGATCCTCAAGACCTACAGAGGGACTGGTGGCATCTTTGAAGTGTGCTGGAACAAGGAAGGCAGCAAGATTGCGGCCTGTTTCTCGAACAACACAGTCTGCGTGATGGATTTCAGGATGTAGTCCAACCAGTAGTGTAATGCATGTCAGGTCTAAAACAAGGCTAGATCTGTCCTTCCCACAAATAGGTGGGAAGAGCATTGTCAGCTTAATGTACATCTTAGGTGGCTTTTAATTTCCTGGTCCATGTACAGTTTTCTTCTTGGTTATACTGACCATAGAGTAGCTATGTTGTGGTGCAAAAGGCTTAACAGGGTTTAGTCGTATGTTAATGTTTTGGTGATAAAATGCTTATCCTTCTGAACGCTTATCATCCTTCTGAATAGGGATGGCAATCGGATCGGATTCGGATGGTATCGAATTCGGATAGCACTTTTTACCACGTAATAAGTCGAATTCGAATACGGATTCGGTTGTCGAATTTGGATGGTAAACGAATAATTTGAATTCGGATAATATTTGGATACTCATTTAACTTAAATGATGGCATTTAGCAAGTTTTTTTTGCTTATTTTATGATTTTGAAAGAATGAAATCATCAAAAAATGTGCAAGCATGAATCAAATACAACATATGCACCCAAGATTGTTAGTTAAAAATATTTTTTGATATAATTTTTTTTAAAAATATAAAAATAAATGATAATAAATATATAAAATAATATAAATATATTTTACAATAATTAATACATTATTTTGAGTAAATTAAATCAATAACTATACTGGTTTTAAAATAAATCAATATAATATATTTATTGCATGGTTTAGAGGAGTTCTTATGCTATAAGAATACTGATAAATATCGGATATCAATCCATATCCACGTTTTATTTCGAATTCGAATGTATCCATTTAAGTTACCACAGTGAAATCGAATGCGGATACGGATATTTTTCGCGGATATGAATTCGGATATTCATCCGTCCGCTTACCATTTGCTGTCCCTACTTCTGAACGAGTAGCTATCTTGAAGGAATGCGTTTATGTATTCTGAGATTATGGGCATTTTTGTCTTGCCATTTTCTAGTACAGGTTGCTTATTAGTAACACAATGGTGGTTCGGGCAACCCTTATATCTGGTGCATTTCCCACTGAATCTTAGTTCGTGGTCTATAATAATTGGCAAGTAATTGCGTGGAAAAATCCTACGAGATCTGGTCCTTCCAGTTCTGCAAGGTCTATGGACTATGGCAACAGCGCAGACAAACCAAGTCGTGGGCACAGACAAAGCCACCTTGTCGGGGCAAAACTCCTAAATGACACGGCCGCTGTCCTCATCAATGTCGAGAGATAGATCTGCATCTTGATACAATCGATCATCCACCTTGTTCATGTGTTTTAAAGCCTTTTTCCTGTGATGATACAACTCCAATTTCAATCCTCGAGTACATATTAAAATTTGAGAAAAGAAACTGTTTTATAACCGTCAACCACTTTTCAACCTTGAATTTAGAGTGGTTTTGGTTGACATGGTGAGGTTAAAATATTTGTTGTATTTCACAAATTGGTACAATATCTTAAAAACTTTTCAATTTTTCTTTCGATAGAGTCCACAACCTAAACATATTTATATTTATATGTTCGACAAAATATAATTTATAATTTAAAAAACTAAATAAAATATTTTTGTTGGCTATTCAAAATTTAATTCCTCTTTGAGCAAATTGAGTTTTTTATACTCATACATGCATTTATATTTCCCGAGTCATTAAAAGCAATGCACTAGTTTCCCTAATGAATATGGTTTTCAAAATTTTGTAATCTATACATGGCTTTAGATTTTCTTTAGAAAAGTTCAGTTGCACATATGATTATTTCAAAACCTAAAACAATTTGATACGAAGTTTTAGTTTGATCAACACAATGAAAAGGGCCTACTTTAGTTCTAAGTTCTAACACTACGCAGTCTTGCCATACTTTATTCCCTGACATTTCATCGAGTCAACTAGCACTCCATATAACTTGTGCAAAACAAAAGGGTGCAAAGGGCTAAATTTTTGGGAGGAGAGGATTGAACCTAAACCTCACAATTACCATTAGAGCATCCACATACCCAGAACCCTACTCAAAAAGTAGAGGCCGGAGGCACCCAAATTTCTCCTTCTAGCCCCATCTCCCGACCGTGGGGAGGTCCCTACTCTTCGGTTGGCAGTTTCTTTCCTCCTCCTCCTCTCTCCCGCGTGCTTCTCCTTCGTGCCCGCCGATCCGCGCCATCGCGCCGCCCCGGCCTCCACGCCATGACCATGCTCGTGTGCGCCACCGACCACCTCCGCGTAGCCCCATGCTCGTCCGAGCCACCGGACGCGTGCCCCTTAGCCTCGAGGCCATGGCTCCCGACCTAGTCTTCACGGTTTCACCGCTCCACTCGACTTCTGTTCACGAATCAGTCGCCACCACCCCGAGCTCGAGCGGATCCGCGGCCTCTGCCCCAAGCTCGGGCAGATCCGCGGCCTCCGCCCCGAGCAGTCGTCGCTGCCCTGAGCTCGGGTGGATCCGTGGCCATCGTCCCGAGCAGGAGCTGTCGCTGCCCCAAGCTCTGCCCAGCATGACGCAGTGGGGCGCGACGCTCACAGGAACCGTGAGCTCCCATCGGTGCAGTTGGGGGCGTTGCTGCGGCTCTCCTCGTCTACACAAAGGCCCCCCCTGCACGCCAACTTGCTTGCTGCCGCCGTGAAAGATAGAAGAAGCAGAGACGAGGAAGAAGAGGAGACGAGGAGGAAGAGGAGAAGGGGAAAAATAAAATGAGAAAGAAAAGAAAATGGTAGACGCTAACGAGTGGTTCCAGCTGTCATAATTAAAGTAGGGGCTAGGATTCAAGAGTTGTTGCTGGAGTTGACCATAAAAACAAACCTCGAAAAAATAGAGAGGGTCCCTACTCAGGTTACTAGAGGCTTCAAGTTGGGGCTATTGCCAGAGATACTCTTAGGCTACACGCTACAATCAATTGTGTGACCAATGTTGATGCTCCTTAGCGACACCTTTTTACTCTTGTTTATCTTCAATAATGGCATGAATTTGATATCTAAACTACTGATCATACTCTATAACTGGGATGTTTTTGTATATCATGTGTTTTTGGAGGATTTCTGTTTACACAGGTTTTTAGGCTTAATTGGAGCACATATGGACAAGATTTGTGACCAAGGATGACACGGTGAAAGACGAAGGCCAGAAGCCCGAAGAAGAGGCTAGGCCGGCCGGCCCCACATGGCCTAGGCCGGCCGGCCTATGATGTTCCAAGCCCCGTTCGTGCTCATCTTTGGTGAACCATTCTCCAAGAACGTTTGAAAGGCAAGTGCTTCAAGATAAGGTCAAGTGACTTCGAGGAAGGCAAGTCAATTGAAGAATTTGGAAGGTCATCCACTTCCCATTCTTATCTTATCTCGAAGATATCCCGAAGCAAACGACGTCCAAAGGCCCACATGCATAGATGGAACAACTACTGAAGCTTCCAGAAGACTTGGGGAGAAAGATAGAGGACGAGGCGGCCAGGAAAGAGGCCAGGCCGGCCGGCCTGGGCCTCTCTGGGCCGGCCGACCTAGGTCCCCTGTGGCAGCCCGCCCCAATTAACCCGGCTCAAGCGCATGAGACCACTTCCACTGCGGTACTCCACATGCTTGAACCGAATTAATCGTGCAGTCTGTCGGGTAACGTCCCGATGAAACCACCGATTCTTGACCGAAACAAAATAGCAGCAAGTCCCACTCGAAGATGGACTCAGGCAGTACAACTTATCACAAATTTTACATCACAAAGTTTACATGGATAATTATACAAATACAGTGAACAAGTTTTAATTGTTACATCACAGAGTTATAAACAGCGGAAGAGTTCTAACGTCGATACAAAAGAAACCATGTGGAGCCCTCACATGATCTCATTCACCGCGGCCCTCGCTCGGGGAGGACGGCTCAAACACCAAAAACCAACTAACAGGAGCACCTGAAAAACAAAGCCACAAGCAAGGCTGAGTATACTAATACTCAGCAAGACTTACCCGACAAGGTTAAATTCTAGACATGCAAGGCTTTATGGCTGAGGGGTTTGTTTTGCCAAAAAGCATCTACAAGTTGATCCCTATTTTTAATATTTTAGCCAAGTTAAAGTGAGACTAACCATTACTAAGTTTGCCAAACTATCTAACAACAATCAGTGTCGAAAAACAATTGATTAACCAGATATCATCTTTACTCAACCAACAACATCTCTACCCATTGGCCAAGCCACTGATGTGCGACAAGCGATCAAGCAGCTTCATGTAACCGCGAAGGACGGACAACTCGAGTTGATTTTACCATGCATGGGACAACCTAATCGCACGCCCCGTGAGAGACACCCAGGACCTCACGAGGCAACCGTTCCCATCTCTCCCTGCCATCTGCCATCAGGGCCCACTCCACCCGAGTGCACGCCCCAACGAACCCCAGGTGCCCCAGGCAAACCTGTGCCGCGGCCACTGCTACACTCACCATCAACCCCTCGCCCAATGGAGTAGGAAGACCCGTCAAACGTCAGTTTGAATCAAGTACTAGTTTTACTAGTTTACCATATTTCCCGGCATACGATTAGTACCTTCAAAAGCTTGACCAACAACGCCACACAATCAATGCCTTAGCCCACATCCATCTGTGCAAGCGGGACATTCAACCAAACAATAATATCGCACAAGCCCCGTCTGCCGAACTTCATAAATAAACATAAAGTAAAAGCCTATATCTCGCGAGTGACAAGGCAATCACTCGACTTCTACCGGTCCTAATTAAGCACGACATTCTAAACGACCTAAACATACTAGTATTAGGACATGGGTACCTAGGGATCATGCAACTAGGGTTTCAAACAACTCCTTAAACTTAAATACGCAAAGTAAGGCATAAAGCAAAAGTGTTAGTTTGAACTGAGGTTCATGCTCCGGGGCTTGCCTTCCTGCTTAGCAACGGCCTTGGGCCCTTCCGGACTTGGCCAGGGTCTTCTGTGGCTTCAATTAGTTCCAGCTTCATGGTCGACAGCTCGCGGATCACTTCACGTTCGATACGCTAACAACTACCAGATGATCTACAAATAGCGATGCAGATGCATGAGGTGCAGGAATGTAATAACTCAAATTAAACAAACACAGACCAATCATTCACTCATAACATCAAACAACCCAAATTGTTAATTGTTCTTGCTAAACTGAACATTCAGCACTTCAATAAGATAACACAAATTTCTCAGATTTTTATAAGTTCAAAAACTATTTATTCTATAAGCATTAACCTAGCTATTTTCATGCATTTAACTCAAACAGCAATATTTTTAGTAACAAAGATTATGGCGAGCATGGTTTCTATAACTAATCACTCTAACATATTTTCCAAGAATTTTTCAGTATTTTACCCTACTGTTTTCTATTTATTTTAACACCTACAAGTTGCAATCAGTTAGAAAATCATAAGTAATTCTACAAACACTTTTTGGAGCTGAAATTTTTATTGAAGATAAAATTCTACCAGATACATTTTCTGTGAATTTTTCATATTTTTCTAAGCTACACAGAACATTTGAGGATTTATCTACACTTAACTAGCTAGAAACAAACTTAAATCATAACTTAAAAACTACACACTTTCTAGAGCTGATTCTTTTTGTGAGGGTTCCTAAGCTCCAGAGAAGCTCTAACAAACAATACCACATTTTATTGAGTAGTTTAACTATTTAACACATTTTCCACATCATTAACTCAACTAAATCTATATCTATCAAAAACATGCATAGGCTCTGACCACCAGGTACTCAACTTAACTCTACTAACCACAACAGAACCCTCAGAGGTGGTTTTGCATTTTTAGCTCATGCATATGATTTATAAAGCAATAAACAATCTCTCAAGCACATATTCATATATAAAGTAATACAATCTGCAATCCACAGTTCACACATGCATATGATATACCACTGGAAAGATAATTTCACAAGGATTCCAGAAAGTCTAAATTTGTGATTTTACGATTTTTCTCAGCTATAATAAAGTGAAAAAAAAATAACAAAAAAGAAAAACTCTTTTACATTGAAGTCCTTGCTAGAATCAAACTAATTGTAGAGAGGTCCTTTCTTCGCGAATAAGCCCCTGCATCTTGCAGATAACCCCCTACAATAAACCCACTATTAAACATAAATCCATTCTTTTTACACAAAACCCCTTGAGCTTTCTATCTTCTTACCCTTTTCCCCTTCTTCTTCCAGCTTTGGACAGAGCGTACTGCTCGGCTCGGCCATGGCATGGTGGCCGGCCTGGGGCCATCCTGGCTGGCCGGTAAAACCGGGGAGAAGGGCGCAGGGGCGGCCTAGCCTCTGCCCTGGGTGGCCGGCCACGAACAGGCCCAGCGGTGGCCTTGGGCGAAGGTAGAGCAGCTCGCCGGAACAAGGAGAAAGAAAGTGGAACGTCCGGGGAGGATCAGTGGACCGAGGGGGTTCCGTTTTGATGCTTAGTGAGAATGGAGAAAGACCGTAGGAAGCTGTCCACGAGGGAGGGAAAAGCTTGGTGTTCTGTACAGGGAAGATGGCCGGAAAAACTCGAATTGCCGGCGATGCTGTCGATGGCGGAGGAAACAGAGTGACCAAGGGTGGAGGGGACGAGGTGGGCAAGCGCTATGCGAGTTTAATTGCTGAATGGTGGGGTGAAGAGACCGGTGAAAGCTCTCGGCCTTCACTAGGCTCGGTTAATGGCGCCGGTCGAGGTGGCAGCTCGAGTCCCACGCTCGCAGACGGCGCGACACCGGCAATGACGCGTGGCGAAAGGCGAGCTGGCACCGCGGGGCGTGGACGCTTGGCCGGCCACTTGGGCGCGCGACAGCTCAGCCCCGGCATCGACGATGCCGAGGCCGGCGTCAGCCTGTCGAAACTGAATCGACTGACGTCGATTCAGTCATCCTGGACAGCAGCATTGGCTTGACTTTGGCTCCACTTTTCTCCAAATTTTGTTCATAAATGTAAAGATCGGCCAATGTAAAAGTTGTAGAGAAATCATAGGGCTACAATTCCTACAAAGGGTCCAGTAGTATTTGAGCAACAGTTTAAGAGATATTGAGTGGTGAAATCAGACCAAAATCTGCCCAAAAAGGACTGACGAAACTGAATTGCATTACTGCGATGCAGTTCGTTTTCTGAGTAACAACTGGACTTTGGTCCCTCTTTGTTCCCATTTCTGTTTGTGAACATACTGATCGGCCAAAATAAAAAGTGTAGCTGATAGATAAGGCTACAACTTCTACAAAGGGTGTCACCAGTTTTGAGCAACGCTTTGAAAGTTATGGAGCCGAGATTTTGGTCAAAAACAAGGATTTTCAGACTCAGACATTTCAGCCAAGTGCTGAAATTCAGGGGTTTGACTTGACTTTGATCAAGTATTTGAACAAGCAAATGATGTTCTCTTTGGTCCAGGTCACTATCATTGTAAAGAGGTTACTTTGTACTCCAACTTTCATATTGGTGGAATTTCAAGTGCTTAGACAAAATAAATTGTTTAGAGCCTCTCAAAAAGGTTAAAAAGAAAAGGCTCTTATACCTGAAATGAGAGTCAAAGAATTTCAAATTTGAATTTCAAATTTTTGTTTGAACTTCCAGTACTCAATTGAGTTTCTAAACATGTAATTGACATCTTAAGCAATGTATTCACATATTTTTTATATTTTAATATTTTTGTTCATGTAAGTTGACTAAGTCAACATGCACACACATATGCACAACATCAACAAAATGCTCATGATGCATGCCATGATTTGTTTAATTAGGCTTATTAGGGTTTCTAATTACTATAGTGATACCAGGGGTGTC
>CM014276.1:8096205-8113565 GCA_004135705.1 Alloteropsis semialata | reverse complement strand
ATGAAGTTCCTGGAAGGATCTCCGTAGTTGGGTTCTGTCCTAGGGTTGTATGATCGTGGGTTGTTCGTAGATGTTGTTTGATGCTTTGGAGGGGGGTCTCAAGGCGCCTTATATAGTCCGGCTGCCTTGAGTTACAAGTCGGCCAGAGATCGTAACCTACCCGAAATACAAGGATTCGATCCTATAACGATTACAGATATCTTTCCCTATAATTCCGGCTAGTTTATCTTAATCTCCGAGCTTCTTGCGGGATACGCCGTCTTCTTTCCTTGCCGCGCGTGCCGTCGCGCCCATCCGGTTCGCCCGACTGGTGGGCCTCCCGACTGGTGGGCCAGCCAGTCCGTCAAACCGGTCCAGTTGCACTCGGATTGGGCCGCCCCTTGCTGGTTGGGCCAATCCGCCTGCTGGGTACCCCTGGGGGTCTACCCCCGACAAGCCCCCGAGTAGTACGTGGTTGAGAGACAAGTCGGCGAGGTCGTGCTGTCTGATGAGCGTCGAGCCTGCTGCAGTTGGAAGCGAAACCGCGTGATACTGGAGAGAAAAGAGCCGTTTCCCAACGGATGCGCCGCGAGGTGCGTCCGTTGGCCGTAGCCCCCGAGCCTTGAAGCGATTCCGAAGGAATCGGTCCAAGGGTTAGTAGCCTTCTTTTGAGGTCGTCAGACAATCAACGGATGCGCCGCGAGGTGCGTCCGTTGGCCGTAGCCCCCGAGCCTTGAAGCGATTCCGTAGGAATCGGTCCAAGGGTTAGTCAAGGAACATCTGGCTAGATCATCCAACGTTAATTTCGGCGCCCAGTCCCCGAGCGTGAGGACCGGCGGAGTCCCGCGGGACACGCCGACAGTCGCCCAGCGCCCAGCCCCCGAGCGCGAGGGCTGAGCACGCCGAGTGGTCGTCCCGGCGCCAGCCCCCGAGCGTGAGGGCCGAGCACGCCGAGTGGTCGTCCCGGCGCCAGCCCCCGAGCGTGAGGGCCGAGCACGCCGAGTGGTCGTCCCGGCGCCAGCCCCCGAGCGTGAGGGCCGAGCACGCCGAGTGGTCGTCCCGGCGCCAGCCCCCGAGCGTGAGGGCTGAGCACGCCGAGTAGTCGTCCCGGCGCCAGCCCCCGAGCGTGAGGGCTGAGCACGCCGAGTAGTCGTCCCGGCGCCAGCCCCCGAGCGTGAGGGCTGAGCCGAGCCGTCCGAGGCACGCCGAGTAGTCTTCGTCTTCCTCGTCATGCGGTAGCGCCAGCCCAGTACTCAAAAGCACTCAGCTAGCGATCCTTGTGGAGTGTAGCGCCAGCCCGAGTGCTGCAAAGCACTCGGCTAACGATCGTCGTGGAGTGTAGCGCCAGCCCGAGTACTGACTGACTCGAGTACTCAGCTAACGATCGTCGTGGAGTGTAGTGCCAGCCCGAGTACTGACTGACTCGAGTACTCAGCTGGCGGCGATGCTGGAGTGGTCCAGCCCCCGAGCGTAATAGGCAAGCTCGGGATCCAAAACTGTGCCCTGCAATGAAGATATGAAGGATAGGTAGTATATGGTATAGCAAATACTGATTCTGGAGAAAAACATTCGGCGCTGTATGTAATAGAATTTCTATTTCCAACTCTTTAAGTCTATTAATTTCCTCGGGTAGTTATCCTGTTACGTTTATGCACCTGATCCCCGATAGCCGTAGTCCATAGCGCAGGGAGCTGGGCCGCATGCACGCGTAGGAGCGTAGGCGTACGGAAGAGTCGAGGTTTCACGGATTAAGGCGTGTGCTTCCCAAGTACTTTAGCGACTTGTACAAGAGTGGAAAAAGAAATAAACGATGGAGAAAAATGCAATATACGTCCGTTGGGTGTAGCCCGACTGCTCGTGTAGCGCTCGGGCTGTATAAGCAGTCGGGAACAAACCAAGGGTAGTCGGCGATGATCATGGAGACATGTATGTGGAGATACACGGTGACCGAAAAATATTATGAAAATATTAAAGTATGACTTAGCTTGTGGGCTGATAAGCCCTTGGGCATCATCTTGTCGTCACGTCTGAGTAGTCGACTGGTTGCCCCCGGCTGGTATGCCCTATCCGAGTGGTCGAGGCCATCGTCGGCGAGCGGCATTGTGAACGTCGTTTGGAGTGAAAGAGTCGGCGCTGGGTGGTCGAAGCTGTTGTCGGCGCATCGGCGGTCAGCATGGCGCAATTGTCGTTTTGGGGTCGGCGAATGGGCGGTTGGTCGGATCCATCCATGCATGCACGGGTGACTCGTCGTGGTGGCGATGCACGCAGATGGTGCGTGTCTTCGTATAATCTCCGAGTACTATTGGCTTGGCTTGGCCATGCAGTAGTACGTGGCTTCCTCCGTATTTGGTGATTGGCATGCAATGTGCAAGCAACTGCACGGTTCTGAACTTTGTGCTTTCTTGTAGCTGGATCTTTCGGGCATCATGTAGATGGAGGTGAAGAGTTAACACCGTTGGAGCAGGAAACAGATGAACCAGTCTGGGCGCAGCGTGAGGGCCGCGGCGCGTCGAGTAGTCGTCCCGGCGCCCAGCCCCCGAACGTGAGGGCCGCGGCGCGCCGAGTGGTCGTCGCGGTGCCCAGCCCCCGAGCGCGGCAGGCAAGCGCGAGGACACCAACCCATATCCTGATCCCCGATAGCCATAGTCCGTAGCGCAGGGAGCTGGGCCGCATGCACGCGTAGGAGCGTAGGCGTACGGAAGAGTCGAGGCTTCACGGATTNTACCGGTATTTTCGGTCACATTTTCTCTTAATACCAAAGGACTTGATTGACCGATGTTTGCATCTTTTAGCCATGTAATTGGATTAATGATCTGCATTATTAATAATTTCTATTCTCAGTGACATAGTGATTACATTCAAATGCAACTTGCAGAGAAATATCATAACCCTACCATATTGTAGCGAAGTTGCTGAGGTGTGGAAATTGGGACATGATCAACTTGTTGAGTTGTCGACCATCCAGGCTCGTGAGCCTCTCGAATCGGGATGGTAGGTGGCATATTAGTAACATAGCCACCACGTCTAGCTGCCTGACGCTGTCTCGGCATGATACTATCCAAAATAAACCGTAATATATTACAAGTCAATTTAACAAAACTAGTAAATACTTATCAAGAAGCATAAGACAAAATCAAATTTGGCCAACATTACATACCATAATGCTTCAACATAATTAGAATTACATAGCATGATCATGCTTCAACACAAGTACAACATTATGCTTGAACAGCAATAAATGTTTTCTTTACAAGAGTGCCTTCGTTATGATCGTTGCGAGCGTAAGGAGCATCTTCATTGGCCAACAGGATGCTTGTGTCATCCTCCACACTGAACGGAGACACCTCGTCACACCTATTATAATCATCTTCATCGGTGACGTCCTCGACACCCACGATTTTTCTTTTTCCCGTGAGAACTATGTGCCGTTTTGGATAAAGTTCGGAGTTGTTTGTTTGCAGAGTCCCCGTCTTGGGTTTGGTAGACATGTCGTTCACATAAAACACTTGATGCACATCCTTGGCAAGCACGAATGGTTCGTCTACATACCCAATTTTGTTGAGATCCACAGTTGTCATGCCGTAGCGGTCTATAGTAACACCTCCACTTGTAAGTTTCACCCATTTGCACCGAAAAAAGTGGTATTTTCAAAGGTCCATAATCTAGTTCCCAGATCTCCTCTATCTGGCCATAATATGAGTCCCTGTTCCCTTTGTTGTCATAGGCATCTATACAGACACCACTATTTTGGTTGGTGCTTTTGTCGTCTTGGGCTCTCGTGTAAAATGTATACCCATTTATGTCATAGCCTTGGAACGTCAAGAATGAGGATGATGGTCCCCTTGCCAAATACGCCAGCTGTGTATGTATTGTCTCGTTACCCATGAGCTTTTGTCGCAACCAACCAGCGAAAGTTTCTATGTGATGGCGTGTAGTCCACTTCTCAGACTTTCTTGGATTTTGGTAGCATATTATAGTCTTGTGCTCCTCGATGTAAGGAGCCACCATGGTTGACGACTGCAATACAGTGTAATGGGCTTTCATGAATAAATCGTAGTCGCTACACCTTGTTTGTTTCCTTCCTAACGTGCCCTTTCCAAGTAGTCTCCCCTCATGGCGTGACTTAGGTAGCCCAATCGGTTTCAGTTCGGGGATATAGTCAACACAGAACTCAATGACCTCCTCTGTTCTGTATCCCTTGGTGATGCATCCTTCTGGAAGAGAACGGTTACGAACATATTTCTTTAGAATAGCCATGAGCCTCTCAAAAGGATACATATTGTGTAGGAATACAGGACCAAGAATACCAATCTCTTTGACAACATGGACCAGGAGATGCGTCATAATATTAAAGAAAGACGGAGGAAATATCATCTCAAGGCTGACAAGTCTTTGGGCCACATCATCCTGCAGCTTTGCTAGATTAGTGGGATCGATTGCCTTCTGGTCGATTGCATTGAGAAAGGCGCATAGCTTCACAATAATTGTTCGGACATTAACGGGTAGAATTCCCCTCAGCGCCACCGGAAGCAATTGTGTGAGCAGCACATGGCAGTCATGGGACTTGAGGTGTACGAATTTCTTCTCTTTCATATTTATCAGACTCTTTACATTCGATGAGTAGCCGGACGGGACCTTAATACTGTTCAAGCAATCAAACATGCTGGTCTTCTCCTCCTTGCTTAGAGTGTAGCTAGCAGGACGCAAGTTCCAACGCCCTTTCTCTCTTTTCTCAGGATGCAGGGGATCTCGTTGTTTCATACGTTTCAGGTCCTGTCGTGCTTCAAGCGTATCTTTTGACTTTCCGTAAGTACCAAGGAACCCTAGCACGTTTACGCAAAGATTTTTCGTCAGGTGCATCACATCAATTGCGTGGCGTACATCTAAGACCTCCCAATATGGTAGGTCCCAGAATATTGACTTTTTCTTCCACATGGGCGCCTTTCCATTATCACTTGCCGCTGGCTGGCTGCCAGGTCCCTTCCCAAAGACCACCTTCACATCTTTTACCATAGCAAATACATATTTTCCATCCCGATGCCTTGGTTTGCTACGACCTTCCGCCTCAAAATGCTTTCCTTTCTTTCTCAGCGGATGTTTCTCAGAAAGGAATCGACGATGGCCCATATACACACACTTTCTACAATGTTTCAGATAAATGCAGTCGGTGTGTTCTAGGCAATGTGTGCATGCATTGTATCCCTTGTTTGACTGTCCCGACAGGTTACCAAGTGCAGGCCAATCATTGATGGTCACAAACAGTAATGCTCTTAGGTTAAATTCCTCTTGCTTGTGCTCATCCCACGCCTTTACACCATCTTTGCCCCACAACAACAAAAGTTCCTCAATCAGTGGCCTTAGATACACATCAATGTCGTTGCCAGGCTGCTTTGGCCCTTGGATTAGCACTGGCATCATAATGAACTTCCGCTTCATGCACATCCACGGAGGAAGGTTGTACATACAAAGAGTCACGGGCCAAGTGCTGTGGCTACTGCTCATATCACCGAAAGGATTCATGCCATCCGTACTCAAACCAAATCTTATGTTCCTTGCATCTTCTGCGAAGTCTGGGAACGCTCTGTCGATTTTTCTCCATTACGACCCATCAGCGGGGTGTCTCAACATATTGTCTTCCCTCCGATCCTCTTTGTGCCACCGCAGCAATTTAGCATGCTCTTTGTTTCTGAACAAGCGCTTCAGACGTTGTATTATAGGGAAATACCACATCATCTTGGCAGGGACTCTTTTCTTGGGGGCCTCTCCCTCAACATCACCAGGGTCGTCTCGCCTGATTTTATACCGCGAGCAATTGCAAACCGGACAGGCGTCCAAAGATTCGTACGACTTGCCCCGATAAAGGATACAATCATTGTGACATGCGTGTATCTTTTGTACTTCCAGTCCTAGAGGGCAAACGATTTTTCTTGCTTCGTATGTTGTTTCGGGCAATGTGTTGCCCTCTGGAAGCATCTTCTTTATCATTTTCAATATCTCTCCAAAACCTTTGTCAGACAAGCCATTAGTTGCCTTCCATTGCAACAGTTCCAGTGTGGTACCCAATTTTTTCTGGTCCTCTTTGCAATCTGGGTACAACAATGTTTTGTGGTCTTCCAACAAACGGTTCATCTTCTCCCGCTCTTTCGCACTTTCGCAGTCTTTCTCTTCATCACGGATCATGCCACCTAAGGCGTCATCATCCTCATCTTCTGCAACTGCTTCACCCTCGCCCATTGCCGTATCATCTGCAAAGGCACCGTATTGTGCAAAGTCCGGGATGTTGTCGTCACCTTCTTCATCACCTTCTTCAAAGAATATCCCCGCTTCGCCGTGTTTGGTCCAACAGATATAGTTAGGCATGAAACCACTCATAAGCAAATGTGTGTGGACCACCTTCTTCGAGATGTGATAATCCTTCTTATTCTCACAGACCTTGCATGGACAGCATATAAAACCCGAGGTCGAGTTAGCCTCTGCCGCGTCGAGGAATTGATGAACGCCATTAATGAAGTCAGATGAGCGTCTATCCGCGTTGTACATCCATTGCCGATTCATCTATTCACAAAAATACAATGAAAAATTCATCCCCAATTTCTAAAGTTCGTAATAAACCTAAATAAGAATATCATATATAATCTCTAAAAATCTTAATAACCGTAAACATCAACATCATTTGATGCCACCAAAAAGATGTATTTCTAAAGACACGCGCAGAAATTAAATTACAAATCGTACGTAGGTTTTGTTCTTGCTAAAACTTATTAATTTGAAAAACAAATACAGACATAGATCACATTATGACAGGCGGTGGTATTTAAGCATCTTTGGGCGTATTCTTTGGGTCTGGAGGTGGAGTTGTTTGACCCGCAACTGGCGGTGGAGCATAACGACCATCAAACGGAGGTTCTAAGCCTGCCGCAACATCTTCTTCATGCTTCCTTTGCAAATATCGAACCATTGCTCTATGCAACGCTCCTTTTTTCTTTGGCTTCGGTTGAGGGTTGACGGTGGTTTTCCCCTTGCCAGCAGAGGAACGATGATTACCCCTACCATCATCACCACTTCCTCCAGCGGCAGTATCCATGTTGATTCTAGAACACTTGATTTTTTTAATTTTGACATAACATATTAGTATATTACGAAAAAACTATCCATTATTCCTAGGTCTCATGCATTCTCAAATAACTAGAAGTAAAATTCTATTTTCTATTGACAACCATGAGAAGTAAAATTGAATTTAAAATCTAACTAAATAAGAATATCATTTATAATCTCAAAAATCCTAATAACCCTAAATATCAACGTCATTTGAAGCCTCTAAAAAGATGTAATTCTAAATTTCGTAATAAGCCTAAATATGAATTTCATTTATAATCTCTAAAAATCCTAATAACCCTAAATATGAATATCATTTATAATATCTAAAAATCATAATAAGCATAAATATGAAATTCATTTAATGTTTCTACAAATAATCCAAAAATCTAAACAATGTCTAAAAATTTGTGCATCATCTCCACACATGCAACAACTAACTATATATTGATTCTCTATTACAAATTCATAATAAAAATGAAGATTCAATCTAAAATCTCTTATTTCAATCCATTCCACAAAACACAAAATTACTCAAAACATAGAGCATGAAATAGACCATACTAAACGTCAAAAGAGAGAGGATGAAGTTGCTAACCTTCTAGCGGACTTGGTTTGCAAAATCTCCAAAAGTTATGAAAAAATCGGGCATGAGCTCCCCCAACCCGAGCTCAATGGAGGATGAAGAAATGAGCCATGGCTCGGGCTGGGGGAGGAAGAATGCCCCTTTATACGCAGGGCCCCTTTGGTACCGGGTGGTGGCACCACCCGGTACCAAAGGGGGCCCCTTTGGTACCGGTTGGTGTCACCACCCGGTACCAAAGGCCCCGAGGCTCATTGGTACCTGGTGGTGACACCACCCGGTACCAATGTTTCCTCATAGGTACCGGGTGGTGCCACCACCCGGTACCAATGAGCGCGCAGAATTATTGGGGATTGGACCCGGTACCAATGCTCACATTGGTACCGGGTCTTTAGTAACCGGTATCTATGAGAGTGGATGGATAGAGCGTTTTCTGGTAGTGAGTATATATATATATATATATATATATATATATATATAATATATATATATATATATATATATATATATATATATATATATATATATATATATCTATATAATTCTCCGAGCAGCAAACATGGCACCGATTTTGCCGTGTCGAAAAGCTAGCCTAGGCGGTGTGTGTAGCATGCTAGTACACTACTTACATGCGGTGGCCAAAGGTGGTCGGTGGTCAAAGATAACAAACAAGGCCAGGCCGCATGGATACGCACGCGCCTTCTGCACAAATCAGCCAGTCAGCATCACTAGTGTTCCATTACGGCACTGCACACATGTTCACAGCATCGTGCACCTAACGACGACTGTACTGTACACGCGCGCGCGCGCTCGTCATGAAATTTCATGGGAGCACGCACAGCACCAAACCGAAAGTAAGACGATGTTGATGTTGATGTTGCTGTTGATGGAATGGAGCAGATACGTACGTTGGCTTCTTGTATTTCCCCGTGACACCCCTCCTCTTATTTAGAGGTCTGCTGGAGTTGTTTTTAACCGTTGTGTCAAGCCCTCATACACCAAAACACTTTAGGCCCTGTTTAGTTCGGTGTTGAAAGTTTACGAAATTTACTGTAGCAATTTTTAACCAAAGATTAGGAGGAATAAACATGATCTAATTATAAAACTAATTACACGGATGGACGAAAAATCGTGAGACATATATTAAGCCTAATTAATCCATCATTAGAGATTGTTTACTGTAGCACAACGTTGTCTAATCATGGTCTAATTAGGCTCATTAGATTCGTCTCGCGAAGTTACCCGGGGTTATGGAATGGATTTTGTCATTAATTCACGTTTAATACCCTTAATTAGTATCCTAACATTTGATATGACGGGTGAATAGCGAAAAGTTTGTGCAACTAAACAAGGCCTTAATAAAACAACATGGACTTTAATTAATTAAATATTGTATTTTTTTTATGAAACAGGAGGGGGTGTCACCTCTACTTATATTAAAGAGTAAAACAGTAGTTGTACAACTCCAGAACAGGGGTCTCATGAAACAAAAAAAAAACAAAAAAGATAAAGTCTATATCAAAGCATCTTGGAGCCATATAGACATTTGAGAGGCAAGCTTGTCGTTTGCTCTAAGGATAACCCAGGTAAATTCTGATCTGAATCAACGTCGGTAAGACTCTAAAGTGGCCTGAATCCCTTTGAAAATTAGGTCATTTCGGGCCATCCAAATGCACCAACACATGATGATGATATCCATGGCTAAGAAAACTTTTAACTGAAGTTTGAAGTCTTCTAGTTGTTCCAGAGGAGAGAGAAAGATATTTATCTGCAGACCAAGAAGAGCCCAGCTGGATTGTGCAAAGGGACAATGGAGAAAGAGGTGCAATAGACCTTCCTCTGGTGGGTTGGGGCAAAGGACACAATCATAAGAGGCCAAGAACATGTTCTTACGATGTAGGAGATCTCTTGTAGTAAGACGGTCTCTAAGAAGGAGCTAGAAGAACACCTTGTGTTTCTGCTGACATCTAGTCTCTACCCCTACATAATGTGGCAGTGTTTACATTGCTACGTACACCCAAGATTTTGCTTTCCATAGAGATAGCTTCAACTTTGTGCACACCAACAAATGTACCCAAAACAGCCTGTACAACCGACGGATCAGATCGCTTCTCAAGCATTCTCTCTCCTAACTCTACCACATCCGACGGCCTCAATCCAATGTATCTGGGGCCAATCCTGTAGCGCTGATCTCCCCCGCCCTGCCACGCGCACCGATCTCCCCCTCCCACACGCGTCGGAAGCCCGACTCCCAAGAACCGACGCCTCAGTTTTGCCGACGCTCCGTCTTGCGAGACGTCTGCAGTCCCCACCCGCGGGCGAGGACCACGATCCATATCGCGCGCCGCTCCTCCTCCGCTAACCCGCCGCCTGCTGTTTAGGGCTTCACCGACGTCGGCGCCTCTCCCTGCCCGCGAAGCAGGTTGGTGGTGTCCTCAAATCGCTCCCCTCCCCCATATAGAATCGATCCCCTCTGATCCGTTCGTAGGCATCACAGGGTTGAGGAGTTCAAGATCGATTCGATGCGTCAACCATTTTTTTCTATACTTGTTTTCTGCTTCAGATCCGGTGGGAGTGGAGATGTGGCTCTTATCCGGTGGGAGTGGAGATGTGGCCAGCACGAGGGGAACGAGCTTTTCAGTGGCTGCCGCTGCATGATCATCCAATCCATCATCTATTTACTGCGTGCTGCTCATGCTCTTCCTTGGTCATCATCCCGGAGCCTCATGTCAACTTCTGATGGTACGAGTGTTTTTTCCCCTCTAGCATAGATTCTTCTACGTATCTACTTTCTTGCCGTACATATTGTTTCGGGCTTCAACTATCTTGCCGTACATATTGTTTGGGGCTTAATTATGTTTTTTTTGCCTTTGTACACTTTTACTCTTACATAGGATTAGGAAACAATGATTAAAAATTTAGACGAACACCAAAGTGTTGCTTCAAAGAAAGAAACGGCACTTCTTTCAGATTTTACTTGCAGAATTTTCCTTATTGCAGTATTGATGGGGACGTGGGTGCCCGATCTTCCGTCAGGTGAAGGATAACTCGTTTTTGGGCGGAGGTGACGCACCGATCCGGCTTCAGATCTCAAAGACCCGAACTCCTGCAATCTTAGCACCACGATTCCTCTGGTTATCAACCGTGTCACAACCCGGTTGACCTCGCCACGAAGGCTAGTCCCTGCCTGCGAAAACGAAGAACACAAGCAAGAACTCGAAAGGCGCAGCTCAAATATGAAGTGACAAACTGCAGATGAATGATTAAGCACACGAGTTGGGGTTCTACAAACCGACGAACGGCGAAACTGTTCTTGACAGATTAATCTAAGCAAAACCCGCGTCTAAACGATGGCGGCTACTGAGTTTAACAGCCTAGGGGCGCCCTAGGGTTGGGGGCGCACCAGGGTGGGGCGCCCTCAACATGGGCCGAAGGCCCGACACGATACAAAGCCTGAAAAGGCCCAAAATAGGTGATGCAACACCTTTTTCGTGGTCACACAGACTGATCCACGAGGCTTCTGGAGCTAGGACCAGAACCAAAAGAAGCGTCTCGTTGTCATGGTTCCAACGCATCCAAGAACGCCTTGATTGGACGCCGTATGAGGGAGATATCGCCGTTTTGGTGCAGACATGTCGGCTGAATCCGAACCGAAGATGCTGTCCAACTTGGCGACGACTTGTAGCTTTGAGATGAGGCCGGCTCATGTGTGTCCAGCGTGGTGATGTCCTCATCAAGTATACTAACACCCTTGCAAGTGATTTGCAGCTACAAATTAGTAGGTGTTGCAAAGCACTGTTGGTACCACTTCCTTCTATTTAATCAGGTTCATGTACCCTATTGTTGGAACTGGATTGACACAGCATCATGTGATTCCATATGGAGCCATTTATTGCATATTACACAAATCTGTTCATTGCATCTATGAATTACCTTTTTCCTTGCTGTATGACATATATGTGCTCTTGGAACTATACCGACGATCCCAAAATACATGTAAGGAATGAAATGTTTTCTATTCTGCCTTTTGTTCATTAACATATGTCTAAATGGATTGATATGTTTGAAAGTAGATTCTAATGATTGAGTAAATTCTAGCTCAGAGATTTTGTTTTTTCTCAACTGTCTTTTTGTTACTCTGTTGACATTGGCAAGCTATAAAATATATAAATGCTTAGTGGGTATTTTTATAGATGATAAGGTCAAGCAACAAGGGGAATTGGGATGAAAGCATCAAGACGATGATGGAAGGGGAAATGATGTTTTTAACATGGTAACCTCTTATGCATGCAGCATGCTGGAGCCTCCTCATTCCAGTTTGAGCAGCACAATTTAGGCCACCTCCAGGTGCCAATAGGCTACTGTCAGAAAAGTAAGTTAAGTACCCTGCAACTTCCAATTGAGTTTACTTGTGTATTCAGTTTCAGAGTTGACAAAATTGATTTCAGAGAGATTCTGGTATGTTAGATGCAGAATACTTTTATTCCTAGAATGATATCCACTTTTTTATAGTTAGGTTTACTCCAGTGTCTTTTTTTACCTGACTGTAGGACTATTTGGGTGAGCATTAGCTAGCTTCAATAGACAAAAGTACCAGGAAAGCATTTGACACCAGATCTGCAAGAAGGTTCAGAGTTCTATTGTTTTTAAGGCATGCAGTGCTTGTCTCTCCATTGGTGATCCTTATGTTACATCCCAGGTTGAAAGTGAGCAACGGCTTGTCAGTGAGTTAGAATCTACGGACTCACGACCAGAAATGTGTTTGCCTGCTCGTCTATTGATGCAGTTGTCTGCCTCCAATGGCTCTTCTTTACATGCAAATGTCGAGAACAATGTGTCAAATTTGGTCATGGGAGGGGGATACAAGTAACTGCAAAAACAAATATTGGAGAGTTATGAGTTTCATTTTGTTAAATTACTAGGTGGTCTTTAGTTCCCAAGGTCTGATGCTTCCTTCGCATTGGTTTCCTTCCTTCGTATTGCTTTTTACTATTCCTTTGGGCTGATTTTTGGAGATGACAAGCAACAGAGCAAGAAGAAGGATAAAAAGAAAATTAATGTGAAAGAGGAGTACCGGTTAGTGAAAAAGAGGGCTCCAAGGTAACTATCCCTCATTATCGTCTCTATTTCAGTATTGTGTCATTGTTTTGCTGCTTGCTTAGTGAAAAAATGTGGCTACAGATTTTTAGTCTACCAATTTGATGGCCAATGGTACCGGAAACTAATCTCCAAACATCCTTAGCTGCGCATGAGTATTTGTATTTGCGATTTAGCTATTTCTTTATGAAATAGAGATTTTGAATGTTGTTTTTTCGCGACCGTGCCTTAGCACGTATTTCATTAAGAAGAAAGCAGTTACAAACATTACTTGGCATAGGCCAAACAGAGGTTGACCTCTCCAAGCGCACAAAGGACTAAAAGAAAAGAAAAAACTGAAAAAAGGCCAACAAAACAAATGGCCAGCAAACGGACAGAGCAACGACCACGACAACTGAGAAGAGAAGGAGCTCCACACAACCCCAGCAAACAGTCCCAAGCATCTGGGTCTACACAAGGACTAACACCACCGAGATCGTCGACTGTGACTATGGAAACAACATGAAGGTGGCCAAGCATCCACCAGAAGAAGCAGTGTAACGACGGCAAAGCATCCGCCGGAGATTTTGAATGTTGTAGTTTCTCAGCTTAACCAAATGAAAGATATAGTTGCTGAAAAAGGACAACATATTGCAGATTTGTAGAAGTAAATCTCAGGTGACCTCTGTCCTGATTTTTGGCAGTTCTTTTCTATCCTAAAAATCTCTCTTTTCTGACGTGAAGAAGAAATTGGTCCTGGGGCATGTGCGCTGTCTTGGTTTGGGTGGCCTTATTATCAGAATGCAAACTAGAGATTCAATTTTTTTTATCGTTTTTTAACAGTTTTTGTAGAATGATTTGTGAATCAATTAGCTTATAAAGTCAATCTCGAAAGAGAGATTTTCAACGATTTTGTCCCTGGTACCAAGTACTGTCAACTTGTAATAGTATGTGTGATGGTAATACCCACCATTGCGTATGTGTTGCTTCCTAAAAATTTTTGTGATGGAACATAATTATTTCATGCCATTGTTATTTATTATGAGGCCCGCAAAATTGTAATTCTGATAGTAAGATGGTGACACTTCTTGTTGATGAGACATTTTGACTATGTATGAATGAACCAAAGGGAGAGGAGCCAAACGTTTACGCTAGTAACATTGAGTTTGCTATGTCTAGGTGAAATTATGTGGTAGGTCATTAGCGAATTGCATACGTAAAGTTCAGGTTTCACTCAACATTGTTTTATCACTCAAATAGTGATATTTAATTTTATATTCTTTAGGTGGTTTGATTTGTATTGCAGAATCTCCCGTAGCGTTAGCACGGGCATTATACTAGTCTATTAAGTATTGTATGCTGGAGAGGTGTGCAGTGAGAGTCATCCACTTTCACTGTGGATCTGTCTGTGGTTTTACCTCGGACCAAGATGTACATTACTCCGTACAATTTTCTTTAGGAGAAATTTTTTTTAAGGGCCTGTTTAGTTGGCCCTCAAATTTGGCAAAAAAAGTTACCGTTTACTGTAGCAAAACTAAATCGAAGATTAGGAGGACTAAACATGATCTAATTATAAAACTAAATACACGGATGGACGGGAAATTGCGAGACGAATCTATTAAGCTTAATCAATCCGTCATTAGAGATTGTTTACTGTAGCACGACGTTGTCTAATCATGGCCAAATTAGGCTCATTAGATTCGTCTCGCAAAGTTACTGGGGGGTTATGGAATGGGTTTTGTCATTAACACACGTTTAATACTTCATGCATATAAGATTCCCTTTGATAAATAGTAAAAAATAGCAAATTTGCAACTTGCCATTTGAACGCCTAAGAAGTCCAAACCGAAGCCAGCTCATGGCGTACAAAGCAAAAAACCCACTGGCCGAGCAGCTTACCCAACCTACCCACATTTATGATTTCTGGCTATCCGGCCCAATCAAAGTCGCCCGCCTCTTCTTGATGAAGCCCAACCGGCACAAAAGCTTTCACCGTTACAGGTCACAAAAAGGCCACCTGCTGAGCTGGCCTGGAAAGCTACCAAATCATTCAGAAAATGACAAGGGAAAAATGGCATGAAACAAGAAGCAAAACTGAAAATTAATTATTAATTGCTAATGAGGTAAGTTCAACAAAAAAAAAGATCGCCGAATAGTAAAGAAATGAGCATGTCGATGTGGAAAAAAAATTGTCATAGGCGCGCGGGGAGTAGGGTTCACCTGGAGGAAACGAATTGCCGATGACGCATGGTCAGTTGGTACTCACGAGTTTTCGGACGTGCTGTGCACTGCACCTGACACGTGGGCCCTGCAGCAGGGCTCTCGTGGCCCAGGTGTCAGCGGCGTTGCTCCTCTGCCCTCGCGCCAATTTCCGAAATCCCAACTGCTCTGCTCCGGCTGAATTGGAGCAGCTGCGCCCGGGCCGGGGTAGCTGGGCTGGCTTCTTTGGTAAAGCTCAGCAGGCCTGATTGTTTCGGTACCAATTTTAGTATCAGGTCGTATAATTCTGTAGACATTTCTGATATCCAAGGGAAATAGTTAATGGTGCTATTGCTAGTTACTAATTCAGTGGTCATCAAGACCTGGCAGGTCATGGGATAGCAAGATTACACGCACACACGTATGATGTTGACGCATCAACGTCATAAGCACTTGCTTCAGGACACTATTGTACATTTGTACTACTAGGGGTCGGTCATCCAGTCATCCTTGCCACAAGTACGTCCAGTCATAACCGAAAGTTCCCTGTTGCTTGCTGTTAGTAGACTGGACGAAAAACTCGTGACTCATTAGCTCGCTTGGCTTGTGACAAACTCGGCTCGAACAAGCATCTCAGCTCGTTAGTATAACGAGCGAGTTCGAGCTGCTCGCGCAAGCCAAACGAGCTGCACCATTTTGTGCCTTAGTCCAACTCTGGTCCAACAAAAACACACAGCCCATTTGCCCAATAGCAGCCCATCCCCCCTGGCCCCGCCCCACATCAGACCCCACTCACCCGGACCCCTCCCTCCTTCCCCAAATTCCCCAACTTCATGAGTCAATTCCCATCTTCGCGAAATCGCGAGTCGCGGGCTCGCGGCGCGGCAACCCTAGCGCAGGCCGATTCGGGGGCGCCGCCGCCTGCCCGACTCAGCCCCGCGCCTCCGCCAGCGACGCATCACCTTCAGCGACGCTGACGCATCTCCCTCCCTCGGCGATGCATCTCCCTCCGCATCTCTGTCTTTCACGCCGCAAAGGGCACTACGGCGAGGTCAGGAACCTGAACGGCTCCGGCAAGGTAAGGCATGTCTCCTGTTCGGCTGTCCCCTTGCTCCGCTTCTACCTTGCAGCGTCCTCACCCTCATCTCGCTCCACAGCCCATAGTGCAGATCGCAGGCACAGGCGGCAAGCCCACAGCGGCGCCGCCATAAAGGTTGCGGTGATGGACGGAGCCATGGAGGCAGTGGCGGACCCAGTGGGTAGTCTAGGTAGGCCCAGGACTACCCACTGATCCGGCCCAAAAAAAAAACTTACACGTTCATATTTTACCGGATAGGAGGCCTAGCCTACGTCGCACGTCTGCAGGCTGGCCTCATCTCCCGTCTGCACACGAGTCACGAGCGCTCGAGCCATTCCGTGTCCGCGTCTCCATCCCCCGCGGCCACCCACATCTCCTCCCTGCTCTTGCGGTCACCGACAGTCTCGCCTCGCCTCGCCGGCTCAACTCCCGCACGTGTCTCCCGGCTAGGCAGCTCCCCTGCAGACCAGCGCTGCGGCCCCGTGGCTTGTGCTCAGTGCCTCGGTGCTCTACCAGTTAGTGTCTCTCCAAGGAATTAATTTTTCCCAATTTAGAATTCAGATATGTTTACGAGATCCTTAAATTGGTTTTGATCCTACATGTGGCGACCACAAGTCTAGAAAGAGCATTCTCTACAATGAATCTAGTGAAGAATAAGTCGAGAAATAGTATTAGTGACCATTTACTGAATGATTGTTTGGTCAAATTTATTGAGCATATGATGTCTTCTTTCGAACGTAATTATCAAATTTAAGTTGTGTAATGGATATATTTTCAATGAATTAATGTACTTTTGGTTTTTTCTGAATTGTTTGGAGACATTCTGCATTACCGAATTAATGGACTTTGTTTTGTCTATATCATATTGCATTTAGATTTTTTTTGCTAGGACTACCCAAAGTTCAAATCTTGGGTCCGCCACTGGTATTAGTGACAATTTACTGAATGATTGTTGGGTCAAATTTATTGAGCATATGATGTCTTCTAATGTATTGTTATGCTACTTCCGAACGTAATTATCAAATTTAAGTTGTGTAGTGGATATATTTTCAATGAATTAATGTACTTTTGGTTTTTTCTGAATTGTTTGGAGACATTCCGCATTGCCGAATTAATGGACTTTGTTTTGTCTATATCATATTGCATTTAGATTTTTTTTGCTAGGACTACCCAAGGTTCAAATCTTGGGTCCGCCACTGCATGGAGGAGCAACTTGGAGGTGGAGCACAGATCTTTAGGTATAGGCATGTGTATATTTTAAAATTTTGGATTTGACTGTGGATTCAATGATTTGCTCTGATCTATGAACTCAAGGTTGGATTTGTGCTGTGATTCTTGTATTTATTTCAT